>OW804095.1:86107239-86707239 GCA_942159475.1 Sthenelais limicola
TGATTTTGGAGCCTTTTTTAAACTGGGATCTCTACACTCTATCTATAGCCTGAGAAAGCCCCTGTGAGACACTATGACATTTCCCGCAACCTTTCAGGGGGACCTAACTACATGCAGAGGAGTGGGAGAGTGAAGATGAGGGGAGGGAGGTGGGGGTATTGGAGAGAGAGAGGGGATGGAGAGGGTGTAGGAGGGGGAGAGTTAAGAAAAGGGAGGGTGGGGGAATAGGAGAGGGGGATCGAGGGGGAGGGAAAGAACAGGGGGAAAGAGGCGATGGAGAGGATGTAGGGGAAGGGAGAGAGAGGAGGGGGAGCATGAGGAAGAGGGGAGGGAGACGGGGGGGTGGGTGGATCGGAGATGGGGTTGGGAGAGAAAAACAGGTATGAAAGACAGAGAAGAGGGGAAGGGAAAAGGGGGAGGGGGGGAAATGTGGGGAGAGAGGGTGACCGTCCACGGGTACTTTGCTAGTAATCTATAAAAGGTGCAGATAAAATGTACAGTACTGACCCCAATGAACAAATGCGATATTGTGAAGGAAAATATTTAGTGCGAAAAGGTGATTTCTGAAAGGGTATCTTCCCAGTGAACAAATGCGATGAAATTATTGCAAAGAAAAACATTTAGTGAAAAAAGGGTGATTTCTGCGAGGGCAACATGTTGTATAGCTATTGTCAAAGTAGTTATCCTTTGTTTCTAGCATCTCGGAGAGAACAGGACTCGCGCTTTCTATCAACATTTTGAGAGAATGTTCCTTTGAGGCATGCACAATCACTTTTATTAATGATTTAGTGTAACCTCACGATCGACTAACCCCAATGGTTGCGAGGCAAGTGAACTGAACCTCCCCCACCTTCAAAGCACTCTTTCTACATACTACCTCCACAAGACTAGGCTTGAGGCACAATCTATTGTATATCCACTGAAAAGTGAACTCCTCTTCTGTAAATGAGTTTAGAGTTGCAAAGTTAGCATCCTGGGTTTTAATGGAGCGTATGATGAATATGAAGAACAAAAAAAAATATGAAGAACAAATAAGTTTTCAAGATATTAGGCATCAAAGCCCTTAGATTTGATGGATCATTGAGAACTATGCAACAATGGGAAGAACATAAGCCCATGACACATAGAAATGACCATCATTTGAAACAATACTATTCGATATATCAGCCTATATTTGTGATAAGAACGGACATGGCAATTTGCAATAAGTGTCTGGCATAATGACAAGAACTAATGCATAAGTGGAATGCTGCTGCTTTCCGTGATAACAAGTCCTAAAATATAGAGCTGAAACTCGACGAAAAGTCGCCAAGTGGCAATGCCATGCATAAAAAACCTCAGCTCAGCAATTCGACCCAAGCTCATTGGCCAACACCTATTGCGCAAATCTGCAAATAATTTCCAAAAATCCCTACGTTCCCATATGTACACACACTTCAAACCTGTCCCAGTCTCAAGCTTATTGATTTTAAGAGACATTTCAGCAAAAAAATTAACGTCTTACTAGTATAATTACGGAGTTCCAGCATTGCATGTTTACGCCTATGTCTCTGACTGATGAAAACTCAAACGCCATAACCATGCTCGTACTCGTAGGCTCGGCGTGACACATGACAGCTCGGAAAAACGGTTTCAGACCCTCCCACCAGATAGCGCCACCAGCAGGCTAGCCAAACATCAAGAAACAAAGCTATATGTGTGCGGCAGCATCACCTATAAATCGGCGATGCTTACCGCACAAATTGGACACAAAAAAACGAAACGATTTTAATGTCACTGGCCACGGGAGGAGGGTGGGACAGCTTCGAGAATAGTGGGCGGGATGGTGGGCCTACAAAAACACTTCATTCCATGTTTAGTAAAGTAAATAGCCCAAGACTTCTCCTGTTGTGACAATATTCTGGAGCCACGATACTCTCCTGGACTCCTGAGCAACCCGACACGCTCTCTAGAGGGTGAATCAGCCCTTCTCAACACCTCCCGTTGCCCAAACAATCAGCGTCTTTTCTCTATATACTGAGACCTGTACGTATGGCCTTGTTTTCTATGTCTTCCCATGTAAATGCCCACCATAACATCGTCTGTAAGGCAAGTTGTGTTCCTCCTGATGCCTTTTTAGGGGACGACTTATGTATAATATGGTACAGGAAAGTAGCAATTCTAAATATAAAGAGTGTTTGTCTCCCATCCCTTACGGATCTCCCTGCTCTGTAGCACACACTTGTGTGTACTTGTGTCTCTGCCTGCGCGAGCCCTCCCTGCTCCAACCACAGTATAGTGGTCTCCTGCCTGCCACTATATATAGTGTGTGTGTAGCCTTGAGGCAAGGCTACACACAGTCCTGAGGGGAGCAGGTCTTATACACAAACATTAACAAGGAAGAGAGAGTGGGGGAAGCAGGGCGGGGTGGTGGGCAGTCATTAAAAGTGAGAAAAACGACAACTATAAGAACAAAAACAGTAAATAAATTAATATCCTCTATAGGCCTATCTAGCGTGATCAATTTCTGGACTCAATGTGGATGATATATGACCACGAACAAGACACAAGCTATATCACCCTGGGTGGTCTCCACTGGCTGCGGTAAGCTCTGCGGTAAGCCTTGCGATGGTGCTGTCTTGGTGAGGAGTGGCGAGGTCCTGCCTACATGGTTCACTGACCATGTAGGCAAGGATCTCGTCATTCCTCACCACCTACAGAACCAGCACAAACCATCGCAAGGCTTACCGCAGAGCTTACCGCAGTCAGTGGAGGCCACCCTCAATCCTTGCCTACATGGTCAGTGAACCATGTAGGCAGGATCTCGCCACTCCTCACCAACACAGCACCATCGCAAGATTTTGCGGCGCGATTGAATCTGAACGGGAAACCTCCTTTGTAAGGACTGCTCGTATATGGTATAGTATAATTATATGTGCTACAAGTGCCTTCGGCACTTGGATTGTAGAGGCAGTTGTGTTTGTACTTCTTATAGGAATCCAAAAATTTACTGGATGTTTATTTTAATTTGGAGATATTAATTTGATTGCCAAAAATGGCTAAAATCACAGGGGGCCTATGTCGGGGTAGTAGGCCTAAGGTGTATGAGGGAGAGAGCAAGAGAGGGAGGGACAGAGAGAGGAGGGAGGAGAAGAGAGGGAGAGGACAGATGAGGATGACTGATATAAGAGGGTTTCATGGAAAAAAAATTTGCACCCCCCTACACACACCTATATCTATCAATTTTCCTTCTCCTCCCCCTCCCCGACTACCTCCCTTGCTCTCCCTCCCCTTTTATTCCCCCTCCTTAATAATAATAATATTAATGAGTAATGTGTGGACAGGTACATTCTTTCGTAAAAAAAAATTGCAAAAAAAAGTTGGTCGAAAAAAGTTAGTCTTAAAAAAAGTTGGTCATACAAAATATTGGTCGTAAAAAAAGTTGGTCGTAAAAAAGTTGGGCCATAAAAAAGTTAGTCGTAAAAAAACTTGGTTGAAAAAAAGTTGGTCGTAAAAAAGTTGGTTGAAATAAAGTCGTAAAAAAGTTGGGTCGTAAAATAAAAGTTGGTCATAAAAAAAAGTTGGTGGAAAAAAAACAAAAATTTGGGTTATTTGAGAGGAGTGGTGAAGGTCAATTGTGCGTCTTCTGAAGATCTGACCCATATAGATCTATGCCTGGGAGTATGGGCAACTCTTTGGGGATATTTTAGGATGACAGTGTGGCTTTCCTCAAAGGGGCCCCGGTCCCCCTAGCTACACAATGTGAACTTTTCTGGTTTTGTCTCTTCATTTCAAAGCCTATGACACCAACTATGTTCAAATCAGACTATTCTTTGAGACGGGAATCCGGGTAGTTTGCAGGTGGTGCTGCGGTCGCGACAGCAGCAACTCCCGCGTAGGTGAATACAAAGGTGTTGCTAGGCTTGTTATGCACTGTGCGTAATGTGTACATGGGCGTCGACGCACCGATTTTCGGAAGCGTTCTTGCTTGTGTTTAAAGTCAACGTTGATTTTTGAAGAAAGAAAATGTCTTGTGACTATCAAGGCCGCCGATTTTCCCTCTGCAAAAACGGCGGCCCCGATTTTCCATCTGCAAAATCGGCGGCCTAGTTATTATGATGATTGTCAATCACCATTTTGGACAGAAATTGGACGGAATTTCGTTCTCCCTCTCCATTCTCTCTCTCCTCCTTGTCTCCGCTCTCTCTCTCTGGCTCTGTCTCCCCCTCTCTGTCTCTTTCCTCTGTTTCTTTCCTCTGTCTCCGATCTCTCTGTTCTCACCCCCTCTCTTCTTTTTGAAAACTGTCCCACTTATATTATCCTCTCATCTCTCTGTCATTTCTCTGTCTCTTTCTATCTACATCTGTCTCATCTCGTCTGTCCCACTCTATCTCCCCTCCCTCCTCTCTCTCTCCACCCCCCTTCCCTCTCTGCCTTCCCAGCTAAGAATGTGTGATCACAGTGAGCTCACTGAGAGCTCACAATATCTATCACAGTGAGCTCATACTATGACCTCACGGGTGAGGTCAAAGTGTAACTTCACAGTGGCATCAAAATGATCTCTCAATGTGACCTCACAGTATACTCATACTATGATCTCACTGTGAGGTCATAAGTATGATCTCACTGTGAGGTCATAGTATGACCTCACGGGTGAGGTCAAAGTGTAACTTCACAGTGGCATCAATATGATCTCTCAATGTGACCTCACAGTATACTCATACTATGATCTCATGGTGAGGTCAATATCTAATGTCACAATGGCCTCATATTGTGAACTAACAGTATACTCTTACACAATCTCACTCTTATTAATCAATAAGATGACAAGGCTAGACTTGTTTTTTGCACTACTAATCAGCTTGTAAACAGCAGATTTGTGCTCAGTGCTAAGGTAGAAAGTTTCCCCACAGAAGCATTTCGCTCAAGAGCATTCAAGGAGAGACTGCATATTATATGCAGTCCCTTTGCTTGACTTTTTCAGAGTTTCTCATCCATTTCCATCACTTAAACTTACCCTTAATACAATCCTCTCCTGTGGCTGACATAGGTATCCAATGCAACTTGGTGTTTGACAATCTGGGTACTTCAGTAGTACTCATAGTAATAATATTAGAATTATAAGGGTGCTTTCTTCACAACATTTTTCAACATCAAGCAGGTAAGTTATACAAATAAAGTATTGATTTCATTGCTTTCAATATTTCCAAGTTTATAAAGTGTAATATCTATAAGGTATAAATGCCTCATATAAGTATTACTAGGGAGACTTTTGTTCTAATAAAAATTGTAAATGGCATGTAGTAACCTGTGAGGGCACCTAGTGAAAGCCAAGTTCTATGGTGCTGCCACATGGTGAGAACAGTCGAATTGCCAATAACGTCGCCAATAATGCCAATAGAAAAAATTGGAGGCCAGATTTGAAAAGAGGGGAAAAAACTGGACTAGGTCAATATCTCACAAAATTTCTATGGGCCACCAGAAAAAAGTCGAATTTTTCACTTGTTCTGCCATAGACATGTACCTAAAAAGTCTGACCCTTCCTACCCACTTTACAATCTCAAACGAATCCTTTGTTTTGAATATGAAGGAATGCTTGGAATCAAAATTTCTTTGGCACCAGGGTGGAACAGGCCCCGCTGCATGCCATACTCGAAAATCTAAGCCCTAGCTGCCCTAAAAGTGGCCCGAATCGACTGTTCCGTTTTTGTTATGTTGTACAAAAATCGCCCAAACATGTTGCTCTTGGCCCGGTTGGAGGTTGCATTGAGTTTTGGTCTCTCATAGCCTCCCACTTGCTCGTATCGATTCAAACCAAAGACCTGCTTGATCTAGAGACATTGACGGTCAAGTCTGTATATTTTTTGTGTACGGATCGGCCGATGCCACCCCGTCAGAAATTCGCGAAAAGTCAAAACCACTTACGGCATCCTATCGTTTTTTGGGGGTCCCGAATTTTGTTTTTGTTCCGAATCCGGGCGTTCCAAAAACACCCTGAATCTCCGCCGAACGTTTCGAAATTTGCAGCATCTACAGTCCGTAATGTCTTCTTTCAGTCTCTTAAATGGCAACTCTCAACAATGTCTACAACGTCTACGATGTGGCGAAACGATCGGCCATGTCTGATCGGCGGGACGTTCGGCATGGCGATAATGGAAGATTTTATATTTCGACCAGACATGGCCTCACAAAAACACTGCTACGCTTTTATTTCTGGCCCGATTGACTTGTCCTTGGTATCTACGGAAACTAGAGACATGGGCCAACAATTGTGGGGGGGTATTTTTTTTCCATCGGCACAGGATAGCCGACAACTAGTGGGTCGAATGTCTCAAAAATTGGCACTCTACCAATGTTGCCAAAAACCAATCATTCATGTGAGATTACATATGCAAGATCAAAAACATCTCATCCAGACCTCATAGTTCTGATCTCACATCTATGAGAAGTTTCTGTGCTCACTGAGATATCACAGATGTTAGCTAAATGTGAGCTAGAACTTGTGAACTCACACTGAGATCACACTGAAACCATTCATGTGAGATCACATATGCAAGATCAAAAACATCTCACCCAGACCTCATAGTTCTGATATCACATCTATGAGAAGTTTCTGAGCTCATTGAGATATCACAGTTGTTAGCTAAATGTGAGCTAGAACTTGTGAACTCACACTGAGATCACACTGAAACCATTCATGTGAGATCACATATGCAAGATCACAAACATCTCACCCAGACTTCATAGTTCTGATCTCACATCTATGAGAAGTTTCTGAGCTCACTGAGATATCACAGCTGTTAGCTAAATGTGAGCTAGAACTTGTGAACTCACACTGAGATCACACTGAAACCATTCATGTGAGATCACATATGCAAGATCACAGACACCTCACCCAGACCTCACAGTTCTGATATCACATACATGAGAAGTTTCTGAGCTCATAGTGAGATCTACATGAGCTCACTTCCTAGCTGGGTTACTTTCTCTCTCAATCCCTCTATTTCTCTCGTTGTGGACGTATACATGCATACACATACAAGTATGTAATTATCCATATACATATATATGGTCATATATATTACCCAGCATTCAACACCAGGGTATATAAGCCTGTAAAACCCTTGCCACCCTCACTTCTGTCTATTCCCTGATGAAGAGCTACTGGGTAGCTCGAAACGTAGGAACTAGTAGACAATAAAAGAAAGTCAAAACAAAATCTATTGATGTACTCTATTCGTCATAATATTAAGAAGAGCCCAATCGAAAAATAGTGAAATCCATCAGTAGTTGGTAGAAATCAATCCAACATATATATGGTCAATTCTCACGGAATTAACTACCAACATTTCAAAAGTTATTGCATTTGAGCTTGCATATGCTTCCCGAATGCAAGCACTTAGGCATACGCTTCCCGAATGCAACCACTAAGAGACATGAGCAGTGAGGCATGACGTGACGTAATGGGTGACCGCGGGTCTGCTACTAGTAGGGGGAATAAGGCATCAAAATAGCCACAACCGTGCACTTTTGGTTAAAAGCATGAAACTTCTCACGATTGATCATTGACCCCTGGTGATCAAAATCTGATATGGATCACTAAAATTCGAGCCGGATCCTGCCGCTAGGGGGCGTTTGTGTATGACCTTCCACGCGTTTCTTCTTATAACGGCTAAACTATTAATCTGATGTATTAAGTTATTTAAAACCATAAATAGAGGACATCATGAGCTTTTGTTAAATGTAAATTCTATTACTCTACCATGGATATTCGCGACGCTATGAATTTCTGAAATTTTCCCATAATTCGAAATTTTCCCAACCCAAATATTCTGTTAACTACAGTATGGGAACTGCTAAGTTTAGACGTTAATGACCATTAAAGGGATTAAAGACCTCTTCAAGACCTTTCATTTGAGACCAACACCAAAACGATCAGACAAATATATGTCCTTTGACAATTAATTTAAAAAAATAAATAAAAGTGTGAATTGTGTAGATTAACTGTCCACCTATGTGGTCACATCCTGCGAATTTTTAAGCAAATAAAGAATCACTGAAATCAAATCAGTTGTTTAATGTTATCCTTTCTGTTCACGAATAATAATAATATGATTCTGTTATTGTTTTCTAATTAGGTCATAACTCTACTTAATAACTCTCATTACTTATATGTACTGCGTTGAGAATACATATGGAGACAAATAACTTGTTCTCTAGATATCAAGGAGGTTTTAGACAAGGCTACTCAACAAACAAATCCTTGCTGGAATTCACCGAACCAATCCTAAGAGGTATGGATGCTGGAAATATTTCTCTAGCAACCTATTATGACGTCTCTAAGGCGTTTAACAGCATAGATCATGAGATACTTGAGAAGAAATTACTTTTTTATAAGATAAATCCATCTATTATTAGACTTATGCGAAATTATTTGAGTGACCGAAAGCAGCACACTTATCTAAATAATATCCTCTCGACGCCTCTTTTCATACGGAACGGTGTACCTCAAGGTAGTTTGGTAGGGCCATTATTGTTTTTAATTTACGTGAATGATGTTCCACAATGCATAGATAACCTAAACTTGCCAGAAGTTGTCAATATTAATATTTATGCAGACGACACGGCAGTCAGTGTGACTGGTAGGGAGTTGGTTTCTTGTCTTGCGGGCTCGCAACTTATTGCTAACAATATCTCTTACTGGATGAGCTGTAACAAGTTGTGTGTAAACTCGAAGAAGTGCATCATTCAGGTCCTTGGGTCTAAACATCGATTGAAACGACTAAATATCGAGAATATGCCACAAATCTATATAAACGGTATGGCTATCACTAAAAAGAAGATCGTAAAATACCTTGGTTTCACCATCGACCCTTGGTTAAACTTCAATGAACACTTCTTGAGGATGAGGGGTATTATCCAGTCGAAAGTAAACAGATTTGCGAAAATAAGGTTCTATATCAACGAAGACCTGGCAAAACTTGTTGTGAAATCCCATATCATACCACTTAGTGATTATGGCCTCTTCCTGTATAATATGGCCTCAGCAGTGAACATAAAGGGGGTCTTGTAGCTAAGAGATCTATACGACCCTTCTCTGCAATGGCCTTAGACCAGGCACATGAGCAAATGAATGCCGTTATAAAAGGCGATGGTGGGGCCATTGGTATCACTGATAATCCATCTGCCCTGAAACGATGGCTGATTTCTGGGCCAGAAATATCTAGACTGATTCAGGATTTTGAAAATGAGGAGTCACTGAATCCAGATGAATATCAGCACCACGAATCTGGTATAAGCTACCAGAAAAGGTTTGCAAGGGAAGTGAATGATCTTGTTGCAGCAATAAATGAGCTAGGAAATCCTTTCCAAGAAGACAGCACTGATTTGCTCACTCTAGATACAAAGGATATCCTGGATGCTGAAGTAAAAAAATCTGTCCAAAGCGCTTATGATGTTGGACTAAAACAGTTCCAAGAGTTCACAGAAGAGCGCTTAATCAACAGATCAAAACCTGTGACAGAACCCATACGGAAAAACAAATTCTCACTGATGATTGTGAAGAATAAAAGAGTGCCAAGTCAGAAGGCTATGGGAGCACTTAAAGAGGACTGTAACCTTTTTTCTAGACTGTACATTGCCTGTCAGTCAAGAACAGGGGATCTGGGTCAGTTCTTCAAACACGAAAATCAACCCTGGCCTCCTGCATTGGCCAAGTTAGGAGACATGCGTAGTGGAAACAAAGCTGACCTCCTGGCTGAGCTTGAGACATTATCAGAACCTGCTTCAGAGGTTCCAAATGTGTCTACATTAATCCTGGATGGAGCAGTGATCGTGCAGATGATGTCACCAAGATCTCAACCATGTAATACTTTCAAAGACTATGTGGATAGTATCTTCATGCCATACATTTCCAATCAACTTGCCAGGGTCAAACGAATAGACCTTGTGTGGGACAGGTACTTAGAAGATAGTCTCAAGGCTTCCACAAGGGACAAGCGGGGAAAAGGACAGAGGAGACGGGTCAGTCTCTCCTCCAAAGTTCCTCCTAATTGGCAGAGTTTTCTTCGTGTAAATGAAAATAAAACTGAGCTATTTCAACTACTCGGAAAGGAAGCCACAACCCTGAGAGTGGAGGGCAAGGAAGTGCATAGCACATATGAAGAGAAAGTGATAGCTCCCTCTCGAGAAGATCTAAGCACACTTTCACCCTGCCAGCATGAGGAGGCAGATACACGCATTGTATTGCATGTGGCTGATGCAGCTAATTATGGACATACCAAAGTTATGGTCAGAACATCTGACACAGATGTGGTTGTTCTGTTGATTTCCAGCTTCTATGCCATACCAGGGGAGGAAATATGGGTATCCTTTGGAACTGGGAAGCACCACAGATATATTGCAATCCATGAAATTGCTGCTGGCCTTGGTCCACAAAAGTCGAAGGCATTGCCAATTTTTCATGCATTAACTGGCTGTGATGTGACATCTTTCTTTGCTGGTAAAGGGAAAAAGTCTGCATGGGATGCATGGAAATGTTTTCCAGATGTAACAGATGCCTTTTTAGCCCTATCAGACAAGCCCAGGATCATCCCACAGAATATTCTCAAATTAATAGAAAGATTTGTTGTTGTATTGTATGACAAACATAGTGAGTCATCAAGTGTCAATGATGCAAGACAGCACCTCTTCTCAAGGAAGTCTCGATCAATTGAAAACATACCACCTACACTGGCAGCTCTAGAGCAGCATATCCACAGAGCAGTGTATCAAGGTGGATATGTGTGGGGTCAACTGCTGCAAAAGGAACCAGTCCTCCCAAACCCAGCTGAATGGGGTTGGGAAAAAGGCAATAATGTCAACTGGATACCTAAATGGAGCACACTAGGACAGGCTCATCAGAACTGTTACGAACTGCTCCATTGCAATTGTAAAAAGGCATGTCGAGGATTATGCAAGTGCCACAAGGCTGCCCTAAAATGTACAGCACTGTGCCTATGTGAAGGCTCATGTTGGCAGTAACCATGTCAGTGTTCCTCATCACAGTTTGATTAGATCTGTAAGTATCAACAATTAACAGTTTGTGCCATGTTATCCTTGATTTTTTACTTAATTTTTTCCCCTCATGACGAAAGCATATGTAATGACTTGTACAAATGTAGGCTTGTGTTGCCAGACTAATATGTGTGCTTTAAAACAAAGATATATATCTATTTTTCTGATTTTTTTTATAAAATTAATGAAATTTAAAATTATTGCTACAAGTACAAGACCACCCTCAAATGTACAGAACTGTGCCTGTATGAAGGCTCATGTTGGCTTGTGTTGCCAGACTAATAATTGTGCTTATATAGATATAATTATATAGGTACTATTTTTCTTATTTATTTGAAAAATAACCTGTAAAGTTCGTGCATTTCAATCCTATTATCATTTCATGGCATTAACAATGTACAAGATTGGAAATGGCAGTACGTTTTAGCAACTTATCAACTCTCCTTTCGTCATATTAATTAATCAAAAATATTCATTTTTTTTGTTTTTATTAAATTAGGTGGTTAAGGTGACTCAGTACTGATCTTGTGTATTCAACACATATAGCTCAGTACTGATATATGTGTATTCAATACATATAGCAGGGAATATCAGCATTATGCAGACGAAGTATGTATGTTAAGTCTTGATATAAACATTTCAGATAGAAAATTTATGCTGATTTTTGGTGTGGGAGTTAGTATCTACGATCCCTATACATCCATATTAAATTTCATTAAAATTTATGGAGCCATATGTGTATAAATCAAATAATTATTAAGAATTTTCTCATTTTTAGCCAATTTTCTCATAATTAAGTTGTAACACAAAAAAATCGGCCTGGAAATTCATGCTGATTTTTGGTGTGCGAGTTAGTAACTATGATAGCTGTATCCATATAGAATTTCATCAAGATTTATGAAGCCATTTTTGTTCAAATCAAATATCAATCAGGAATTTAATTTTTTTCCCAATTTTTCTCATAAATAAGTCGTAATATAGAAAAATTTAGCCTGGAAAGCCATCCTGATTTTTTGTGTATGAGTTGATAAATACGGTATCTACATTCATATTAAATTTTAAAAATATTCATCAAACAGTTTTTTTAAAAAACGCTGATTGTCATCAGCCAAAGTCAATTTTGCTAGTGCCCCGTACTGCCACTAGGGGGCTTCCAGGGGGCTAACTCAGGATCTGAGGAAAAAAACATTATCTGATGATAAGTATATATATGTTGAATGTCTGGGTGAAATTTGATGTCTGAATTCATGTCAGAACCATTTTAAACGAATTATGTTAATAAATCACTCAAATGTAGTAAAATTACTCAAATATGATTCATTATTTCTATCTCCATACTGCCATAGCATGAAAACTAGCCTGGTGACCTATGTTTTTTTTTCACTCGATAATGATTATTTCATGTCAACTATCATTGGTAAAAATTTTAGAAAAATTCATCAATAATCAAAATCACTACTGAGTCACCTTAAGGACAGATACTTGTTTGATCTGTTTGGGATTGGTCTCAAATGAAAGCTCTTGAAGAGGTCTTTAACTTTTTTAATGGTCACTAACGTCTAAACTGAACAGTTTCCAGTCTGTAGCTAAAGGAATATTAGGTTGATGAAAATTTGGAATTTTATGAAAATTTAAAAAATTCATAACGTCTCGAATATTTATGGTAGAATAATGTAGTTTACATCAAATGAAAGCTTATAATCTCTTCTAATTATGGTTTTATATTACCAAGTACCTCAGAGTAATAGGTTAGCCGTTATAACACAAAACGCGCGGAAGGTCACACAAATACGCCCCCTAGCGGCAGGATCTGGCTTGAATTTCAGTGATCCATATCAGATTTTAATCACTAGGGGTCAATGACCAATTGTGAGAAGTTTCATGCTTTTAACCAAAAGTGCACGGTTATTTCCTTATTCCCCCTACTATACATAGGTTGTCGTAATATGTGGTCATGTAGTGCAGTCAGTGTGGCGGCGGCCCGGTTTGTGGTATGACACTTTGATCGTCGGGGACGCCCCGATTTATATAAGAGGGAATCATCGATCCTCTGACAGTGTCTTACTAAAAACTGCGCTCTAACCCGGTCAAAAATGTGATACTGTGTTTTACTGATTATCTAAACTTATGTTAGATTTGTAATGACCCTTTGGTAATCGTTGGGGAGGAGGTAAAAACAACAAGAATGAATCAAGCTTGTAGTTACCGGTACTCTGTTTAATGTTTCATATAGCAGGAGACATAGTGAAATCAATGGTAAAAGGTAAAAGGTGTGTTGAGGTATTTAAGGTATAAAGAAGTAAAGGGAATAATATATAATGTACTTGTACTTATACACGCCACCTTGTGGACAATATATAGACACAGTATTTGCGCATAGAAATGGGCATAATGCGTTAGAAATGCGTGCGCAAAGTGCGCGTACATTTGTACATGTATATATAAGAAGTGTAAGTAGGATATGAAAATTCGAATAAAACAATGGCATTACAGATTCATCTATAACAAAATAATTTCGATAAAACTGGTTGAAACTACGAATGGTCGCTTTACCCCTAAGATTGTTGTTGTTGTTGTAATAGTTTTATTTCCAGAATTTTTTTACACATCATTTCTAGAAAATGGACAATCATGTTATAACTTAATAAAGATACAATACAATTCCCTTCTGCGGATTTACATTCGCAGCTCTTCCTGGGCGTCCGTAATCACTGCCTGGTTTACTAAATATTATATTCAAAGGTTTGCATTTTTTTACCTTTATCATCTGTAAGATGTCAGGGCTATTACTATTACACAATCTTTATATACCACAATTATCAATCTCCTTAAGAGTGAACTGGAACACGTAAATATACATTCCCTAATCTTAGGGTTATCCCACTGAACCGTACAGTACAGTACTAAGCTCGTACAAATAGTTCTATTTTTTACACATCAATTCTTCAAATTAATAAATGTACATGGACTTACAGGCCAACGTTAGTTTATTTATTGATTAGTAACTTTGGTGATATTTAATATATCATTACAAATTACCCAATATTACTCTACTTCATTATCTTATGTTCTCTTTATAGTTTCTACTTTCACATATTAATATTGTTATGAGATGATTCGCTTCTTCTCTGTAGAAAAAGCTTAAAGTCTTCTTTTAGAATACAAGTCTTTCCCTCTTTTGGGAGATTATTCCACAACATAGGTATTTGGTATAGTAATGATTTTTTAACCATTTCAGTGTTTGGTTTAGGTACCTTCATCATTTTCCCATTAGAAAGTGATCTGAGATTTATATCTCTGTTGTCTAAGAACTCGTGTTTTGTGCTTAATCCATGGGCTAGTTCTAACAAATGATCATCCCTCCTCTCTGAGAGGGAGTTTATACCTATTTCTTTTTGCAGCAATGATACACTATCTCTTTTATTTAGTTTGAACGCTAGGCGTATAAAAGAGTTTTGTATAGTTTGAAGTTTTGCCAATAGATTCTTCGGTGCTACCATATATATACAATCACCATAATCAATTATGGGTCGAACTGCTGATTTATATAAAGTTAAGATATTTTTTGTGGAGAGTGCTCCTTGTATTTTCATTATAGCTCTTAATCTCTTCGTAATCTGCGATATTTTTTGTTGTAAGTGCTCCTTAAAATTCAATCTATTATCTATCTTTATATTTGGACAGAAATAATTAATTATCATGAGAGAAGCATACCTCAATAACGTTTATATATTATAGTTGTATGCCACTCCATCCACGTAAAGATCACAATTTTTCCTGTATCTTGTATTTTTGACATATATGTTAAATGTGTTTAAAATTCCAGTACTTCTTTCTTAGTCAGAGAAAAAAGGCCAATCTGTGAACAAATTCCTTACCAAGAAATTTCTTCACCAATGTATTGGTAAAGGTCTCTACTAACATATTTCAAAACATTTAAACTCAACTCCCGTAGGAAAACCCGTGAGAGCTGAAAACAAAAATGGCCGCCACTAAAACTCTGAAACACTATCAGCAACAACCACAACATTTGTGAGCCCTACTAAATTTAAGATTGTATAGAAGTAAAATAGAAGTAAAATAGAAGTAAAATAAAAGAATACCTGAGGCGAGGTTTGGGCGACGACATTGTTAAATGGTTTTTATTTTGAAGCAAGATTTATAAGATGGTAAAGTGGCAAGATTTATAAGATGGTAAAGTAATGTGTAGTTGAAATATTATAATTTTTGAGAATAAAGTAGGAGGAGAAAATTATATAATGCCGCCAAGCCCCCAAGGATGCCTGTAAGGTAGTGAATGGGTGAAGTGGGCAGTTTTGGACTGCGAATAAAATGTAGTGGTATGTGCAGCGTGGCTGCTTTTAATATCTATGGTCAAAGTGACCGTAGGCCGAGGGCCTTAGTATTTGATAATAGTTTGTAGGCAGGTAGTGTACCTGAATGTGGGGGGGTGGAGGAGTAAGTCTCCAGACCTGATGGGTCTTATGTTAGGGTTGTCAATGACAGTCCGTGAGGTGAGCCTCGAGTTCAGTGGTTGTTATATAGGGTGAGTACCCTGTTAGTAATGGGGATTTTTGGGTGGGAAGTAAATGTCTTTAGGGTTGTGGGTATGTAATATTCACTTCCTTTGGTTGAGGTTGCTGACAAGTCCTTTAGTGACCTTGGTTGCTGATTGTTGAGTTATGTAGACTTTATAGGCTGCGCTCGACCACAAGCCGAATCTCTGTATTTCTTGTTCGGACGCCCCCATGTTGAAGGCGTGGGTCGCAGCCGTGCGACGCAGGGAGTGGAGTGAGTATAGTGTTGGATCCATGTTCATATTCGTTAGGGACCAGTTGAGGTGCGTGGCCATGTCTGCTGTCGTGATAGCTTTATAGGTCTTTGGATAGACGAGTAGTGGTTGGTTTACATATGTGGTTGGGGCTTCCTTGAGTGCGCTTTCATATGCCTCCACTGGGCACAGGGGGCTGTGTGGAGCTGCGGGTATGGCTACTCTCCTTCGTTGGTCGTATCTCTGCATGTTTTTAGCCAATTTCTGGTTTATAATAATGCTGTCTCGTTGGAGCGCCATGTCCTCCCTCCTAGTGTGTCTAGTGGGGTCGTATTCATGTTGCGACCTGGGGGCCAATTCCGATTGGCGAAAGCCTGTGGTGTATAGTACTATGATAGCGAATTTGTATTGCGCGGGGGCTGGGAAGTGGTTTCCTTGACGTATGATTTCTTTGACTTCTTCTATAGTGAAAGGGAGTTTCTGGTTGACTATGTGTGTCTTATCACGGTTGGTTGCATCTATTGCAAGTTGGACTCAGTATGCGTATAGTGCGCGGATGTCCATCTCTCTTCTTTTAAAATATTCCCTTGCTGCCGATATATAGTTGCTAACCGACTTCGGGCTATGTAAGAACGACCTAAGATATTCGATGAATGCGCAGACTTGTGGGGTGGTGATTTTATGTGGCTCTATCTTGTGTCTGTAGGTAAAGGCTAGGAAAGCCCGTAGTCCTGTCTTGTGATTTGCCCGTGTGCCTGGTGCGCGAGCCTGTGCTTGTGTTTCTTCTGCTTTGATGAGGAGGCTTTGCATCTCCGGGTCTGGAAAATACAACGATGAATAGTATGAGTGTCGGTTCAGATATCGTATTCTGGTGCCATGACCAGTGTTTGGCACTTGGTGTTTTTATTTAGCACTCTATTTATGGCTGATTTTGAGACTTCACTGTATATAATTCTAATGTCATTTATGGCTTGTATTAGCCACATCTTCCTCGGCCCGTTCATGTTTGTTTCGCCTCTTGCTCCATGTGTGAGTAGGGTTATTGCCTTTTTGTTGTCTGTCTTTACTGATATGGTGTGTGTCCTTGTTTCAGTTGACATCAGGGTTTGGACTATGTCCGGGGCTATAGCGGCGACATAGTTTCTTCCTTTTTCTTTCTCTTTGGGCAGTCCTATCTCTATGGATGAGTCGTTTGTTGTGGCCTTTACCGATGTTTCATCATCTGTCATGTATATTGTCATGGTTACGTAGTAGTCCGGGATCATACTTGTCCCGTTCCATTGCATTGGCATTCGTTGCATTGGCGCATGTGGATATCCAGGTCTTTCCAGGTCTTTCTGCATCGGTTCTGTCATTCCTATCGGTTGTTGCTTACTATTTCCACGGAGGGCATCCAGCAGTCAGCGGACAAAGATCCTCGCTGGAGGCACACACTTTGATATGTGGAGGACCTTCCCTATTATGGATTGTAGTTGCTTCTTTCTGACTGTTCTTACTTTCTTGAAGTTCTTTGCCTCTTTACGTAGCTCCGCTAACTTCTCCTGGGGCATCCTTAGTGTCATATGTTTCGCGTCGATGAGTACTCCCAGCCACTTGACATTGTTTGCTGGTCCTTGTGTTTTGTCATCGGCGGTTGGTAGCCCTAGCTGGTGTAGCAGTGCGGTAGCATTGTTGTAGCTGGATTCTGCTTCAGTCTTGGTGTTTGCCCAGCTGACTATGTCGTCCAGGTACATGTAGCTGTTATGTCCTCTTGTGGCTAATATGTCAACAATCGTGTTTGCAACGCGTTGCATGTGCATGCTGCTCTGTCTCGAGCCAAATGGCATGCTAATGTCTACGTAGATCCTTGAGTCCCATTTGAGGGCTAGTAGCGGCCAGTCGCCCGGACACGAGCGAAAATTCTTATAGGCCCTTTCGAGATCGAGTGTGTACATGAACTTTCCCATTGGTGGTTCTAGGAGTCTCTTGACTAACATATCTACGGTTGGCAGGGTGTGTTTGCGGGCCCTTCCTAACACTGTATTCTGTTTCATGAATGCATTCACTGATTGCGGGTCTAGGAATGAGAGGTCGAGGATGATTCTGTGTTTTTCACTATTTCCCTTTGGTCGTGTCATCATTGGGTTGACGTGGATCCATTCTTTGAACGGGTAGTCATCGTATGGGCCATACACCGCATCATTTTTAATTTCACATTCAATGTATTGTTCGATATGTTTGGGATAGTCGACCGCCGATGAGTGGTTTTCTTGTTCACTGGTATCGCTGACAGGTCCCAGGTACCCCATTGGGAATCCGAACTTTATGCAGTCCAAGACCTCATATTTGGTAACGACATTTGTTAGGTAGTATTCCCATGTTTTGAGATTTAGCTTACTTGGTACTGGGATCCGTGCGCCTATCATATTTGGTAGTCCAGTTCGTCTGACGTTTTCAAATATGTCACACAAGTCTCCATCGAGTATGGCGTGGTTGGCACTGGGCCAATTCATTACTCGATACGGCGCCATGTCGTGTGGTGTTGGCACGTCTGTGTCTGGTGCTTTTCCCCTCTGGTCGGCGCATATGGCTCGAATTTTGGTAAAATCCATGTATGGTGCATCATTATATACAATATAGCCACATTCATTTGTGTTGTTTATGCTCACATTTTGCTCTCTGTCGCTGTAAAGTATGTCATCTTGCTCATCTGGGTGTATGTCGGCCATTTCTGTGGGGGTCACCATTGTTGTCAGTGTGTTGGCCTTTCTGATTGGCTGGTCCTGACGAGATTCGCTGTCGAGCGCTGTGATTGGTCGGTGGAGTTCGTGGGAGCTGGCTATGCTTCCGGTTCCTGTGCCGCCATCTTTGAGTGGAGGTAAACAAACGTCTTCGTGTGGGTCTATATACAGTGCATTATCAATCAACACAACATCGTCGTCCATGGTTAAAACATTTGAATAGTCATAGTTATGAACATCATAAACATTTCCAGTATTGCCTTCTTTACTCACTGTCTCCTGGTGTGTGTGTAAGGCCCGCGAGTCGTTCCTCGGAGGGTCTAGGAGTTTTTTGCATACTGCTGGTAGTGGTGTTGGTGAGTCACGGGTGGGCGTGGCGCGTACTGGTTCGCGGGTGGGCGTGGCACGTACTGGGTCTGTGTAGGTGGGTGTGTCGCCTGGATTTGGCTTGGCAAGATGGGTGGTGGGTACATATAGTGTCCTCCTACTGGGCTTTGCTCCCTGCTCTGGTTAGACTTTGCCCACTGCTTCTTCATGCACTCTGTCTGCGGGTGCGGATGCCTGTTTAAGTTGTTTAGGGCGAAACAATAAGAGCATATGTGATTTGCCATTGGGTTTTCGATCATGTGGCCTTCCTTCTCTTTGCAGGCGCCTTTCTGGTTGAACACAGGGCATGGCATGCTGTATGTTTCCGTGTGGCTGATGTTTGTTGGGGCTAGCGCGATCCGCATCCTATCATACTGGATCTGTTCATTGTCCCAGTGGTAAATATTAATATTGTTGTATAAGACTTCCGGTTACAACGCGCAAGATTCAAAGTGAAACTATAGAGGCTCAGGCCATATCGTCAGTAGTTATGTAATGATTGTTTCGACTGTACCTATAATTAGCCCTGACCCCTTACCCGGACCCCTACAGGATCTAAAAGGATCAAGAGGCCCCGCCACCCTGACCTGTGACCTAGGACTTATGATTAATGGGTTTTGACTTCTAGGACTAGACTGTCTGGCGCCATTATGACATATGGAAACATATAAATTATTATTAAACACCTTAATGGGTTAAATCTCACCATAACCTTTAACCTGCATGTCCTAACCCTTAACCTGATAGGTATGATAATGGTAACACCTGGTTAGATCAACCCTGACCTTTAACCCAAAAAACCCTGACCTTTAACCCCCCAGAGTTATGTTTGATTGATTGATAGGATTATCGTGTAGAGAGGGGAGAGATGAGAGATGAGAGGTTACAGATTATAGGTTACAGGTGTCATGAAGTGGAGTTTTGTGGAACTAAGGATGAAAGAAAGAAATCAGTAGATAACAGTTAGCTGCAGAAATTGGTTTTAGCTTTGAAGTGAGCTGTAAGCATATACCTTATTATAATGGATAAAAACCTGCCCCTAACATATATGACCTTAGACCTTAGATCTTAGACATTGATCTAAGACATTGAGTTGTGTAAATTTTGATCGTTAATCATAACCTTGAGATATTTAATACACCTACATAGGAAGAGGAAAGGAAAAGGAAGGAGTCAGCGAGATTGAAGGTGGGAGGTGCATAGGTATATATAGAGGAATAGGGCAGGTTTTATTTTCACTATGACCGTGATATCTTGAGGGAGAGCAGTAAGGGATATAGGCCTATGAACATTCACCTATAATCATTTAGAATTGGAATTACGTTTAATTGATTGACCAGATTGTGATATGCTGACATTGTGATATATTGATAGTGTGATATTTAGTTGCAATATAATTACATTTGTGATATGCGAAAAGGATATACATATGGTCAAAAGTAAAAAAAATAATGGGCCACTTTTTGTCATTTTCAGCGTTTTTAAATTCAAGTATTCATAGAGGAAAAACTGTTTGTGCAATTCCTTTTATTTTCACCCTAGTTGTTGCCTAATGTCTTGGAAAGATCAGGCCTTAATGGTATAACTTGGGCTAATTTCTGAAAAAAGTTATGGAGGTTTTAATAACGGAAGAATTGGTGCGATACCAACGTGATAAAAATTCTATATGACCTAGCGACGGATTTCGCTACACCAGCTCCCGTCTACTGGTAGGTGTTGCGTCGGGCTATCACACCCTTCCACCCGAGGCCGGCCACTACTGTAGTCAAGCCATCGAGGTAGCAATACTGGCAAGGAATAGGCTATCACAGGTGTATGGCAAATGTAAAGAAGTTATTTAGAAACTTTTATCTAATGTAAACCTTTAAGGAATATCGAACAAATGTATTTAATTTAGTTAGCCATGTTTCTGAGTTGGGTAGACAAGCCATAGCCTAGGGTTAGCCCAGGGTCGGGCATAAACCCCTGTCCATGTCCAAGTAAAGTCTGGTTGGTACCCTAGCAATAATGGTTCCCTAGTGATTATTATCCTTAATCTGTTTATGATCAGGGTAACCTGGAAAACAATCAACTTGGAATCAATGGAAAATAATGCAATGAACGCACAATTACATTTATATCACATACCTTTAGGGAGGCTTACCAAGATCACATGCAAATAGACTACAATAGACATATCAAATATATATACCATTTCCATCCCCTTTTCTCTCTCCTACTCGCCCTATATTTCAATCTCCCCCTTTCTACCCTTCTTCACCCTATCCTTTAAATCTCTCCTCCCCCCCTCGATCTCTCATCCTGCCTTGTCTCCTGTCTCTTTACTCTCATTCTTCCTCTCCCCCCCCTGTCCTCCCGCCCCCCCCCCCCACACACACACACTTTTTCATATCTCCTGCTTCCCTCTAAAATAGGCTACACTATGATGTCAGTTAAGTGAGGCAACCCCTACTATACATCCAGTATGTATTGTAATCACCCCTCTCTCTTCTTCCCTCCCTTTCTATTTTCATTTCTCACTCTCTCATCCCAGTCACCTTCCCACCACCTTCTGCCCTTTCATACCCTGTTGTTTCCATCTCCTCATCCAACCTTCCCTATATTTGTTTATTTATTAGAAATTAAAATTGTTGTAGGCCTATATCCTATTTCAGTATGAATGTCAGAATGGGATAGGAGGTGCAACATAGGAAACACTTTACAGGAATTCTAATCCGATGGCATTGTGTGATGAGGCCTGGTCCAGGTACTCCCCATTAGTGCAAGATGCATGCTTATTGTGAGTAAGTATTGGATTTTCATTTCTATTGGTCCAGGTTTGATATAGCCCTCCTGGGCCAGTTGAAATACCACTTAACTCTAATCTAAACAATATAAAGAAAAAAATGTTTATATGATGATAGAAATAGGTGGAATATCGGGACTACGCTGCGCTCCGTCCCTCGGTCTCCCGCCGCAACCGAGATGACATAAGCCTTCGACAGACCGAACCCGTGATAGATTCCACATTTATTTCACCCCTTTTACATCGATATTACATCCTTTTGATGAATGCAAAATATAAATAAATCAAAATAAAAGAGCTTATTTCAGTTGTCTGCCATTTTGTATGCATTTTGCGAAAGAAGAAGAAAATAGTCCCTCCGGTGCCAAGCACTTGCTTCGATCTAACGTTACATGTCAGCAGCGGGTGTATGGCTCTGTTGTCAGTCAAAGCCTGTCGGGGCCAGTTAACGAAATAAATAATTATCTTTGATATACTTTAGCAAAATCGGATCTTTAGACATGATTATTCCAGTGAACTTTTCATTTTAAGTCCCTAGCTTTATTATTTCCAGAGAAAATCGGTAAAGCGATCGGGTGGGCGATAATATGAGCTTCGCAAGTTCAAAATAAGAGCTCTCACTTGTACGCATTTAGTGTGTCATCGAGGAACAGGAAATTTGCTATCAAATGAAAGTTTTTCCAGCTTTCTAGGCCAATTAGAAGTTAATCTAACCTTAATTCTTCTCTCTGTCGAATTATTGGTTGTCAATCTGCTTTAAAAATTACCAGCAGGAGAAACGATCTTACATTTAAAAACTTGAAGATGTTCTGTCAAAAGTTCAACATAGCGGAGAGATCTTCCTTAGTGGAGATGTTAACCTTGACTACAGTGTAATAAAAAATTCCATGTCAAATTTCTCAATGCAGCTCAAAGCCACAATGTCAAAATTGAATCTAACCCAGTATATAACAATACCAACTAGGGCCACCCTGAAGTCAAAGACCATAATTGATCATTTCTACTCAAATTCCCCCGATAATAAGCTCATCAGGCATAATTCTAGACTCAACATCAGATCACTACCCAACATACTTGATCAGAAAGAGAAATAGAACTAGATACAAAACAGACACCTTCTGGGCCAGAAACACAAAAAATTTTGACCAGAAAATTTTAAATGATATTCTAAGAGACCTAGACTGGACTGAATTCTATCAACTGAAATGTCCAGAAGAGGGTTGGGAATATCTCCTGGGTAAAATAAAGTTATACCTGGATAGAATGTGCCCGGTAAAATTATTCAGGAGGGTAAAGATTAGGGAGAAATGGATTACAAATGAATTGGTCACTTTGATGAACGAGAGAGACAAGCTGTTTAGAAAGGCAAAATCGAACAATGACCCGGAACTATTGGCCAGGGCCAAGTCCGCGAGAGATGTGGTCAATAAGAGGTGCAAGCTGGCCAAGGCCACTCATGTTAAAAATAACCTCGGTATGGAGGAAAAAAACCCCAAAAAATTTTGGGAAATATTGAGACCAATCATTAATCCAGAAAAAATTGTGAAAAATAATGAAATATCTCTTGAAAAAGATGGCTGTATGTTAGCGGGAGAGCAGGTATGCTCTGAATTTAATAATTTCTTTTTAGATGTTGGGCCAAACTTGGCAAAAAAGATTGTCCCCCTATCGAATAATGAAGCCAGTGAACTTGAAAAGACCATGAAAAGGTCACATAATGATAATATTAATGATTCAACAAAATTAACTTTTTCCTTTGATGCAGTCTCTCCCAAGGAGATTATAAAAATTATCAGCAAGTTTGATAACTACAAGAATACAGGTATCAGTTTCATGCCCGCAAAGATCCTGAAGTCCTGCTTAAAAATACTCGCTCCTCAAATGTCATTTATTGTAAACCTTTCACTTGCGTCGGGAAAGGTCCCGAGAAAATTTAAGGAGGCAAAAGTGACCCCACTGCATAAAAATGGCTCTAAAAGCTCTGCAAATAATTACAGGCCAATCTCCTGCATCTCTTTACCGTCAAAAATACTGGAAAAGGTGGTGCATACTCAACTGTCGAACTTCTTTGAACACAATAACTTATTTTTTATTTTTATTTTTATTTTTATTTTTATTTTATTTTTTTATTTATTTTTTGCAAAACAGTATTCGGTTCAGCAAGCGCATATTGATTTCCTTAATGACATTTATAGTGGCCTAAATGATAAACAATTTAATACAACTGTGTTCCTCGATTTTAGAAAGGCCTTCGATACCGTGCACCACCAAACGTTATTAAATAAGCTCTATACATATGGTATCAGAGATGTGGAGTTGTCATGGTTTCAGGACTTTTTGTTGGGCCGACAACAGTCGGTCTGCATAAATAGTCATGAATCAGACCCAGGCACGGTCACCTGCGGGGTGCCTCAGGGCACAATTCTTGGTCCAATTCTATTTTCTATTTATATAAATGACCTACATAAATCAATAAAACATTCAAATGTTCAGCACTACGCGGATGATACAGTAGTTTTTGTTAACCATATAGAAGAACGTAAAGCAAATTCAAAAATCCAAGAAGACCTCCATAATATTAGTGCCTGGTGCCGTCACAACAAGATTTCCTTAAATGCTGATAAATGCAGTGTGAAAAACTTTGCCATTTCTCCTACGTACAAAACTGATTGTGTCTCCTCCCTGAGACTTGGGACATCCAATCTCATGAAAGTTACAGAATACAAATATTTAGGCTTTTTATTGGATCATTCACTCTCCTGTAAACCCCACTTGCAAAATCTAATAAAAAAAGTTTCCCTAAAAATTAGACTACTTTATAAAGCGAAAAACTCATTGACCAAAAAAGCACGCCAAGATCTATACAAGATGGCTGTTTTACCACACTTTGATTACTGCGACTTTATCTATGACTCGGGACCTAAATATCTTCTTCATAAATTACAAGTACTACAAAATTCGGCATTACGTACTATCTGCCTCTCAGCGACAGAAGAGAAAGACACATCATTGAAATAGCACATCATTTAGCAAAAAATCAAAATAACTTAGATAATAGAAAACTTGGGACCAGGAGTCATGCAGGGGGTCGCAGAAATTTAAAAACAATCACCCCCAGAACAACAAAAATTCAAAATTCTGTTGTATACAAGTGTCAGATTGGATGGAACAACCTCAAGACAGAGGCACACAAAATTGAAGACAGATTCGCTTTCATCAAATATATTAACCGTACCAATGATTTAAAATGACCGTTTTTGGGAGACGGCATAGGGGTTGTTGTAAGGATTATTGTTGTATGTTCCGCGCTTTGTTTCTCAATTTCTTCTCTTTTTTTACAATGATGCTCAATAATTGTATACCTCACATGATTATACCGTTTGTTACCAGCACCTTGTACATGCAGCCTTTCATGAGCACACTTCTTTTTGAGATGTACACATGAAAATTTAATGATTGATGGATCTTTCGAATGAATTAATTAACTAATTGTTTTCTTAATAATACTGTTTAATACTTATAGTGTTTAATATGAGCGTAGCTAGCTTAGTCAAAATGTAACCCAAATGTAACCAAGAAAAAAGGTAATGAAGAAAGGCATGTTCGGGAAGACCTCCACTTGAGAAGAACGCAACCTTTTTGTCAAACACTCTATGGCAAATAAAGAATTATCTTATCTTATCTTGTCTTATGCCACTGCAACACGTCTGTGTATAGCAAGTGACAACAAAGGGCATGTTAGCTCATGTTCGATTCACTACCGATTCGCTATAGGATCTTTGTTCATGGCTGGTCTACATAGATATACTTTAGCCTAATAACATTTTTTAACCCATTGAGGACGGGGGCAGTTTACACATATTTTGCCTGGCTGACGGGGGCCTTTTCCCCCTTTTGTGGGCTTCAGGACGGGTCTTTAACATGAGGTTTAGGGTTTAAAAACACTTTAAGAATATTTTCTTCAAATAATATGTGTCATATGTACATCGTTTAATGGGTGTAAACAGTTATTGATCATATTTTTTCATAATTTCTAGAATTTGGTCTTCAATAATTAAAATAATGGGTCTCAATTGGGTGCAATATGGCGGCATCCTTGCTCCAAATTCACTTTCCAGCATTTACGTATGTTAGTTATGACGTCATCATTATTGTCTCCATGACAACATACATATAAAAATATTTCTAGTATGTTTGTATACATATATTTTAAATTTCATCAAAATCCGTTCATTTTTTATTAAGTTATGCCCCCTTCAATTTATCTAAATAATTGATGCCTTGAGGCATCACCCCGTCCCCTGAGCCAAATTATGTGTGATGCCTTGAGGCATCAGCCCGTCCCCAGGGCCATTTTGATGTTGATGCTTTGAGGCATCAGCCCGTCCTCAATGGGTTAATGTGATTACATGGTAGAACTTTTCATTTTGAAACTTTATGTTTATTATTTCAAGAGAAAATAAGATCAATGATCGACGATTCCATCGTCAGAAATGGCGGCGCATGAATACACAATTTGACTTCTGGTGATCAGGCTTAGCAGCCGGATCTATTTGTTTTTATTAGGCAAGGGCGCAGTAATTTTCATGTTATCACCCGCCTTGATGAATTGGGTGATACAATGCTGAAGGTATGGGCAACTCCTCACAGGGGTGAAATAAATGTACCGACCCCAGGTACACAGGGCAGTAATAAATAATAATTGCCTCCTAATATCAGTAATTCTTTTTTTCCAGTCTATTGAGACGAAATGCTCTTGTATTACACATTAATGATTCACAAGTGAACATTAATGCCCTAAATAATACCATAATAAGCAGCATAGGGCCATGGAATCCCTATTGAAGAGATACCATGACCATCAGACTGTGACCAAGAGGCCACAATCCATATATATTTCTAACATCACATAAACCATTGTGAAAGATTTTATATATATATATACCTTATTTTTTACTGTTACACAATTTAAATGGGAAGAGATATATCATTATTTCTCGTCTTAAGATCCCTGATCTGCCCGATGAGCCCATCAAAGGGGTGAAACCATGTAGTGCCAAACACCATCAGTGATGGTGGAGGGGACCCCCCAAAACACATGATGCCTAGTGATGTCACTAGGCCTCTGAAGTCAATAATAAACAAGACAATTTTTATTATTGGACCATCAATTATTTATATTTGGGAAAAAGGGTCCTACATCCATTATTTATTCATAAAAAATAATTTGGGTGTAATTTCCAGGTGTGTTCTGTCATCACACCTGGCAACGAGTGCACCAGTCTATGACGTCAGATACCGTAGCGAGGGGAAAGAGACCGTCGCCAAGTGAGAGTTCCTTCTCTCATTACATGGTAGCAGTACCGAAGGGGGCAGAGGTGTTTAGCTTCGTAACATATAATATCAGTAATTCCATTGTTGATGGAGGGTATTAAAATGATCAGTGGATTTCTTTTTTTGTGTGTTTTTTTTTATTTCTTTTGTTAATGATAATGATATTGCATAAAGACAAAAACAACCATAAATATCCATCTTCTGCAATAATGCTATAGTTCTATATATGTATATGATAATAATGTATATAATATTTTCTATTCCTCAAACCTCATCAAGCTGACAATTAAAATATTTATATTCAATTGTTACTGCCTGTGTATTGTTTCAATGAGTTCCAGTAATAATCACATTTCTATTTGTTCAGGGGATGTTCTTATCTGAGGGTGACCTCACGTAAATCACGTTCAACACTAATTGACTGCATGAAAAAGTAACATCAAGCAACATCCTGCCTGTACATTGTTTTCGGTAGGTGTACCTCTGTCAACTCAGTCAAAACACACAGTATTAACTTATCAGGCTTATGGTATATGGTCGATTCCAGAAGTTTTACTTCGATTTTGAGATTTTTGGTAAAAATGAAAAAAATACTTTGATTGTTTTCATACTTATAAGGAAGAAAGTACTTACATCGGGTATATGACT
Organism: Sthenelais limicola; assembly: GCA_942159475.1. Taxonomy (NCBI): domain Eukaryota; kingdom Metazoa; phylum Annelida; class Polychaeta; order Phyllodocida; family Sigalionidae; genus Sthenelais; species Sthenelais limicola. The sequence goes on from OW804095.1 coordinate 86,134,898, forward strand.
GTCAATTTGCCACAACCTGGGTCAATTATTTTTCCAGATACAAACCTCCAAATCATTGGAGCCTGGTCAAAGATTCCATACGAATACATGTATGAGCAATTCCACCATTTGGTCGTCATTTGACTCTAAAATCGTTTTTTTCTTATCTGAATGGAAAAAAATGATTGGAGACATTTTTCAATAGTTTTATCGTATCCGCCCGCCCGAAATACATCAGAAATACCCCCTATTTGCATAGATCGTCCTAAGATTATAGGCATGGGGGTAAAAAACTGGATTTTAAGGCCTTAAAAATGAAGAAAAATTGAGGCCCAATAAAATGCTGGAAATAAATAAATATATTTAGTTGAACATAGTTTTTACTTATTTTACCATTGCGCCTTGGCCCTTCCTACTATATTTTCTGTTTTTTATTCATTTGCTATGGCTCTTTGGTATAATAAGAATATAAAAATATGTCAAAATGTCAGCGTCATGTGAGGAATATAAAATCCAGGCATTGAAAAAATGTTAGAACCAGAGGTGAACAATGGATAGTAATTTTGTTAATTCTACATGAGCAGGAAGTATTAGGAATAAATCTGTTCGTATATCTGTTCATACTTTGGAATACTAGGTACCAACATAGGTTTTGGGCAGCTCTGCTGTCAGCATCACATGCGTAGTGTTAAGTGCGACCCACACTAGAGACATTTCACGGCCGATTTAAGTGTCCCGACTCTTTTTAGGAATTAAGATTCAGTCGGGGATCAATTTTCTTCACTCGGGGATTAAAATCAGCGATCGAGAGGTCTCCCGATTGCTCCAAGGGACCTTTCCTAAAAGTTAAATAAATTTTAAAGGGGGGTGATCCCATTTTGTGAGAATGGGTCAATTCTAACGAATTGGGCTCACTTGCATGCATGCATTTGAAATTTTAGCCAAAAATACCCCCTGTGTACCCATTTCGTGAGAACTGACCATATATATACACACAAAAACATATATGATGCAGACACTATGTATATCTATACATATTTATGCATACACCTGCAAGGAAGAGGGAGTAGAGTAACTCCCGATTATATTAGTCAACTCCCGATTATAGTGGTGAGGACACTATTCGGGGATATGTTTGGGTCAACTCCCGATTATACTGGCATTTCCTGCAATCGGCGCTAGTGTGGGGCAAAAAAATTGCCAGGTTTATTCCTAAAAGTAACCGCGCCGATGCATCGGGAGCACTTTAATCGGCCGATTTAACTTACTTCTCTAGTGTGGGTCGACCTTTACTCTACCACATTTGATGAATATTACGAATTACTAATATCGATATCCATGAGCTGAGGCACATACTTCATTTCAATTATCATGGATCCACTCAGGTTCTCCTTAATAGGAAGGTAGGGCAGGAAATGTGTCAGCGTCACATGTGTTTTCCACACGTGACGCTGACACTGACACTGACACTGACACTGACACTGACACTGACACTGATACTGACAACTGTTGTTGGGATATACAGATAACCTATCTAAATTGCTAAAGATTTTGCCTCTAAATACTAAACAGAACTCACATTTACCTTCATGAACAACCAATACAAGTATTCAAGTCAACTTAAAAAGCAATAGAGGGGAATGAATGTTAAGTATTTGTATATATATATTCCAAAGATAATGGGTTATATGTGTGTATGGGCAGAGGGTCAATGACTGGAATTCCGGTCCGCGCCTTTTTGAAAGAAAGTGTTTAGCTCTGCTCGGAGCATTAATCGTCTCTTTTTTGCAGGATAAAGGTTTGAGCTGCTCCTTCGCAAGGGGTAAAGGAACGTAAACCATCGAGGATCCAGTGGAAACTCGATATTTGGATTGCCAAGTGACAGATACTGAGATATAAACAAGAAAAGAATTAAGCTATCGAGGATCACAGATTATCGCCCAGGGCGCCATTTTTGCCTCCTCCCGGCAGAGGCTGGAGGAATCGAAGAAGCTAAGAACTATTGATTTAACGAACTAAAAGTTAGTTGAAATTGCCAACACGAAACACAAAAGCTGGGAAGTGATAAGGAATATTAACCAAAACATACACATCAAGCCTCAAAACACAAAGGATTATCGACGGATTAACCCTGGAAGCGACCACGCTACCGGGGAAAATCTTGTACTGTACCTGAAGTAAAAAGGGAATCACGAAAGGATATATTAATATTCAAGTGGCACCCCACTAGAATAAAGGACAAATAGTTAAAGCTGTACGGATTTACTGTGGTAATAATCTAGGATTATGAACAATTTTATAGCAGATTATCTTCGACAGGCATTGAACAGGTAACGCCATCTTGAGGAATAAGCTGTAAATGACAGAAATCTAGTGCCGTGAAATTCCACCAGGTGGAACCATCCCCTTATAACTTGAAGGCTAAAGCCGTGTACGGAGGTTCGCATTAAAGACTCAAAATCCTTTTTGTCCCTTAACAAGAAGACAAAATCGATACAATGGTAACCAAAGTTGGTTCCAAAAGGATTTAATAACTTTTCCACGACAAATGTCAACCACAGAAGCCGAAATATCAATATTAGACTTGGTCGATAACCTCACCGGAGTAAACCGGATGTGTTAGACGGCCATCTTGAATAAAGGGTAAAAAATCAAAACACCATAGGAATAACCAAACAGAATATCATCCGAATACCCGGGGCAACGCAAGCTATCCATGTCGAAGAACTGTGTTGAAAACGATAGCAAAGGCCAGGGAATTAAAAGAGACCTTGACGGCTCTCCGGAGCTGCCAGATAAACAATCGAAGATCGTCAGACGCAATAGTGACGACCAAATAAAATCAAACATGGCTAATGAGAATGGTTTGAGCAAATCTAACATGAAGGTACCAGGGGTAAAAAAGAAACAGACCCGGGACTAAGAGAACTGATTTCCTCTCTGGCGACATATCAACAGGAATCGAATAGGAAGGCCCAGCTAAAATACAACGCTGTATTAGCTAGACTGGATCAACTTGATAACCTAGAACAAGAGGTAAATACCATCAAAGAAGGGTGTCAGTACAGGGATGAAGAGATGACGAGGTTTGAAGAACGATTGAAATTGCAAGAGAACAAAATGGTTGTAGTTGAAGAACATATAGCCCAACCAAGAGATACCGACTACCTACATGAACAGCAGGATAGAAGGGAAAAGGATCAGGAATATATTCTCAAAGAAACTCAAAAGCTGGAGAGAAATCTTCTCATTCTCGGAATCAAATCCGGAATAGGCGAGACTCAGGAACAGTTAAATGAGAAAGTCGACAACATAATCATGAATTACTTAAACCTGGCGGACATCAAAGTCGTAAAGGCTTTAAGGGTAAGCACAAAGCAAGACATGCCAATTAAAATCGAATTAAAAACCGTTGATCAAGCTAGACAGGTGTATGAGGCCAGATCAAGGCTAAAACAACACGACGAGGAAAACATAGAAAAGGGGAAAGGTATGAATATTCACAAGGATACTCCCCATATAATACGACAGAGGTTAGCAAAAGTTAGAGCAATAGCGAGTGCTGCAAAAGCCCAAGAATTTAATGTTGAAATGTTTGGAACGAACATCAAGATTAATGGAATATATTACAGGCACGATCAGCTGGATGGTGTTCCTTCTTGCCTGTTACTGTCCAATATTTCCAAAAAACAAGACGACAAAGCTATAGTGTTCTTTACAGCAGAGAACCCTCTATCCAACCACCACAAGTCGCCATTCAGAATTGGAGGACAAAGATACGAACATGTAGAACAATATTTGTTTTTCCAAAAAGCAAAAATTGCTGGTGACCCAGTAAAGCAAGATCTCGCCATGGCCACAAAAAACCCTGTGGAGTGTAAGAGGTTCATGGCCAATGTGGAAGACCCCAAAAATCGATGGAAGGATCACAGAGAGGAAACCTTACTGCAAGCCATCAGAGCAAAAACTAGACAAAATGATCTAGTAAGAAATTATCTAATCCTCACCGAAGACTGTGTCATTGGAGAAGCTTCCCCCACAAGCAAGCTCTGGGGTATAGGCATGTTAGACGATCCCAACGTGTTGGATAAAGATTCGTGGCCCCCAAATGGAAACCTGTTAGGCAAAGCATGGACGAAGGTCAGAAAGGAATTAGCCGACGACATGCAAAGCCAACAAGACCAGTCTGATTCTGCAACACCCATGGACGTGGCAGCTCTACTGAAATAACTTTTGAAAATCTGTGTCATTATTGAAGAATGAACTATCGCCAAAATGAACCCCAAGTCTCCAACGAACAATTCCTCAACAATAAAATTTATCTCTCTAAACATAAACGGTTTAAACAATGTTATCAAAAGAAAAGCAGTGTTTACATATTTTAGCTCTTTTACAAACACTATTGTAGCCCTTCAAGAGACCCATTCAAGTGAAGCGAAAACAATGATATGGAATTCGCAATGGAAGGGACAAATTCATTATTCTCATGGAACTACTGCATCCAGAGGGGTTCTTTTCCTTATTCCAAATGAGCTAAAGAAAATGGTAATATCGAGCAAAGCAGATAAAATGGGAAGGTGGTTATATTTAACAATGCAGATGGATGGTTGTACATCGTGTGTATTCAATATATATGCCCCTACTGCTGATAAGCCTGAGGAGCAATCTTCATTACTAAAGGCAATAGGGGAGAAAGTCAACATGTCAACATGACAATCTAATAATGTTAGGCGATTTCAACGCAGATATATCTTACAAACCAAACAGTGTCCATGGGGTCAAATTAAGAGATATGATAGGAGACCTTGATTTAAATGATACAATCGATTCAAAATCCGCAGGATTACCTGCTTATACTTGGTCAAGATTAGAACAAAACTCTAGGTTGGATTATATATTTGTGTCTAACAATATAGCTAGCAAAGTTTTGAATTGTTCTACAACCTTTAGTCCACACTCTGACCACAGAGAGGTTCAGGCGGATATTCTTGTATTCAGACCTGAAAGAGGTAGAGGGTACTGGAAACTAAATAATTTACTTTTGAATAATACAAAATTTGTGTACGAGGTTGAAAAACTTTGTGAAAATGCCCACGAAGCAACTTCTAACCCCAAAATGTCATGGGAATTTTTTAAATTAAGAGTCAGGGAACTTGCCATAAGAACGTGCAGCGAAATAGCAAGACAAAAAAGAAGTCAAAACGAAGAAAATAGACAAATTTTGAAGTCCCTCGATTCTAAGAAAAGAATGAACATAGAAGAGGTAAACTTAAGAAATAAAACCTTACAAAAAATCAGAGAATACGAATTAGAAAAAGCTGAGGGTGCCTTATTAAGGTCCAAAGCAAAATGGGCAGCTGAAGGTGAAAAGCCCACGAGGTACTTTTGCCCTTTGGAGAAGTATAGATCTGAGAAAAGAGTTATCAATGTTTTAAATGTTGATGGTGAAATGAAAAACAAAAAAGAAGATATAATTAACGAAGGGCAGAAATATTATGCTAACTTGTATAGCAAAGACTCTACCAATGTTAATATTATGGAAGACTTTGTAAACCCTGAACATTATACTTGCCTAGACGAAGTGGATAATAATTTACTATGTCGAGAAATTACATACGATGAGGTAGAAAAGGTTGTAAAAACCTTAAAAAAAAATAGGTCTCCAGGGTGTGATGGCTTTGGAGCCGAATTCTATCAATTTTTCTGGTATTGTATCAAAGATTTGTTCATGTCAATGCTTGAAACCTGTTTAGTCGAAAAAGAAATGACAGAGAACCAGAAGCGAGGTCTAATTAGTGTTATACCTAAGAAAGATAATGATCTAACTTTCCTGAAAAACTGGAGACTAATAACACTTCTCAACGTCGATTATAAAATCATTTAAAAAATTATAGCAAATAGATTAGCCTTTTTTATTCCGAATATTATAGAAGATGACCAATTTGGTTTCATCAAGGGTCGGTTCATTGGTTCTGCCATACGAAAGATAGATGATATTCATTCATGGTTAGAAGACCGCGGAGAGTCAGGATTAATCACATCTGTCGACTTCTCTAAAGCTTATGATTCCATTGACTGGGTATTCATAGAAAAAGCTTTAAAAGCCCATAATATCGATTATATGTATATCTCTTGGGTAAAAACCTTATTAAAAGGCTCCAAGGCTACGTTTATGAATAATGGTTTCTCGTCAAAATGGTTTGACATAGAAAAAGGTGTAAAACAGGGAGATCCTATATCGTCTATCCTCTTTATTATTGTTGCTGAGAAACTATCTGAGCAAATCAGAAGAAATAAAAATGTCAAAGGTATAAAGTATGCTGATATTGAAACCAAACTTGTACAATTCGCAGATGATTTGACCCTAATAGTCAAAGACGAATTTTCCTTGGTACAAGCAGTAAGAGTTATTGAAGATTTCACCTTAGCTTCAGGCTTAGCATTAAATCCAAGCAAATCGAAAGGATTCATAATTGGAAATATTACTATTACCAATAGAACTTTACTTTGTGTCGACTGGACAAATATGAAAATTTTAGGAATTAATCTTCTCAACCCCAGAAATGAGGAGGAGATGTTCAAGATTAATAGTGTGGATCTGCTGAATGAGATTAAAGATACTATCAATTCATGGAAAAACCGTTTCCTCACCATCAAAGGCAGGATCATGATTTGTAATGTTTTTTTACTGCCGGTATTCCAGCATGCGTTATCATATATTTATTTTAGTGAAGTGTTGCTAAAAGATATAAAGAAAATTGTTCTCAAATTCGTGTATAAGAGTGATCACCATAACATAGGAATAGATTTCCTGGCACAAAAAGCAGGAAAAGGCGGTCTAAATCTAAGATTAATTAGAGAAATTTACCAAACGAACAGAATCATGTGGGTCAAAAGAATTCTTTTCAACAGAAATAAATCATGGTTTAAGATCCTAGAAGCTTATCACCAAAGAGACATAGATGAAATATTCTTATGTAGGTTCAAACCTACAATTGCGATTAACAACTTCTACAAAGAGCTCTTTGAAATTTGGAATAAATATTATTTCAAATTAAAACCAGAAAATATAGACCAAATCCTCAAGGAAAGAATTTGGGCGAACAGATATATAAAAGATAAAGGCCAGATGTTGTATTGGTCTAAATGGAAAGAAAAAGGCATAACAGCTGTAGGAGATATTTTCAATGAAAAGGGCAATATGATGTCAACTAATGAGCTTGCACTAACTTACGATTTTGCTCCTTCTTGTTTCTCTAGGCAAATGTTAAAAAAAGCAATTCCTAAGGAATGGATTCTTACCATAAAAAGGGAAAGAAATTATGTATTAACAAATTCTGTGAATTTTGTGGTAGAAAATAAGGAATTAAACATAGTTGAGTGTAACGCTAAGATCATTTATGAACAGCTTATAACAAAACTAAAACCTAAATGGCAGAAGTTTCACAAATGGCAACAAAGATTAAATATGTCGAAAAAAAGCTATGATTAGTGCAGTACATTATTATGGTATCTCAATATTAATAAAATAAGGGTTTGGAGCCTTAATAGTAGAGGCAATCTAAGCTCAAAAATAGCCCGACCCCCAAAAAATTGCAACAAAACGTTTTATGGTTGTTTCCTGTACTTTGATATGTCCTGAACAGCATACCAAAAGTTGGACAAAATCGGACCACGGGAAAGTACAAAAAAATGCAAAAACAAAATGGACGCCACTACGAATTTTAGTTAACATAATTCAGGGTAAAATCAACATAGAAGGTCATATCTCAGCGCCTGATCATTGTATGTTCATGTATGATACCACTTTTTCTATGTTTTAAGGTGTGTAGAATCTATTTCTGCAATAGTTTTTTTGTTACAAGGTCATTTTCAAGGTCAAAATCCAATATGGCGGCCATATGGAAACAACAAATTTCATCTCAGAAGATATGAGCAAATATCAAATTAGGGAATCCATTTCTGAAAAATTGCAACAAGATGTTTTATGGTTGCTCCGTGTACTTTGATATGTCTTGAACAATATATCAAAAGTTGGACAAAATTGGACCATGGGAGTGTACAAAAAAATGCAAAAGAAAATTGGCTGCTACAACATATTTATTTACCGTAATTCCAGGTAAAATTAACATAGGTCATATCTCAGCTCCTGATCATTGTATATTCATGTATGATACCACTTTTTCTATGTTTTAAGGTGTATAGAATCTTTTTTTGCAACAGTTATTTTGTTACAAGGTCATTTTCAAGGTCAGAATCCAATATAGCAGCCAGATGGAAACAAAACATTATCTCAAAAGCTATTTGTGTATATTAAATTTGGGGATCTATTTCTAATCAAAATTGTAACAAGATGTTTTATGGTTGTTTCCTGTACCTTGATATGTCCTGAACAACATATCAAAAGTTGGACAAAATCGGACCATGTGAAAGTACAAAACAATATAAAAGAAAAATGGCCACCACAACAAATTTTAGTTACCATAATTCAGGGTAAAATTAACATAGGTCATATCTCAGCTCCTGATCATTATACGGTCAATTCTATTTTTTTGGCGTCCATGAGGTTTTTACATAATATCTTCAGGGATATTGACTTTATACATGATTTGTACAGTTCATATAATCCGCCATTGAAAATGCTACAATCCGAACCCTACTTTAGGGGGTCTAAAACAAATATTCACAATTACAGCTCTGAAAAACCTCCTAAAATGGACCATTTTTGCAATGAGGCGCAAAAAGATATGTGTTACTCCCATGAAATGAATATAATGAATGTAGATATGTGGATCAAATTTGTAATAATTCTGTAGCCAAAATACTTTTACATATTATATGAGTTTTTTCAGATTCTATTTGAATATTTAATATACTTTTTTCCTAGGTATGTAATAGTCAACCCTAGGTATACCATGCGTATGCATAGACATTGTCTCCTTAATCATATAATTATTATTATGGTTGTTTAGGCGAATATGTATTAATATGATAGTAGAACTACTCTAGGTTTGAAGGAAACCAGAAAAAAATATCAATCTATCAGCATTTTCTGCTTATCAATGAAATAGTGAAGAGACATACCCTATAGTCAACTTTTCTGCATACCATGCGTATGCAATATATATAGCCATATCTCAGCAAATAAACATATTTAACTTTAAACATGTATACATAAGGTGGGTCCTTACTCAAGGTAATAAACAACGTATCTTGATTTTATGTTGCCAAAACACATTTAAAATGATTACTAAGATGATTAGAAGGATGCCATGCGTATGCCTATACCGTGCGTATGCCATTACAAGATAATTGGGCAATATCAGACAATTGCACCACACATATACATAAGAAATGGAAATGAATGATAAGACGCCCTTGTTGCATTAAGTTAACACAGTCAGAACTTCTATAACTTGTATATTTTTATATCTAATGTGGCTGATTTAAACAAATAAACACCCTACTCTAGTAGAAATTATCATTAACATGCCCCAGGGCAATACAATATGTGACTGTACAAAATCTTATAGAATATTCTTAATTACCAAATTACATTTTAGAACATCCAGGCCACCGATAAGAATACATGAACTGACTTGCTATTGTATACAACAGATCATGTTTCATAGGATACATTATATACACACCCTGTATAGGATGGCATACTCACGGTACATCCTCTTTAATACAATAATTATTCAGAGTTTGTAATCACTAACACCAGCTTTAATCAATGAGTCGATCTAGAATATTTCTTGATAGTGCCACGTTCAAATATGACTCAAATACCTATTCCATGCATATATGCATGAATATATATATGCATACCATGCGTATGCCTAAGATGAAAGATAGATTCCTGTTGGAAATGAATCTCTACGTCTTGTATTTAACTGAAAATTGTATCAGATATAGGGGATATGCTAAAATCGTTATCCATAGAATAATGCAGTATTATAGAAGAAACCAACTGCTGTTTGAGCTTAATTAAACTATTAAGCACTCTTTTTCTCATTGGTTGTACCGTGCGTATGCCTTAGGCTAACAGTTTATAAAGTCTTGAAAAACTCTGTAAATTTCTTCTAACCTTTCACAATATATGATGGACACTCTCAACTACAAAAACAAAGCAGCCAACAATCATTTGCCATTGATATTCTAAAGTTAAACATAACTATGTAACATATACTCTAAATATAATGACCTCCACAAAAAACCCACCCAGATTCGAATCCATAATTACTCTCTCAAAATAGTTTGATAGAACACTTGTGACTTTAAAACAAATAAATACATATCTATTTACCACATCATGAAAAAAGAAATCGAAATATGTATAGAAATATTTAGAAAAATTGGCAAGAATTTAAAGAAATCATATGCATACGCACGGTATATTTACTTTGGGGTTCATTTGTCCCATTTCTTATAGCTCAGTTAATATCCGGAGATAGCCTTACCAATTCATGCTCAAAAAACCTTCAAAACATCTAGTTTCATGGTATAACACACAATTCTGAATTAGACCTATTTGAAAAATGACCATTTTTCACCCGACTGGACGCCAAAAAAATAGAATTGACCATACATTCATGTATGATACCACTTTTTCTATTTTTTAAGGTGTGTAGAATCTATTTCTGCAATAGTTATTTTGTTACAAGGTCATTTCCAAGGTCAAAATCCAATATGGCGGCCGGATGGAAACATTATCTCAACAGCTATTTGTGTATATTAAATTAGGGGATCTATTTCTAAAAAAATTGGAACAAGATGTTTTATGGTTGTTTCCTGTACTTTGATATGACCTGAACACAATTATATTGGACCAAATCGGACCATGGGAAAGTACAAAAAGACAAAATGGCTGCCATTACCAATTTTAGATACCAGGATTCAGAATTCAGAGTAAAATCAAAATAGTATGTCATATCTCAGCTCCTAATCATTCTATAGATACCAATGTATGATACCAGTTTTGCTGTGTTTTAATATGTCTGGAATCTATTTCTGCCATAATAAATCTGTTAGAAGGTCATTTTCAAGGTAAAAATCCAATATGGCAGCCACATAGGAACATGAATATTGCATCCCAACAACTATTTGCAAATATTATATCACAGCAGCATTAGCACCATGCATGTATGATACCACTATTTTTAGTTTTTAATGTATGATGATACTATTTCAGAGATCATTTTTGTTTCCAGGTCATTTCCAGTCGAAATAGAATATGGCTGCCACCTGGAACTGAAAATGTCATATCTCAGTTCCTATTAGCACTAGATATAAATGTAGGTTTAGGTTTTAAGGTAGAAGGAATGCATTTCAAGTTGGCCAGAAGCCATTTTCAAGATCCAGACATATTATATGAATTTAACCCTTTAATTTAGATAAAGGTAACACTACTCACATCTGAAATGTGTAAGGTCATATAACCTGATATTGCGAACAAAATATCTCCTTTTCCTTTTGAATATAACAACATATATAGCACAAAGTTGGACCAAATTAAAACCAGAAAGTTTTAGCAGATAATTATGTTGCATGATAATATATATTGGATTTATCGGCATCTGTGCATTATGAAGGGCAAATCCTGGGCTTTTAAAACCACACACCAAATTTATGGATGCTTGTAGATTTTTGACCAAATGACAATTGAATTAATGGTAATAACAAAATATAAATTTCATAGAGAGCATACATGCAAATCGGTGTCTTACACCTCAGATTGTTTCTAAAGTCACGGAAAATGAGGCTGGACCCTAAACCAAGCCCTGGAGAGACTCTGGTGCAAGTGAGTTCATGTGAGTTCTGAGTGTTCATTGAAATCAGATTGTATCCCCAGCATTGACAAAATTGTTACCCCCAAAGTAGGCTGCAACCTACAAAACCAGCAAGCTCTGGGTGAAATACATGGGGACACTATGTGAACAAGATAAGGAGTGATCCCCCTCTTATCTAGAGTGAGTAGAGATCAGGTTGACCTGAAGAAACTTGGAGAATGTTATTTTCACACCATTTGGGGATGATAAATCATTTCGCAACTTTATCTCAGGGGTTCTGATACATCATTGCCTATTAGTAAATACTTGTATGTGCAAAATGACAACTGAATGTTTCTTGGTCAGGCACCACACTAAAAAAATGTCCTTATCCAGTATATCTAGGGGTAAATCTGGATCACTGCTTCTCCTTCAATACCCATGTTGAGAAGACAAAGGCAAATGTCTGTGCAAGGAATAATATCATCAGTTAACTGACTGGGACAAGCTGGGAAAATGCAGTGTCCACTTATGCCTGCCACTGGCTGTCTAAGACCAACACCCATAGACAGCTTATACATATTATTAATTATAGCACCACCAGTAATCCAACAGTGTCTAAGCTGTAACGAATGCCAGTGCCAGACTTCAGATAAACAGCAACCCCTGTTTGATTGAACACCAGCAAAGACAAGAGTGTTGCAGCATTTTCCGAAGTCACCCCTAAAAGACTGCCACCAACCACCACAGGCTGTATATTGCGCTCCCTGCAGACATACTATCAGGTTATGGACTTCATGGGCAGGAGTGATGAATGGAGCCATCTGAGTGGAGATGGAGGGTAGAGAAGGGAAAACTCATTCAGTTAGTTAAAGTATTGTCCTTGTATTTATCATATTGAAGGGACTATACATTTATTTTGATCAACTCTAATAAAGATAAAGCTTGCCCTTTTTTGCACTGGGTCAGGGCCAAGTGCCGACCCTCCTTCTCAGTGAACTGGGAACCCATAACCTTCAAAATTTCGGTAATGGCAGACAAACACTTGCTCCCAAAGTACTAATTCAAATTGTTCACAGGAACTATTCAAGAGGGCATCATATGCTAAGGTGCACCTGCAAAAAGCATGGGCTGCAATGCAACAGTGCAAGTGGGTTATTGTCCGGTGGACAGCTGTGATAATATGACACATTAGTCTATGAATGAAGATTATGATGAACAAGAATGTCAATGATAAATTTCCCTAATTTTTACTTTTCTAATAATGATCATTTTGTATGTAATCCCTGAACTAAACATTCTATGAATAGAATAGTAAAAGTGGTATCATACACGGATCTAGTGCAGATAGGAGCTGGGATATAATATTCTCATATCTTGGTGGCAGCCATATTGGATTTTGACCTTGAAAATGACATTGAAACAAAAAATATGACTTCTAAATTGGAATGATTATACCTTAAAACCTATTAAAAGTGGTATCATACATGGATCTAGTGCAAATAAGAGTTGTGGGATAAGATTTTTGACCTTCCATGGCGGCCATATTGGATTTTGACCTTGGAAATGACCTTGAAACAAAAAAATGACTTCTGAATTGGAATGATTATACCTTAAAACATAGTAAAAGTGATATCATACATGGATCTAGTGCAAATAGGAGTTGTGATATAAGATTTTCGTATTTCTGTGGCGGCCATATTGGATTTTGACCTTGAAAATGATCTTGAAACAGAAAAATAACATCAGAAATAGAATCCTCACACATTAAAACCTAGTAAAAGTGCTATTGGACATAGATCTAGTGCTACTAGGAGCTGAGATATGTTTTCATGTTTCCTAGTGGCGGCCATCTTGGATTTTGACCTTGAAAATGACCTTGAAATAGAAAAATTATTTCAGAAATGGATTCCCTGTGCCTTAAAACCAAGGAAAACTCACATCATATATGGATATAGCTCTAATCAGAGCTGAGATATGACATTCTATGTAGATTTAATCCTGAATTATGGTATCTAAAATTGTTAGTGGCCGCCATTTTTATTTTTGCATTTTTTTAAAATTTCCCGTGATCCGATTTTGTCCAACTTTTGATATGTTGTTCAGCACACCTTAAAGTACAAGAATCAGCCATAAAACGTTTTGTTGCAATTATTTTGGGGTTAAATCGTATATTGCCTCTACTATAAACCCCTATCTTTTCTGAAACCGCTGGCCAGATCTCCATTATATTTCCCATGCACATTGCCAAAAATGGTGCCAAACCATTCCACTATGTTTCATAAACAAATTAGGGTTGAAAATGGGTTAGAAATGGGTTTACATCGAGCACCCCCATCCAGGGCCCCCAGCACTGCCTGAAAACAAACCTTTCAGTGTTTACCAGGTTTCTGGGTCACCCAAAGCATGAGGTCATGGACGGGCACATCATTGCTTCACTATGGGACGGGAGTTGATATATTTCCACCGAAAGGAGCATTGTCAGATTTGAATCAGTTCATAAACTATTGTTTGTGATGGTTTTTGAAGTTGAGCGGGGGGAACCCGCCCACTAATTACCTCGCAATGAAAGATGGAACGGGAGAGGGAGAGGTATTGGGACAGGGACAGGGACAGGGACAGGGACAGGGACAGGGACAGGGACAGGGACAGGGACAGGGACAGGGACAGGGACAGGGACAGGGACAGGGACAGGGACAGGCAACACAACAGCACAACACTGAAAAGTGGCCAAAAAAAGCATCTAAACAGGGTTCCATTTGTGGTATGAAGATACTAAGTTATAGAGACAACTTGAAAGAGAAAGATAGTGGGAGAGGGAACAAGGAGGGATGAGGATGTGGGCCCCACTGTCCCACTAGCAAATCCCGTGCGTAGCACTAGTAATCATTACTAGTATAAGGGATAGGAATAATTTTGTGAAAAGACCATTGAAATTAATAATATTTGGTTATGTCATATCACATACTGCTAATGGAGGAATAAGGTGAAAATAAGATGATGCTGTTCTAACATGGCTTCGTACTATGTATAATTTGGTCATAATATTCCTCAACTTGCAGTAATGATCCTGTGTACTTAATACTTAAATGAGGTAAAAGCATTATAATTATTTTGTCACCACCCACTAGGTGGCAGTGTTATAACTAATTATTCATATACCAATATGAACTATTTCTTTTCATTTTACTGATACTCAATGTGTGTGAAGTGAAATACTATCCACCTATTCCTAATTATAATATCTTGTAAATGATTAATTACAACTTACACTGAGAATAATGTATTTATTGCACAATGTCCTTATTATATAAGCATGAATTCTATTACTTCTCATTTTGAGGTATATTTATTCAGTAATCAAATAATCATACATAAATGGGATGAATCCTTCTACAATGTAGTTATACAATGTAGTTATTCCTGGGCAACCCTAAAAATAATTGGTGAAACTTATAAGAAATACAGTAGTTAATACAATATTTGATACAATACAGGGTTTCGTCATCAAAATTTACAATACCTAAAAGATGACATGGTGAGAAGTTACTGGTAATGATTTTAGTATTAAAATTAAAATTTAGTTTTGGTTCACATAGCCAACGTAGAGATTTTGAGATTCTATCTTTTACCGTTTTGTATTCAATGACCTGATAATTAATACTAACAATAATAGGCTACGATTGAGTTCTTTGAGATTCATATTATTACAACACTATGACATTAAATTTTTGCTTCTCAGTGGCCCTCCCTGAACTGGAAGTAGCCATATCCATATTACTTATAGTTTTAACAATGTAACTAATCCTCCTCCTCTTCTCTTTATTTTCCTATCTTGTCTAATAATTTTGTAATCATCAATTTGTATTTCGCTATCCGCTGTATTTTTATTAAGCCAAGATTCTTGGATAGATACAATATGGGGGGCAATCTCCTTAATATCGTGTCTAATTTGATCTATTTTATTTATTAAGCTTCGTATGTTCCAGGATATGATCTTAAGTCCCTTGAGGCCCTTTACATCTTCGACATCATAATCCATCTAAAAAACAGTCTGTTCCCCCCCTATCTATTCCCACCCTATTCATAGTATCAACCCTTATATAGCAATACAACTTGCTATTAATAACATAACTCAATACAATACCGTTCATACATAGAGAGAAACATTTTATACATGTGTAAATATTCGCTATTGACACATACACTACATACCCAGTGTCATCTTTATCAACAACATCCTGGGAACTCTCACTGTCAGATTTTGGAATTATCATGTTGCTGACTAAAGAGAGGTAGATAAGGGTGAGGGTGAAGGATTTTAAATTTTAAATTTACAGTTATATGAGTGAAGAATCTTCATTGATTTTTGAGTAAAATGCTGTACGATTTTCACATGAGGGGAGAAAAATGAGGTGTCTGGTGGGGCCACAGTGTCGAGCCAAATCCAAACACTGAGGTTAGGCTCCCGAGAGCTCTTGTCACGGTGTAAGATTTCACTCCACAGTATAACTCCCCCATCACTATAACTACCCTGGGTGTGTGTCAACATTTTTACCTTAAACAGTTACATGAGTCATATGAATATAAAGCCCATTAAATATACGATCGTGAATATTATAAAAATATAAATATACTGTCTGATTCTTAAAGAGTTTAGATGTCCATTTATTAGTAAAATAAGAAGTAATCCACTGAGATTAGGCTCCAGAGAGCTCATGATACAGTAGAAGTACTACTCATTCTTTATTCATGTGTCTTCTAGTCTTTGTTGTTCTTTGATACGAAAAGGAAGCTTTACCACTGACGTTAGGCTCCAGAGAGCTCATGTTACAGTAGGCTATACTAACTCTTCTAGATAATTACTATACTATAAAAGTCTCTGTCCGATCACAGACGAACCCTCTAGAACTTCCTATAAGCTTTCATGATTTGGATCGCAACGCTGGTCCTCAATTCATCGGTCAGGTGGCACCCGTCATCTCCAAGCTTGTAATATTCGTTGGTAAATACTGGCCTAAGGGAAGTCTTATGTCTACGTCCAGACCGCCTCATATGTACTAGATGACCGATATAAGGTGTAGGTACGTTATGGGATTTATTATTGGCCTTGACTGTGGTATTGTAGGAGTGTATCAGTCGGTTAAGCATATCTTGGTCCTCTTCAATGGCGTTTATTTTGCCGGGAGTAAGCATTTCATTCAACAACTGTGATGTTTGAGAGTTGAAGACGTTTAGTTTCACGAGATCTACACCAAATGTGGTCCCGAAACAGATGGAAGGAGGCATGAGAGTGGATGGGAAGATGGACAAGATCATCTTACGAGCTGTCTCGAAGTCTTCATTGGCGTCAGATGACAACAAGGTGGGGCAACGATATTGTAAGCTTACCTCCTTGGTTTGACGATGCCTCTGCGTGATATTGCATATCCCAGATATAACGATAATAGTACTAGGTCTTGTTGTCATTATAATATTGGTTGCTTTCCTAATAAGCTGGATGGTATTAGCTCCTCTTGCTACGAATACGGTAATGTTTACATGAGGCTCCTGCTCCGACAGTACTTCTGAGAGGCCTGCCGCCCTAGAATCACCGAGAATTAATAGATCATGCATCATTGCTGCTGCCATGTCTACTTAAGAAATAGTTCAGAGTAAGTCCCTACGATACAGCAGTTACTTATGTCGATAACTCACTTTTGATATCATTCAGTATTTTTCCGAAGACGTTCTCTCCCTGAAAACTCCTGACTTTGAGTGGCACGCGTCCGCCATTCGAGACTAGCACACCTCGTGCATTTCGTCCTACTCCCCACTTCTGGTTAGCGGTAACCTCATAGAATCCCTTTATTTCTGGATTAATCAGTTTTTCTTTTAGAGTGTCATTTTGCTTGAATTTTTCCACCACTATTTCCCTTAAGACTTCTCTTTCTCTCATCTCCCACTTCCGCATCTGTTCCGAGGTAACCCGGCGATCTGCTTTGCCGCCTAGTCTTTTAGCGAGCACTGGACTCGGCACCTCATAGATTTGGCTAGCTAAGTGGGGGAGATCGAGAAATTTGGCCTTTGCACACTTATACGCGTGTTCTGCTGTTGGGTAGGTGATATCATTTATTACAATTTTGGCAGGATGGAAGTTAGAGAAATAGCTATGTATCCCTGCGAACCCAATGCCTCCATTATCAGTAGGAATGTTTGCCACATCTGAGGGCCTACAACCGTCTGGTAAATAGTATAGATCGATGGAAGAATAGGATTTGTTGCCGATTTGTATGTGACCCAGCACAAGAGTTGCGTCATAATTTTTAAGTCGCAATAGCTTGTGACAGTTTGCAACCATTTGATAATTTGCATTATTGGGGTCTGGTTTATATCTATTGAACCACATGTTATATCCGGCATATCTTCGGAGCTCTCTCGCTTTGTTTAGTACCATCTTCTTCTTCTCCACCGAGCCCAATTCAACATAGATTGCTCTGACCAACTTCCTCTTAGGCACTCCTACTCTGTAGGCAGTTATTTTATCTTCATTTGTAATTGTGACTTTGGAACCTATAAGTTTACGAATTATTTCTTCCGTATTTTCTGGGAAAGATCTAAGATCAACTGCATCGTCGCCATCAGGGATAGTACAGGGTTGGGGGGACCAGTGTTGCCACCTTTCGGGCACTCCCTCAATTAGTAGGTGCACTGAGTCATCCAACTTGGCGGCTATGGCGGTCTTAGCAACCGCTGTACGTACAGCTTGCTGAGTAATTTCAATGTTTACGTTGTTAACTTTGTCCCCAACATTTTTCATTTCATCACCCAACACAACTATTTTTTCCAAATTCTCGGCGATGGTACGCCTAAGATCTAATACAGATTTGTTTATGTCTTCATCAAGTTTAGCAATGGCTTGCATAGCACCCTTATCAACATATAACTGGTCTGCTCTCGGGTCGATACGAATTTCTGCTGTTTCACTCTTCTCTCCCCCAGTAATACCTCCTAATAGATCTGCTTTTCCAGAGGTTTTCTCCACTACTTTCAAACGACTGTTCAGATTGGTGTAATTTAGATGTATCCAGTCTAGGTTATTGTTCAGTTTACGTGCTATCATATCTGTTTTCGTAGTCAAAGACTGTAGGTCCCTTCTCACTGCCCTGTTCTCCTTCCACACTACTTTTTCATCGTTCAAATTACTGATTCTGTCTAAAACTTCATTTGTGATTTTTTCCATGAGGGAAATTTCATATTTATCTTCAGTTTGGGATTGTGAATCTACCTTTAAACTGGCTTGTAAATCCATCTTATCGACTTGACAACTGATATCGCTAACCCTAGCTGGGGCCTGGCCTACGCCTGTACTGGTTGCGCCAGTTGAATCCTCCGATGTTTCAAAAAATATATCATTGTTCTCAATGGGATTCATGACTTTTACCTTAGAAAGATTAAGTTTTTCCATTTCATCACCGTCCAAATTTTCGAAGTCCTCGTAGATAACTAAACTGGTGTTTCCGTCATCTTTACTGTTAGAAATATTACCGGTACCTTCAACGAACTGGAGTGTTGGGACGTCCATGACGTCCATTGTTTCACCGTCCATTTTGGCGCTGGTCGTTTTCGTGATCGTAATCGAGAATATCCAAGTAATGGCAGCAGCAATATATCGGAATATAGTAAAAATAGAGTCTAGGACCATTTACGAAGCTGTGTTGGTTTTCTTAGCAGGTCTTGTCTAGACTTTCCTTCTTTTTTTCCCTCAGTTTCTCTACGGGTGATCACTAGCACATTTCAAGCCTTTGGATGTTTTCCTGCCGAAATAATTCGGAATAATTCCGAGGTAATTAAAGTTAACCCGGAAAAAGCTGTATATTGACTATGTTGTAGGAAATAAGTATAAATATGGGCCCCAATTATGAATGAAACTATGCACATTATCAATGCGCCACTACGATCAGCTGTTATTATATAGGTCACGTCCTCAGCGCAAAAAGGGCAGGGTATATGTTCCACGAGGTAAAAATCTTGACACCAGTCAGCGGCAGTAAATGTTGTCGTAACTTATTTATTATTATATAAGTACAAACTTCTCTGCCTAATTATTTCGTGTGGTTGTTTGGCACAATGTAATGTTGCTAATTAAAATTTCGCTACAATGAATGACAACGTGTAGATGTATTGGGGTATTTGTATCCAATGCTCGTGCTACGCTCATTCACTGCGGAGTATAAAAGCAAGATGGCGATTGCCGGCTCGGAATTTACCATTATTCATCATCGTGCAGGTTATGTTTGCTGAATTACAAATGTGTCTATACAACAGGCCCCGCCAAATCACTCTGGTATGTTGTCTCTTGTATTATTGAACTGTTATACCTATTTTTATGTGAAATTGTACTGTTCTGTTATGTTTGTAATTGTCAAACATGTCGAGTCGTTCCCGATCGTCAGTTCGACTGATGGTGCCGTCGCAAATCCTAGTAAAGGATAATCCTGACCTCATTTTATGCATGCCGTATATTGTTCTTTTTAATACCCGCTGTAGAAAAAAGATTGTGCTTCTTGAACCTAGTGTATTGACACTCATTGATAGAGCTTGCCGTGTATCTGAAAGATTTGTTTGTCTAATTAAAAGAGATGGCATCGGTTAGTCCGCAAGTCCTCAAGGCTCACAAGGGCCTAATTATAACATCACTAAATGTAAGGTCACTCAGGAAGAAGGTATTGGAAGTCTATGATACATTGTTGTCAGGGAATTTGAAAATACTAGCTGTGCAAGAAAGTTGGTTAAACAGCTCAGACACTGACTCTCACCTAGTCTACAACGATAACTTTAGACTATATAGAAAAGATTGGTCAACAATTGTAAATGGATTGTTAAAATCAGGTGGCGGGTTGTGTTGCTATATAGCCAAAGAATATGAGTCTGATCAGTGGATATTGGATGACCTAAATGTATGTGATTCTGATATAGAACTACAAATTATAAAGGTAAAACCAGGTAAGAGAAAAAGTCTATTCTTGTTCAACGTGTACCGCCCCCCGTCAGGGAACAGAAAAGCATTTCTCGATAAACTGTTTGAGACAGCCAAAACTGTAAAGGGAAGGTATAAAGGTCACCCCAGTGTAATTTGTGGGGATGTAAATTTAAATCTACTTGACAAACGCAATGATAGTGTCAAAGAACTGGCACACATGTCAGGTGAACTCTCCCTAACCCAATACATAACCACTCCAACCAGACACAGTCAGAATAGTGCTAGTCTACTGGATATAATGCTGACTGATCATGATCATGTGAATGTATCTGGGACTGTCAATACAAACATGTCTGACCATTCAGCTGTATTCTTGGTAATGAAAAAAACTGCCAAACCCCTGAAGAAAACTTGTAAATATGTTCGCAGGTTTGATAGAGTTAACATGCAAGATCTGAGTGATTACATAGACAGAGTTACAAATGATGATAATTTCTTTATACCCGAAAACAACTCTCCTGAGATTTCATGGGCTAACATGAAGACATACCTGACTAATTATTTAGATATCGTATGTCCCTTGGAAGAAATAAAAGTAGTAACCAGAGGTGATATGTTACTAAGTCCCGAAGTGATCTCTGATATCAGAGAGAGAGACCGGCTATTTAAAATTGCTAAGAGAACTAACTCTAATACAGACTGGCTTGCTGCTCGAGCAGCTAGAAAAGCTGTTTCCTGAGATATCAGAAGAACAAAAAAAGAAAAAATAACTACCGCACTTAATGCATGTGCGAATGATAGTAAAAAGTTTTGGTGCAACATTAGTCATCTTCTTGGTAAAGTTAACAAAAGTCTGCTGGAAAGCTTTGTGCATGAAGGGAACTTATTAAAGGGCCTCGAAGCAAGTAACCAACTGAATGAGGTTTTTAGAAAAATGGGAGATGTAAATGAGGAGCCAAATGGCAGTTTCATTCCATATCTAGACGACAATATAAATATTGTTGCATGTACTAAACTCAATATAACTGAATTGGAGGTCACAAAGTTTATTACGACTATTGACACTAACAAACACTGTGGCTATGATTGGGCTAATACCAAGATCCTAAAATTATATTTCACAAAATTAGCAAGAGTTTTTACTAAAATCTTGAAAAATTGTCTAAATTTTTGTGTTATACCTACTGATTGGAAACAGTTTAATGTTACCGCAATTCCAAAAAGTGGTAATTTACGACCATTTGGTAACCTACGCCCCATAGCCTTAGTACCGCTCCCGTCAAAGATCCTAGAAAACTTCATGTGTCTAGCATTACGGTCTCATATGGATATAAATGGTCTGTTTACCCACTGTCAAGGCGGCTTTAGACCAGGGTACTCTACTAACAGGTCTCTTTTGAATTTTATTGAACCAGTGCTTAAGGGCATTGATGTCGGTAATTTATCTCTTGCTACATATTACGATGTAGCCAAGGCCTTCAATAGAATAGACCACAATATCCTCATTCATAAACTTCATCATTACAGTATAAATCCACAGTTGGTTAGACTTAGAAGGAATATTTAACGAACAGAATAGAGAAAACATATCTGAATGGGCATCTTTCATCTTCACTTCATATTAAGAATGGCGTACCACAAGGAAGTCTTGTAGGCCCACTCCTATTTTTGATATACGTGAATGATTTACCAAACTGTCTATCAGATATAAATACTCCCGAAATAATTAATATGACAATCTATGCAGATGACACTGCAGTGACTGTCACCGGGAAAGACCTTGATGGTTGTTTACAAAGATCGCAACTGGTTGCCAACGAAATATCAAAATGGATGAACTGTAATAAACTAACTATCAATTCAAAAAAATGTGTACTTCAAATTCTCGGTTCTAGATATCGCCTAAAGAAGATTAATTTCGCCAACATGGCCAACTTGTATATCAACGGTGTGCCCATCACGAAATCGAGGATTTGTTCTTACCTAGGGTTTTCAATTGACCCCCTTCTCTGCTTTAACGAACACTTTACCAAAATAAAAGGGATTGTTCAGGCAAAGGTAAATCAGCTTGCTAGGATTAGATTTTACATCAATGAAGACATTACCTCTATTATTGTGAAATCGCACATACTCTCTCAGGTTGAATATGGTGTTTTTCTTTACAACATGGCAAATGCCAATGTAATAAGCAAGGTTCAAACGACACTAAATAGGGCGATCAGGCTTGTATTTAGGGACCAAAACATGTCGACAGATGATATGAAAAATCGCCTACGTATTAGTAACATCACTGTTAGAGGTAAGATAGCAATCATGGGCCTCATGACAAAACGATCTGTCGAAAATGAACACCTTCAAATAATGCCTCGGCAAACTAGACAGGCCCTCGGTCCCAACCTTATTTGTCCTGCTGCAAATTCGGTAAAATTAAGCAACTCCCCTCTTGTCCATGGACCCACCATGTGGAATAAACTCCCCCCTCGCGTAAAAAACAGCACCTGGCCAGTTGTAAAGGCTTATTTGAAGAGCACACTCTGAATTGTATTGTAAGTCTGTTTCTCCTGGAATTTAACCAGGCACATCAGTTTTTGTCTAGCTGATGGAAATTTTGTATGCACTTGATTTGGATCGACCAACTGGTCGAATTGTGTTTGCAGTACTCAGTAGTTTTTAACCCGTGGAAAACTCTGTAACTATTTTAATGACGGCAACAAAAATTCAAAAAAAATGTTCTCTATAAACTTATGGTAAAATTTCAACTCCACCTATACCCCATCAGGGTTGTTATTGTACATAGATAGTATTGATTGGTCTGGTGGTTATATTAATTACTCATTTTCAGCATATGGCTATGTTCGGTATCTTGAAACTTGAAAAACATAAAAAAAAAAAATGAATATCAATACCAAATGAACAATGGACCATTTAACTACAGCATCTTTTAACCCCCAACCCCTACCTACAGCTAAAACCAGTGCCCCAGCTCAACCACCCACCCACCCACCCACCTGTCCCCCTACCCCCCTACACTGAAACAAGCCTGATCGTAAAAAAACACTGACTGAGTGGACATGGTTCCTTCAAATCGTAGATATATGTTGTAGTACTTTGGGGTGTCTACTGAGCGTACATAGTGCAGAGAAAGCTAAGCGTATTATTAGGTGTGAATCCCTAGCGTATGCCGACAAACCAACCCCATCCCTACCCGTCACACACCAGTGAGTTTGTTCATTTGAACCAGTAAACCCAGGGGTGAGAGGGGGAGGTGTTTAAACTGCACTCAGTGCGACCACTGTTTATTTGGCTTTTGGGAGGGACAAAATTACTTAATTCATCATTTTCATCATTTTGGTGCATCATTTGTTTTTGGTGTGTTTCTTCCTCATGCCAGCTTCTGTAATGAGAAAATATAGGAATATTTCAATGACCCCAGTATTCATTGACTTCGGGGAGGGTGAACTAATTATTCTCTTAGAAAATCATCATTTTGGTGCATCATTTCGTTGTTGAAGTGTTTCTTCCTCATGCCAGCTTCTGTAACAATGACACCTGCTTCTGTAAAGAGAGAAGTACAGGTATCACATAAAAGACATCAATGTTTGCTATAATACTTGTAATACAATTAGTTTAGTAATTAAATATTAGAATATATCTGTAAATGATAACATAGCTGCATCTCTGTAAACTAAAGAGTCTTAGTTGATAACATAAATGATAATATTATGTTAAATAAAAAAAGTATAAAATAAACAATGTGTACATGATACTTACCCCAGTACATATGTTAATGTCCCAATTTATTTTTAATAATATTTAAGCCTATGTGTATGTTATATTTATGTGTGTATCAATTGTTTACTTATTTACTGGTCGATCTTATGAACGGTGGTAGGGAGGGGGTCTGACACCTGGGCGGAGAGAGCTGATGCAATGTCTCTGGATGATGAAATCCCCCGGCGACATTGCATGTGAGCTACTCCGCCATTAACCTGGGGGCTGATGCAAGGGCCAGCGCATGCTCAACAGCCCTGGTGGCTGACGAAATGCCCACTGACCATTGCAGTACGCCCGGGAAAGATGATGAAATGCATCCCAGGTCTGGTGCAATACCTAGAATATATAAGGGCCCCCAGTGACTGTATAGGCAGACTTCTCCTGGAGAGCTGTACTACCGTATGCTGTATGATGATGAACTGACTGGAAGCCCTGCCACCTTGAACACTGACCATGCTATAACTTGCTATACATGAACACTGTGTTATATTGAAGCCTAATAAAAGAAGCCATTCTGTACTCCACGCCTTACCTTATACCTACTGAAACTACAAGCCAAGCACTATATCCCTATTGAGACGTCTAACCAATCGAAGCTACCCCTATTTATAAGTATATCGCGAGAGATCCGAGTAATTAGAGTAACTCCGTAATCTATTAGTAGTAATCCCTAATTGTAGTGTCTACGCTCTACAGACACTAAGATTTGGTGAAAGAACCCGGGCCTGGAGATTTGATATGGACATATTCCGTTTCATAATGCCGAATGGCGGACGATGAAAAGGCGAGACCTAAATCAAGAGCAAGTTTCAGATTAAATTGTGTGACTAGAGGAGGGTTCAAGGACACTGACGCGGGCATTCCAGAAATAGCTCCGCAGCTGAGCAAGAAGGCAGAGAAAGAACAACAAGTCAACGATACAAAATTACTGGTCGCGGAGAAAATAACAGAAAAACTACACGATAAAGCCGATATAATTCACGGGGAATTTGAACATTTGACTCGAGCAGGGCACGAATCGGAAGAAGAATTAGAAAACATAGACGACCAGAGCAGCATAGACAGCCAAGATACATTAGTGGCCGAGGAAGAAACCCTCATCCTGGCAGAAGAAGATACCCACCAAGGGGTTTGGGCAGTCACGCCACGAAAAAATCAGGAGAAGCAGGAAACAGAACCACCAGGAATAGACCAAGTTGCCAGGCAGTTACAGAAAGAATTGGGTGCCGAATTGCGAAAACTCAGAGACGCAGAGCTAAACCAGCCGTTAAATAAGCAACAACAAGAACAGCTCCAGCAGGAGCAAGAACAGGAAGAAAGAGAGCTGGAACAACAACGGCAGGAAGAATTACAGCGCGAACAGCAGAGAGAGAGAGACAGACAGTTGGCCGAGGAAGAACAGGAAGACAGACGGCGAATAGCTCAGGAAGAAGAAGATAGAATAGAAAGACAGAGACAAGCAGAAGCCGACAGAATACAGGCAGAAGAAGAGGAACACGAGCAAAGACTACAGCGAGCCCGGGAGAACGCTGAAGCACACGGCCGTCAACAAACACAGGGAATAAACGGCGTGCCCCAACATCAGAACGGGCATCCAGCGCCCATAGTAGAACACCGGAACGCCGATCCTGCACTCAACGGGCCACCGCCACGGGAAAACGGACAACATATACCCGAGATCGTGATTCAAGAAGAACAAGAAGAAGAAGAAGAAGAACAAGCAGAGGAAGAAGGAATGGCGTTGTTCGAGAATCGAGTCCAGACCCTACTAGCACCCCCAAAGTTTTCAAATAATGATGGAGAAGATCCAAGAAGCTTCATGGAAGATTGCACAGCCATAGCACAACGATTGTACCCAGATGATTTGAACCAGTTCTGCAGACAGTTCGCAACATATTTAGGCGGTTCGGCTCGACACTGGTTGAGATTACTGGAAACTCCGGACCCATACAACAACTGGGTAAATCTGAAGAAAGCTTTTCTGGACAGATATGAACACATGTCCGATATGGACAGAAAGGCGCTAAAGCAGGTGAATATGGTCGAAGGGGAAAAACTGGCAGATTTCTTCAAAGATTTCCAGACCAGAATGGTGAAGGCGGAAGTGAATGATGCAGCCAACATAAAAGAACATTTCTTAGCGTCCCTTCTTCCAAGATACAGAACGATGTTGTTAACTAAGCAGGTGCTTACCGTGACTAAAATGATGGAACATCTACTTCAGAGAGAAAAGGGTGCGCCGACACATCAAATGACAGCAGACGATTTAAAGAAGGTGCAGAAGGCTATGGAGAAATCCATGGAGAAATCCATGGAAAAATCAATGGAAAAGAGCATGGAAAAGAACATAGCACGATTAGAGGCCACGTTCATAAGCCAAGCAACAGCCATAGCAGCAGTACCAAACCAAAATCAGGGCCGAAATGATCAGAATCAGGGCCAGCGGTGGCACCAGAACAAATACCAATGGCCACAGCAGAACAACAATCCGAATCAATGGAATCAGCAGCCCTGGGGCAACCAACAAGGGAACCAGCAACAGTGGCGGCAGCAAGACCAACAGCAATGGCAGGGTAATGGAGGAAATCAACCGTCGTCGACAGGGGGAAGAGGCTACAACAATAGCAGAGGAGGCAGAGGCAGAGGCCACCACAGCAATCAGGCACCGTGGAAAGGCGAGAGACAGCAGAACAACGATGGATTCCCGAAGTTCAAACCCAGAGTTAAGTGTTTTAATTGTCAAAATTTTGGTCACTATTAGACAGAATGTCAGGCTCAGAGACAGGGGAGAAACGGGACCCAAGGGAGTCAGATTATGCCTAGTCAAAAGAAACAAGTAGGTGCAGTCGACTATACAGGGAATGGGGGAATGATAACTGGTAATTCAGAGGGACCTTTCTTTGCATCGGATAACCCAAACTAATGTCTCTCCCTTCATTGGGGCACATTGGGGGGAGAGACGACGCACGGGGGCCGCAGGGAAGGAATATAAACTCAAGAGGAAAAAAGGAAAAGTTAGATAATAGAGGTATAACGATCAGGAGACAGCCCCATTTGCTAACAGATGTCTGCTATGTAAATAACTCGTGGGATTACTTTGCAATACCGATAGATAGGGAACAGCACTGTGTCGATGCATATATGTATGGAACAAGAGTAATGACCTTGGTTGACACAGGAGCGTCTATATCTGTTATGAGTAAGAAAATGTACATGAGTCTAAATGCCAGAACACCCAGAATGACGGACATGCCTGTAAAGAAATGCGTTTTGGCAGATGGGAGGTTAATACAGGGCTACGGTCCATGTTCTATGAAGCTTGATCTGGCCCAGAAAAGATATCATACTAAGGTAACAGTTTGGCCGTAATTATTTTTCGGTCTGGATTTAATAATGGGTCGAAATTTTCTCATGGAGCATGAACTTCAAATAAGCTATGAAGGATGCGCAACTGAGAAAGATCAAGTTGCTGCAGTTTGTACAAAAGAAGACATAACTGTACCACCTATGACTGAGGTAATTATGGGAGTGGAAATTAAAAGTGGGAATGTATT
Source organism: Sthenelais limicola (assembly GCA_942159475.1). Classification (NCBI taxonomy): domain Eukaryota; kingdom Metazoa; phylum Annelida; class Polychaeta; order Phyllodocida; family Sigalionidae; genus Sthenelais; species Sthenelais limicola. The sequence goes on from OW804095.1 coordinate 86,162,938, forward strand.
TCCAAATGGGCGCGAGGTTTGGTTTGATCCTAAGAGTGACGCATTAGAAGTGGGTTTAATAACAGCTAGGTGCGTGGCAAGGGTCAAGGCCAACAACATACCAGTACGGATAATGAATTACTCTCCTATCCCCATGGACATCCAGGCACGCACCCAAATAGGGTGGGTAAGCCAGGACGGGTTCGTGGAGGTGGATCCTAAGGTATGCGCGTCAGGGAACATTCCTGAGAAAGACAACACGAATGATTTTTTTACTCCTGAATTAGATCTAAAAGCCTCTAAGGTATCCCAAGAACAAAAGGAGGAATTGAATGATCTATGTACACGATACTGTGATGTTTTTGTAGGGGAGGATGGCATGTTGGGGTCTACCAATATTTTAGAACACAAAATTAAATTAAAATCTGAATACGATGTGGTACACAAGCTGCCATATCGCCAGTCTCCGATTATGAGAGAAATGATGGACAAGTTGGTAGAGGAACAACTTCACCAGGGGGTGATAGAAGAATCCTATGGCGGAGCCTGGGCCTCTCCATGTTTCATCGTGGCAAAAGGGAATGCAAAGCCTGGGGATTATCGCCATTGGAGGCTTGTTTGTGATTTCAGAGGGTTAAATGAAGCCACGGAACCACAATTTTTAAATATTCCCCGTATAGATGATGTTTTAGATTGTATAGGCCAGCATGCTCCCGTGATATTCTCCTGTTTAGATCTCCAATCGGGATTTTTTCAGGTTGATATATGTGAGGAGGACCGCGACAAGACCGCGTTTATAACCTCCTCAGGTACAAAATATCGATATACTAAGTTACCCATGGGTATGACGAACAGCCCGAGAACTTTTCAGTTGTTAATGGATATGGTATTAGCGGGACTAAAATATAAAACTTGTCTGGTGTACCTCGACGATATATGTGTGTTTAGTTCCAGTTTTGAACAACATCTTAGTGACTTGGAAGAGGTATTCTTGCGATTAAGACAAGCTAACCTAAAACTTAAACCTTCAAAATGCTTTATGTGTAGAGAAAAGATCAAATTCCTAGGGCACACGATATCCGCGGAAGGAATAGCACCGCATGAAGATAATGTAGCCCCACTGAGAAACATAGCAGTTCCCAATAAATGGTTAGATATTCAGCGGTTCTTAGGAATTGTGGGATATTATAGAAAGTTTATCAAAGATTATGCAGTAAGATCAAAACCGTTAACCATGCTACTCAAAAAAGAGCAACCATGGATATGGGACGAACCGCAGAGTTTAGCCTTTGAAGATCTAAAGACAGCACTGATAGATGGGGAAATAATTTTAGCTTTCCCAGATTTTGAAAAGGAATTCATTTTAGAATGTGACGCGAGTTCCGTGGGTTTGGGAGCAACCTTATCTCAAATGGATAAAGAAGGTAGAAAAAGACCAGTAGCCTTCGCAGCTAAAACCCTTTCAGAGACAGAGTCTAGATGGAGCACAACGGAACAGGAATTACTAGCAGTGGTTTGGTCGGTTAAGAATTTTCGGGTATATTTAGAGGGAAGAAAATTTATATTATATACCGACCATTCAGCGTTGTGTTCTCTTCTGAAAAATGACAAACCTAAGGGCAAGTTTGCCCGGTGGATAATGTTACTAAGAGGCTTTGATTTCACAGTTCGCCATATTAGAGGCGAGCAGAATCAAGTACCAGACTCGCTATCACGCATCAAATATAAATCTAACCCGGACCCTACCCCTTTGTCAGATCTATTACCAGTCCATGCAATCATGCAATACCCTAAGCAAAAAGAGAAGAAGAAATATGAGAGATCTACTCAAAAGAAACCAGTACAGGTTGATGTATCGGAATTCGAGACCTTGGCAACAGATATGTTGATTATTAGCAATGGCCAAGAAGAAGACCCTTTTACAGGTCCAATCATAGAATACTTACGTAGCGGCACACTGCCTACTAACAAAGAACAGGCTCGATCTATCTTGAGATTCGAACCAGACTATTTTTTGCACCAAAATTTGTTATTTAGATATCCCACGACGTCTAGACATGGTGTACAAAATTCAGCACAACTAGTAGTGCCAAAGCAAATAGTGCCACAGCTTTTATCCCTATACCACGAGAAATTATGGCCCATATAGGACCGAGTAAGTTAATACCGATACTAAGAAGAAAATACTTCTGGAAGTCATTGTATAAAGACGTGAGAGAGTTTTGTGACTCTTGCGAGATGTGTTGCCAGAAGAGAAGAATGACTAGACCGATTAGGGCTCCGATGGTCGTGAGAGAACCGGCGACTCACCCATGGGAGACCGTAAACATGGATGCACTAGAAAATCTGCCAGCTAGTAAGTCAGGAATGAAACATATAATAAATATTTGTGATTATTATAGCCGATTTGTCATATCAATACCAGTTCCTGACCTTACAGCAGATACTTTGATAAAGAACTTTTTCAACCATGTAATATTAAGATTTGGGGCGGTAAAACGGATAATATCGGATAACGGTTCCCTTTTCATAAGCAAAGCTTTCTCAGATTTCTGTCAAAGAGCGAGAATTAAGCACTCCTTCATCACTTCGCTGAACCCGAAAGCTTCAGGTTTAGTGGAAAGATGTAATAAAAACGTGCTAGATAAATTAAGATTCCTAGTTTCAGACTCGCAGGATGACTGGGATGAATGTTTGCCTCTGATAAATTACATTATTAATATATCCCCGTCACAGGCAAACGGATGTAGCCCTTTTCTCCTATTATTCGGGAGGGAAGCGTTGTTACCAATGGAAACAAAATTAGTTGACCCATTGGAAGATCCCAAATCGAGAAGGGAAGTATTCACTGAAATATTACAAACTCAAGAAAAGGCAGAAAGAGTAGCAAAGAAAATCCTAAAAGCAAACCAGGAGCGTACCAAGAAAATATATGATGAAAAAGCGTTCTGCCCAGATTTACAGATTGGGGACGTGGTGTATTTATATTGGCCCAGAGTTCCCAAGCCTGGTAAGCAGAAGCTAAAGTTGCATAGTATTTATCAGGGTCCATACTTAATAGTCAGGTTTATTACCGAGAAGACAGTTATCCTTAAACGAATAAATGACGGGAAAATTTTGACCAAGCCAGTAACAGTGGATCGGCTCAAAACAGGGAAAGTAAGAAACCAAAATATGGGGAAATGGAATCCTTTAGTAGGGCCATTTTCAGATCCGGAGCTTTTGGAGGAGAAAGATTTCCCAACCCCACCCGCGCAACCCCCTCCCGAAGAAATTCCGGAGGAGGAGGAGGCCGAAGCAGGGGATGAGCTGTCCGAACTCAAAGATAATGGCGACCCAAAGTATTATGAGATCTCCGATATTTTAGACATTATAAAAGTGAAAGATCATGGTTTAAGATTCAGAATTAAATTCAAGGATAAGTCAGTACAGTGGGTTGAAGACGACTGTCTCAATGAAGCGGCAAAAGAAAAATACCTTGATCGAACTTTGGAGGCTAGAACTGTCCCGAGGTTGCTTAGAAATATGTGATCTCTTAAGAAAAGAACTATAAGTTGCAAATCAGTAATTTTGAGAAAAAGGAATAAGAAATAAATGAACAGAAGAACTTAGCAGGAATCAAAAGAAGGAAAATAACCAGCATGAGGTTTACGAAGGAAAAAGTGATATAAAATGCAGGGAGTGACTCAGTTTGAACGAATAAAAGTAAGAAAAAGGGAAATACAGGTTTATGAGAATTAGAAAAAGATATATGTCCGGATTAGAATAAAGAATTGTACTATGTTTTAGAATTGCAAATATAAAAGGAGCATACGGCGCCCAGCAGGTTGTTGGGAAAAAATAGGTACACCTAACCCGGGGTGGGTAGCAACGACTTCCTGGAAGGTAATAAGGTAGCACACCGGATAACAAACGCCAAGGCATCAGGGGGTGCAGAGGTTAAGTTGTTGCACACGCTAACCTTTCTGGAATTCATCACCGAACGTTACCAATATCAAGGGGACATTGGGAAATGAGGAATGTTTGGTAAGGAAAGCGCTAGGTGCGAACAACAAATAAAATCTGGTGTTTTGATTGCTTCAGAAATACCCTCCAGTGAATATGTCATGGAGTCTGAAGAATGTTGGTGTATAAACACGCCTAGCAGAGTCGACATTTCAGATAGATATATTAGGAATTCTCCGTTAACGTCAACAACGGCTGATCACCAAAGGGGGCGGGAGAAAATTTTTACTCAATTGTCACTAGGACAATTTATTCAGAAGCTCCATTTTTCTAGAATTAAGATATACTTATTTTTAGGGAATGAGAGATATTTTAGGAGTTAGATGAACAAAAGTTGTAGTAAGCGCTGTTTAGGACAGCGAGGTTACAATATTTTGAATGACGAAGTTACAAATGAAGAGAAGGAATGTACACATGTTTGAGATAATGATAAGAGAATTACAAAATCCGCGGTAGGAATGGTACAAACCGGATGGATTTGTGGGTAGGACAAGTTGCACTCAATGGCTTAGCATAGACATTGGTATGATGTTTGCGCACTGGTCAAGTAGTCAACAACTCCATATTTAGGGACTGGCCATCTCTTCATAAAATCCTAGGAATTCATCGGGGAAATATTTTTCCCACTTCAGAGGGAGGAGGGGGGAAGTAGAAGAATATTCAAATTAGAATCAATAAAATTCGAGTCACTCCAAGCTGATTGGAAAAGGAAAGGACGCAACGAGAAATTGCTCTGGCGATCCAAAGAGAAGAGCGAATGAGAAGCTCTACAGGAAAAGGATCCGAGGACGCGATGCCAAAATTTAATGACCATCGCCTTATTTGAAAAGAAAAGGGAGGATTCAAGGGTCTCAGGAAAGGAATGCCTCCAATGAAAGGAGAGCTAGGGATTTTAGATAGCTAACAGAGGGAAATTCTGGACATAAAAGGGCGGCGAAACTGGACAGTGGTCACCTTTGGGCGCTTTGACCAGAGACCACGAGATCCAGACTCCTGCCAGATAGACCTGTCCAGACTTCCAACTACAAATTGCCATGGGTGTGATAGACTACATCATGAGGATCTTGTCCTCAATCTTGATGGTGAGTAGTTGGACTTAGAATTATTTTAGCTATCATGGACATACACTACTGGAATACACAAGGACTTTTGAATTTTTGAAATGTATTTAATTGAAGATTGTTTGCGATATGTATTATTACTGTCAGGGGTTGATGGGGAAAGAAGGTGACGAACGGTTTGATATTTTTCTTTTAAGGTTATATGCACCAGTTCTGCCTTCGAACCTTCAAATTACCTGATTCGGCAGGGTGCAGGGGTTGTACTGGAAAGAACGAATAATATTTTATTGGGAAAGAACGAATTTGTCAAGTTGACGTTTGTGGTAGAAAAGCCAAAGAGCATGGCTAGAGGATATCGTTTTCACCCATCTTTATGTGTTAAAAAGTGGGATTGGGCCAAGGGGGGCCTTGAAATAGAAAGCAACAGAAGTAGAAAGGGCATTTTGGGAAAGCATAGTACAATGACTTTACCAACCTTTGGTCGGGCGGTGTGCAGTGCCCTCCAACCAATGATAAGCCAGTTGGACGATACTTTAGTAAGAACAAAATTTCGGGCCAAGAAAGGGGAAAAAATCCTACGAGATTTACTTCAAGACAATGTCAGAAGACAAAAAAGAACCAGTAAAGAACCTATAAAGGTAGTGGGGAACGTCGCTTTGGGATTAGAACTAGCTAGACTAAAAGATGTGAAAGAAGAGGAAGATGCTATTCTTAAACTTTACAACTATTCGAATCATCTTTCAGACACCATTAATGATAATACCCGTATTTTTATGGAAGTTATTAACGCTTCATCAAGTAAATTACAGCAACTAGCAGATGAATCATTAGATCAGGAAGAACAAGTTAGAGAATTAGAGAATGCAGTCACCGACTTATTCAACAACTATCAAACGGTGCTGAACCAGGTAGACAGTCAGGCGTCAGATATTTTATGGTTGCAGTATTTTCAAGCAGCGCTGTCGCAGCGCCAACTTAAGCTAGATCTCCTTACTCAGTATGAGGACTCTTTAAACCATTTTCTGGCAGGTGTCCAGGCTCTCCAGGCAGGGCGCATCACAGCGGTCTTGATACCTCCGGCGGAGCTCGAATTAGCTTTGCAGCGGATATCCGGAACACTGGAGAGCAAGGGGTTGAAGTTGATCTTTAGAGATTTGGCAGTTTATTACGGAGACTTATTGCAATCATTTATGTACTCAGAATCAAAATTATTTATAACTCTAAACGTACCAGTGGCTGCAACACCCGCATTATATGACCTATACTCAGTAAAATCTGTTCAAATTCCTTTACCGGGAGATGGGATAAATACCACAGGGTATTCGCTAACTACATATTTACCAGACTACCTAGCTATAAATTATCTTTCGGGGGAATATGCGGAGATGTCATCAAAAACCTTAGGGCAATGTACCCAAAAGGACTTGATGATATGCCCTTTCGCTATCCCTTTTAAAGTATTCTCCTCTCCATCCTGCGTGCTAGCTTTATATCTAGATAACGCAACGATGGTCAGAAACCTATGTAACATCAAGGTAAAACCTTTCGCTCAGGTACAGATATCGGTAACACCGTTGACGACTAATAAGTACCTGATAATAAAAACTAAGGAGAATATTTCGATACTTTGTACAGAAAGACATGTAGTTTCACCCCCATGCACTATATGCACAATACAGGTGCCTTGCGGGTGCGACCTAAAAGTAGGCCCATACGCCATAACGGGCGCAAGCGGGCAATGTGTTAACATATCCATGATTGAGGTAGTTCACAGCGTAAATCTCCCAGTCCTCCATGCTTTCGATATTCCAAATCCAACCGAGAAATTATCCTTTGAATCTAAGCTCCATGTTAAAGTATTTATTCCAAACATCACTGACCATTTAGAGAAGTTAAGAGAGAAATTTGGCGAGAATTACACAGCTAACCTCTATGACTTTGCGCATGAACTGAAGCTCATCGCAAGAATGAAATGCCCAAACCTCTCGGGTATACATTGGGGATGGTATGATACTAGACCAGCGTCCTCAGACTTTGTGTACCAGCTAATCAATCTGATGCTGACAATATTTAGTGTGGTAATGGTCATTAGACTGTCTTGGATGGTTAGGCAGCTAGCGCTGTTGGTGTTAGGAGCAACGGGAATGAGAGCAGCCACGGTAGTGAGTGGTGATAGATATCTAACCCTTAGGCCAGCGGTTACACCACCAAATAATAACTTATTAGAAACAGAAGAGAGTATTTTGGCAAACTTAACTCATATGGATAAATTATTTGAGGCCTGGGTGTTATTTATGGTACTTATTTTTACTATTAAATTGGGAAGAAAATGTTTTAGACAGATAGTAACCTTGGCAAGAAAAGGATCCATTTGGATGCCAAATAATTTAATGAACAAATGTGCATCACTAGCTAAGAACAGCGATGACTGCGGGAATACAGAAGTAATACTTAGGTTCAGTAACATGGTCATCTCAGAGTCAATCGTGATCGGTGAGATTTTCGACCTCCCTCAGCACGTAACTTTCATTTCTATACCCCGTATCAGAATCACTCACGTATCCAACGGATGTAGACAATCAAAAGTGTTCCTTGATGTCCCTGGAGAATTTAAATACTCCAGAGGAAAGACGGACATACTGGTAGAAACATCCAATACGGTGGTGGTTCCTGTGTATAAGGGTAGAAGAATAAGAGCATTGTTAGAAACAGGGGACATATATTACGCTATTATGCTTAAACGAAAATGTAACTTGACTCAGGTAGTTCAGTCTAGAATGGAAAAATTCAGAGATAGCCCCGAATTAACACCATGTTTGTCACGAAAGAATCAACACATACATTTGCAGGACGATAGGTTAATTTTGCCTAGAGCAATGGAATTAATGCCCAACAGAACTCGATATCCATCTTTTAACCCACCTTTACAAACCCCCCCTAGAGGGAACATTTACCCTGACTTGCCTAGATCTCTAGCCGCGAATGGCTCGGAGACCGAGCCTTTCTTGGTGGGGAAGGATTTTGGGGAGGGGGCCCAGAAGGTTCTTTCCGGTAAAAACACACCCTCAGCACCCGATCCAGCGAATTTCGTCTAAAAACAAAACAAGGTATTAAAAAGAATGAAACAGAAGAAAAAATGGAAACTTTAGGACACTCTTCAGAAAAGAGTAAAGTATAACAGGGAGAGTATTTATTGGTGAGCAGCTATCGCTAAAGGGAACGTGCTCGACTCAGTAAGAATATTATATCCTTATGCTTAACAGAGGGAAATCTTTAGACGATTTACAGATAAAGCCTGCAGCGAAGCTTTAGAGGAAGATTTAGGGGCGGAAGGAGTGACACGCGACTCATAACCACCGAGCCATGACCTAATGAGTTTAGGATAGGGCGGGCTCGGCCCCTAGGGAATTGATTAGGGCAATATATTAAGGAAGGGACTGGTATGTTGGGGAAACATACACCACCTACTAGCTAAAATAAACAGTGCCCCAGGGAATACTAGGTAGAAGAGTATCTACTCAAGCATGCAGGAAGGAATAATCTAATTAAGGGATAATTAAGAAGGTAAAGATAGAAAGAGACCAGAGGTAACAAGAATTACTAGAAGAAAGGAAAAAAGGGGAGATTGATTTGCAACACACCATTAAGGGACAAGGGATTTTACAATTTAAAAGTCTGACAAAGTAGGAGAAAACTTTCAGAATAAAAGGATTGTGACCAATTGATAATTTTGATGATTATTACGCAACTAAAGGGTATTGTTTACTAAAGGAAAACACCGTACTTTAGAAAAAAGACAAAGTCTCAAACTGTACTCTATCCACCTGTCGATTTTCATTTGCCAGATCCTCTGGGGAAAACCAGCAGTCGAGGAAAGACCGGAGGAAGGCAGTACCGACAGCGGGTACGAAACGGAGAAGGAAGCAAAGAACTACGAACGAAAGGAATGGAAGCTGAGAGAGCAGCCGGCTCCAAATTCGAGAATTAAGCTATTCGGGATGTTTGGCACCTTTACCACAGTCCCGATATCGCCGAATGTAAAGAGAAGACTGAACTTTGTGGGAGCTCTCATGAGAGAAGGAGACGGGGAAATGTTCCGTCTGCTGCCCAACATGCTGTCTCCGGAGATGTATAGAAGAGTCCTGGGAGCGGTGTCAGTGGGAAGCTATAAGAAAGCAATGAGGAAATTGGGCAAACTAATGGCGTCGGGACAGGAGGGAAACAATTGGGCATTATTTTTAATGTACATGATCAATAAGCATTATTTGGCGGATATTTTCAGACAGTTAGCTAAAAGAAATTTAGAACTTCTGACCCAACTGATGGTATCGCTAGCAGACACGTGGTCGCTGGGACGAACATGGGCGCCGGGTCCAAACAATGGCAGAGGACCGGTACCCATGATCATCCGAGCTTTGTCAGGCGTGTGCCGGTTAACCCCAACCGACCTAGTGAGAGCCATGGATAAATCCGAAGGACCATATTCTAGATTTGATTACATTAGTCTGTTAACAATTTTAAGATTGGGAAGAGGGTTGGCACTAGCCGATTACTACGGATATAAGTATACTTGCCAACTATGCCATAAGCCGTTCTATACGAAAACAGTGGTCAAACAGGGGTTAAGACCAATGACAACATATGAAAAGGATGGGGCGAGATACCCATGCTGTGGAATGGTGGCTCACAAGAAATGCTATGTGAGACACCAGGTCCACAGAGACTCCTGCCTGTTTTGTGACACGGCCTTGCCGGGAGGCGTGGCCATGTTCACAGACAAGATTTTAACCAAAGAGCAGCAGGTGCGGAAAGAGCGAATAAGATCGCTTAATGGGATCGCAAGATTTGCTCCCAATGGACCCCCTCCGGTTCCATTGGGATGCAAGGAAGAAGACTTCCCCAGAGTAATATATCCACCAGGGCACCTGGAGGTGTATATACCCTCGGGAGCGCCCATCCTTGACGTAGAACCCAAGTGGAACAGTAAATGTAATTGGAAACCAGCTCCCAACTGGGCCGATTAAGAAAATTAGAAGTATTTCTCCAAACTTATATAGTTTTATTTATAATCTTAGAAAAGGGAAGTTAGAAGTTTGTGAAGTTAAAAATCTTGGGGAAAGTGTTTGTTTGAAAACTTAGTTGACTAGCCAAAGTTAGTCCTCAGAAATTTTAGGACTTTGGCTAAAACGATTTTGCTTAGGAAAATTTTAGTTTAGTAGCTCAGTAGAAATCCCTACCTGATATAGCCATGATGGGAAATGATACTTGCCCTCGAGTGACTTCGAAAGATTCCCATCGACATCGTTCCCCCACGCTTAGTCCAAGAGCCAGAGGACCAAGAAACCAGAAGAAGAACAATCGCGTATCCTGAGACTTGGAAGGGTCCAGGAGAAATGACCTAAGAAGCAAACAAACTGAAATGAACATTCCTAAGAGAAAACATATAGACGAAAGAACAATGACGCGATTAAAAAGATTCTTAAGAAATAACAACAGGAGAAAATGACGAACAATTATTTCAATCTGAGAGTGAAAACATTTATTCAAGAGTGAAAATATTTATTCAAGTGTGAAAATATTTATTCAAGTGTGAAAGTATTTATTCAAGTGTGAAAATATTTATTCAAGGTGTGAAATTATTTGATCAGGTGTGAAATTACATAATTAATAATGTAATTATTAAGAGTGAATTTGTTTACACAGGGTAAAAGAATTTATCGCGGAACAAGAACGTTTGTCGACGAGTGCAATAAACACAAGTAATCAAATGAGATTAATGAATTGTTTCTAGAATTACGAATTGACTTAGACTAGATTGATTAAGGGAAGACAATAAAAAACCACCTGATTACGAAAGAATTATGTTATCCAACCCGATTTTGTCCCAGAATAAGATGATAACCCAAGAGCGATAATATATCGAAAACTAGTAGAAATTTACCCTGGCCACCACGTGCGAATAAGTGGGGCCGACATTTGTCATCATAACAGGAAACAAGATGGCGGAACACGAGTAGAGATCTTGCATTTCGAAAGAAAGTTTCTACTGAAACTGACTGAAACTGATTATCTAAGATAGTTAAAAAATTACGAACCAGTTAAGGCTCGAGCGCGAACTCTTTAACTATACACCCTTATAGTTCAATGAAAATATGAGATTAGTAAGCTTAGCAACAAAAAGAAGCTGACCTGTTTATCCTCCGCGCCGAGCCCATGATTGTAACTTCCGGTTTAGTTAGCCCCTAGCGGATTTGGTAAAAACTATCACAACACCAAGCATGTGTTCTGAGATGTCACTACTCGTTTCGGGCGTAGCTGTGACTCTGTTTTCCGGCCTTATGATCGGATGGCAAGCCGCCAACGATATTTGGTTCGGGAGCCCGTCCCTCCATCTCTTATCGGGGTGTGGGTACTGGGCGGGAGGGATTTTCCTCTGCATTGGATTGTTGGCCGGGAAAGCAGGTAGAAGCGGAGACGCGAACCTCGTGAAGGCGGCCATGGTGGCCAGCGGCGTGGCATTGCTGGTAGCCGGACTGGGAGCGTTGGCGATCTACGGGCGGAATCTGGCGGCACTGATCATCGTCGACCGATGGCAGGAGGAGATTGACCTCAGGGAACTATACGCCCTTTGGTTGCCCTTATTCCTGTTTGCTGTGATCCTGACGGTCCTGGATCTGGTGATTTTTGCCGTGGCCTGTGCGAGTGCCTGTTGCTCAACCCCCGCGGATAGTCCCGTGTAGGCTCACAAACGGAGCGGAGACGCAGTCCCCAGAAGACTTTTAGCTGCGTTCGAGTTTGTAGAGAGTCGTTGATTATGTTTAGGTAGTTTTAGTAACGGATTTACAAGTCTTCCGCAGTTTAAATGTTTTCCGCTAGGTGGCAGCACCAGTCTTTTTAGGAAATTTTAAGTTAAAAAGAAGGTTTTTATGTTCCCCGCCAGGTGGCAGCACCAGTGTTGTATAAATTTAAGAAGAAATTAAAAGGTTTAGAGATGTATTTATATTTATATTATTTATCTCTGGATGAACACCCCAGAGGAGTTATGTATTTATGTTAAGGGACATGTCGAGCGTTGAACTGTATATAAAGTATTTGTATGTTATTAGAAGCCAGCTAATAGATCACAGAATGTGCACCAAGGTGATCAAAGGTTTTTATTAATTATATGTTGTTTTGAGATTATGTAATGTTTATGGCTGGGACAGCCATTCTTCTTTGTCGGGGAGGATGTTAATGTCCCAATTTATTTTTAATAATATTTAAGCCTATGTGTATGTTATATTTATGTGTGTATCGATTGTTTACTTATTTACTGGTCGATCTTATGAACGGTGGTAGGGAGGGGGTCTGACACCTGGGCGGAGAGAGCTGATGCAATGTCTCTGGATGATGAAATCCCCCGGCGACATTGCATGTGAGCTACTCCGCCATTAACCTGGGGGCTGATGCAAGGGCCAGCGCATGCTCAACAGCCCTGGTGGCTGACGAAATGCCCACTGACCATTGCAGTACGCCCGGGAAAGATGATGAAATGCATCCCAGGTCTGGTGCAATACCTAGAATATATAAGGGCCCCCAGTGACTGTATAGGCAGACTTCTCCTGGAGAGCTGTACTACCGTATGCTGTATGATGATGAACTGACTGGAAGCCCTGCCACCTTGAACACTGACCATGCTATAACTTGCTATACATGAACACTGTGTTATATTGAAGCCTAATAAAAGCCATTCTGTACTCCACGCCTTACCTTATACCTACTGAAACTACAAGCCAAGCACTATATCCCTATTGAGACGTCTAACCAATCGAAGCTACCCCTATTTATAAGTATATCGCGAGAGATCCGAGTAATTAGAGTAACTCCGTAATCCATTAGTAGTAATCCCTAATTGTAGTGTCTACGCTCTACAGACACTAACACATACTTAGTAATACTTCCACTGACTTTTGGTGTGTGCTTTCAGTCGTTGTGCTTGCCAGTAGCATGTGCGACTGGTGGTGCCGCATCGGGTGGGTCCCTGCCGCCGACCCCCCCCCCCCCACTCCCCCCCCCACCAAGCTGTAGTACTTCCTATGGTGCTTTCTATGGTACTTTCTAACACAATGATATCATACTTATCATACTTTTGTGCGTAGTGAACTAACGTAAATCTGTTAGAGTGTACCCCAGGTCTATTCATATATATAGTTCCAGAAAAATCCGCCGCCCAAAGTGGTGCTGTTATCGATTTTTAGTTCCAAAAATATCCGCCGCCCAGGTGGCGACGCTATAGTCACTGACCATTGAATGGACAGCTGACCGTTGGTCACTACTGACCAGCGGTCAGTGACTGGCACCTCTGCTGCCAGTCAATGACACTTGTTTCGAATTGGAATCAGTAATACAGTGTAACGGCATCTTTCCTTCTGAATCCATAAAAAATTTTAAACTAATATAATAAACAATTCCACCAAAAATGCGTCATTTGGGTTTAAAAACATGTAGTTTTCCATCCAGAGCCTAACATATTACCTGAGATTATTTCTTCAGTATTTTTTGAGCTAGGGAAGGAACATCATCCAGGGGGACGGTATTTTTCAAAGTTTCTTATTCTTTTTTAATCATGAAGCCAATAAAATGCTTATTTTCATGTCACACATATAATTTAATGTTACCGCTTAACACCCCCACCTCACCATATATATGGTCAGTAATAATGAAATATAATATATATCAATATAATATAAATGCCTACAACATTGAACATTATCATACGCCTATGATTGAAATAGAAAAGAATACGTTATTTGAAAAATATGAATTTTCCAACATGTGACTCGTTTTCCTGTGACACATCACATAATTGAATATGTAATACAGGCCTAAATATTCTTCATCAGTACAAATATTTACATGTTCTTCACTTGATAAAATAATTCAACTGCATGCAGCTTATGCATTTACACTCGATTTAGATAGATAACTTTGATACACATTTTGAAGTGCATCAGATGATGCACGTTTCACCAGGTGCAGAACCAGGGGGAAAAACTGCTTTTTTGAGCGGATTGCACTGGTTTGATTGTGATTCAGATGCACTTTTGCATGCATTGGTGGATTTTCCAATGCACATCGGGAGAATGTCTTCTGAACAGAGAAAAGGTATTATAACTGTTATCCCTAAAAAGGGGGTTGACCTCAGAATGATAAAGACCTGGCGGCCAATAACATTATTAAATGTTGATTACAAGATTATATCAAAGGTCATTGCTGAAAGAATTAATTTTTTTTTACCTGAAATAATCCACGAGGATCAGCATGGATTCATTAAAAATAGATATATTGGTGTGGCCATCCGCAGAATTCAGGATAGCATTAATTTCTTGGCTCAAAAAAAAATGAGTGGGCTAGCAATAGCTGTCGATTTTAAGAAAGCTTACAATTCAATCAGCTGAAGCTTTTTGCAAAGATGTCTGGATCGCTTTGGTTTTCCGGATTTTATTTGTAAATGGATTGATACTCTTTTAAGTCTCAACCTTTTAAGTCTCAACCTTTACTAATAATGGTAATATTTCAAGCTGGTTCAAGGTAGAACGTGGGGTATAGCAGGGAGATCCTGTTTCACCGGCCATGTTCACTTTGGTTGTGGAATTATTAGGAGTTAAAATCAGAGAATTGGTTGAAATTGAAGGTTTTGCTACTGGAAATATTGTTAACAAAACAGTCCAACATGTGGATGATACTACCTTACTGTTGAGGAACAAATCTTCTGCTGTGACAGCGTTGAGTGTAATTGAACGTTTTGGGTCGGCCTCAGGTTTAGTATTCAACATTGATAAGACTGCCGGCTTGGTGATAGGAGATTCTGACATTTCTAATGATAAACTTGCTGGAATAAGCTGGCAAAAATCTGATAAAATCCTGGGAATTGTGCCGGTTAAACCAGGATCAGGAGAGGATGAAAATAAATTAAACTTCAATGATTTGATAAAGGGAGTGAAGGGAGTGTGTGGTATATGGAAATCTAGACATCTCTCTCTTAAGGGGAAGGTTATCGTCAACAACTCATTGATCCTACCTATGTCGCAATATGTGTTATCATGTACGAATGTAGATGTACACATGGAAAAAACCATAAATAGAGTCTCTAGATCGCTGATCTGGGGAGGTAGGTCTAATAAGATAAGCTCTGCTTTCCTCAAACAATCGACTGAAAATGGCGGGTTAAATCTTCGATGTATTAAAGAAGTGATACAGGCCAATAGAATTATGTGTGTGTATAGAGCCCTGAATGAAAAAGATGCCAAATGGGTTAAAATTCTGGAAAGGTTTCATGATATGGGGGTGGAAGATCTTCTGCTTGGCAGGAGGAAGCCCCCCCCCCTTAGCTTAGGCCCTTTCTATGACAATTCTTTGGGCATGGGCGAGGGTTTATTTTAATAGAAAACCTCAGAGCAAAAATGAAATATTGAATGAAAGATTATTATAGCCAACAACAGATGGATCAAAGTTGGTAGGAAAGTGGTTCAAAGGAAACACTGGTCTAGAGCCAGCATTAATGTTATCGATGATGTGTTTAAAGAAAACAATATGTAATGAACCCGGGATAGTTCTGCGCAGTCGGAACAAATAACCAAGTCAGAGCTGCAATAGCAAGGGCTGCAAAGCTTTATTACCCATAGACTGAGTTACAAGAAGCTAAGTGGCCCAACAAGAGAACCTAGAGTAAACTAGTATGCTCAAGTATAAGAACAAATGGAAGTTGGCCCTGTACTGGGTAGTGTACATATCTGCAGGTCTGTGTAAAACGGTGTCTCTACTAGTACTGTAATGCCTAGGTTCTATGACAGCTGGCTGGAATATAGGTTGTGTTGAATGGTGGCGCCGCCCTAGTGGAACTTGGGTGAAGCATCCCTCTGCTTGCTGTGGTAGTCCCTCTGCTTGCTGTGGTGGCTCCCTCTATGGGGTAGTGGTGGCAATTGGTGGTACATCAACCAGGGAAGCTGCTGGTTCACTACAAATACATTTTATTTGCGAAGAAATAACAAGAAAATATGGTATCAGGTATTCGTTCATTGAAATCTTACAGATCAGATTTGCTATACCTTTCAATTGGTTGGAAAAACTCCGGTGAAATGCTGTACAGAATCTATGCTTCAAGCCCTTCAATATAGGGTTGTTTGCAGAACGATTTGCTGCAATGAATACTTGAAAAGGATTAAAATTGTACCAACAGATAAATGTTGATATTGTGATGAGAAAGATGATTTAAAACATTCTTTTGTTTCATGTGTAAGAACAAGGGCGTTTTGGGATGAGTTTATGTTAAAATTCATGGAGAATGAAACGTTGAAGTGAATTGTTTGTAACGATTTACATGCTCAGAGCATCCTTCTTGGTTATTTTGGTAGTGAAAAGTTCAACATCTTTTTCAATTGGATTCTGATAATGGCTAAGAATATGATTCACAGGCAAAAATTATTTTACAATAATATTATCGAGTTCAGAGCATTTGTTAACGAAGTGTAGAGGCACTATCAAGCCTTGTCATACAATGCAGCTTTTGAAAACAACAGCTCAATATGGCTGTCCAAGGTTAAGGTGTTTATAAAAGAGTTTGACACTAATGTATGCTGGTGCTAGCCAGAGGCAAGAAACAGTTGTTTGTTACGATTTATCCTTCAAGGAGAAGTGGATATTGTTATAGTTAAAGTTTAGAAGGAAAAGAAAATAAGAAAAACAGAAAAATAATAAAAAATGATAAAGGTACAGTAAAGAAACAATTTAGAATTGTATATGCCTAGACGGCAGGAAACGTAACAGAAACCCTTAAAAAAATTTTTAAAAAGATATATTGTTGTATGAAAGACATAGTTGTAAATTGTGTTTTTTTTTTACATAAGCGAAATAACAATTGTGCCACAATGGTATAAACAGCTAAGCAGGTATAGGATGAAATGTGATTTAGAACTTTTAGACGTAGAACTCGGCTTACAGGTGAGGTCGAATGGGTATTGAAATCGTTTTAGGCAATGCAGGCCCACCCATAATTTAGGCGCCATGTTTGAGTTAAAGTCATGTGACAGGAAGTGGGAAGAAGGGAGCATTTAGTGAGCTTCCCTGAGCTCTCTTCACAGACATTCAAGATGGCAACTAAATTTGAGCGGGAACAAAGAGAGCTTGTACTTTAATGACTGCTCCCTATGGAACAGGAAGTGCCAAGAGTAGTCCAATGATTTTAAAATGGTGGCCTGGTTTTCGATTCAACTAGATTATTGCTGAACATCCCATGTATTTGTGGATTACAATGCAATATAAAGTATCCTAGGGGTGAGTTTTTACATCAGTGATTAAGTTGAATCAACTTTTAGAGAGTTTATTTGTGTATGTCAAGAATGGGACTCTCATTACCAGCGATCCCCTTT
This sequence comes from Sthenelais limicola, assembly GCA_942159475.1. Lineage (NCBI taxonomy): Eukaryota > Metazoa > Annelida > Polychaeta > Phyllodocida > Sigalionidae > Sthenelais > Sthenelais limicola. The sequence goes on from OW804095.1 coordinate 86,180,390, forward strand.
AGCATAGCAATAGATACGAAAGCTGTCCACCTCTGGGCGCTGTCACAGAGGGGAGATTCTACCTACAATTCAAGCACCCAGGAACAAACAACAAGGTTTTGCTATTAGTTGTCGCATTCTATCGATTGGAGGGAATGGAATTCGAATAATGATATCGATTTGCCGTTCAACGATAACTCCCAGTGGTAGTTGAATCGTAAAAGATGGGGCAAGAATGGTCAAGAATTGTTGCCTTACTTATGTAGGATTGGGGAGAATGTTTTTTTTTTTGTTTTTACAAATGACTTTATTGACTGTAACCTGCCGTCTGGGCTTCTACAATTCTAAAGACATGTATGCATAGTATCGTAGATGGGAAGAATAAAAATTCAGCCTTTCAGCACCTCAATGTATTCTGTGATACCTTCGGCTATTGGGGAGAATGTTGAATGCATACAATTCATGCTTTTCATTGAGGATTATTGGATACTCCTCTATCCTTGAGAATTTGTGATGTATTTGAGTGATTCAATATCAAATAATATTATATTGTAATTATTATAGTGTATGATGACCATGCTTAAGATAGACGAAATATAGACAAAATAAGATACAAATTTAATTTTTGTACTATTCGAATAGTAGAAAATTGATAGCTAGACAACACATGGAAACAAGCCGTTAAAGGATTTACGTTTTTGTTAGTTTCTTTAAGTTTTTGGTCTTTTTCTCATAATTTGGAGCTAGAGAAATTGGAACTGAAGCAATCATACCCAACCAGTTCAACAGTATACCCAGGTAGGAACTCACGTTGACCCAACCTAAGTGAACGTTTGTTTGGACTCAGTTTAAGGTTCACCAATGAACGTTTTCTTAAACCCGTTGAAACAAAGTTGTTTTGACGTTCATTTAGTGAACGTTATCTGCAAAACGTAGGATAAACGTTGGTCCAGTGAACATCCAGTGAACGTTATCCGCAAAACGTAGGATAAACGTTGGTCCAGTGAACATCCAGTGAACGTTATCCGCAAAACGTAGGATAAACGTTGGTCCAGTGAATGTTCAGTGAACGTAATCCGCACAACTTAGGATAAACGTTGATCCAGTGAATGTCCAGTAAACGTTATCTCCAGAATGTAGGATAAACGTTGGCCAAGTGAACGTTAGCTGCGGAACCTAGAGCAGACGTTCACCTGAAGTTATCCAGCCAACATTCATTGGGAGACCTGCACCCAACGTCAGCACAACGTTTGCTATCTGAACGATGTTCAGAGCTTCAATGGCAAACGATTATCCAACGTTTACTGAACTCACTGAGTGTACATGCCCACCAGCTGATATCATAAAAAATCTATATAGGATAATAGATTAGTGATATATGTTTGCAGACGTATATTAATCATATTTTCCATTATTAGTAAATTAGCCCCATATACAGTCTAAATGAACAGATGTCGAGAATGTGTGTATACATATATTAGGTTTTTTTCTATATGGTTGACTTTGCTCGTACAAACATAATTATACAAGTTATTAAAATATACATAGCTGCATAATCCCTGCGTACCCAAGGAGCGGAGGACAGTCTACATATAGCTATCCAATTACATGTATACATATTTTCATGCATACTGCCTGACCAACAGCTGAAAACCATGTCACCCTTGTCATGTTTAAAACTGATTAAAACACCTATATATGTTATATATAGCGTGAGAATGATACATATGATTATATATGATAGATATAAGTTTATATGGACTCAAAATAGACGCAGAAAATGGCTTAATATACTATCGGGAGTTTAATCGCTAGATGGCGCCACCATGATTTCATGAGAAAAACTGTTTATCTTTATTAATTATTTGTTAAATTGATTTCTATGTACTGACTTCTCATATTTGTCACACCTACAACTATACCCACCATGAATTTTATTCAAATACCTAAAATATTTTTCTAATTTAGCTAATTTAGCTAATTTTTCCAATTCCTTATATACTACCCTATTTATTACATCAGATTGTTCATCAATAATATAACTAATATTATGTAGCTACACAATGTCTTTCCAACCAATGTGGGATGAGGGCTATTTAATGTATGCTTTTTTAAGCTCATATAGTACATTATCCAAAGTTCCCTCCGATATGGTATCAATTACCTAAATGATCTATTCGTTCTCTATATTCAATTCCAATTTAGTTCAATATCCTATGGAAGACGGGTATTATTAAGTTGTCATAAATTTCTACTCTTACCCAAATGCTATAGATATTCTTTAAACATAATTCTGTCCTGGCCGGGGTCATAGATGAACAATATTTTTTCTGAAAAACATAATGAATTTAGAGAATGCTTTCCCACGAAATGGTCAATTAAAATGGTATATCAAAAGCACTGGGAGTGACCACTATATAACCACGTACTGTTCAAATATACATGCATATATTCCAAAGCAGTTTGAAAACATTTTAAAAGATTGGTTCGGGAGCATGTGATTTTTCATATTTCACAGTCACAAACCACAAGAATGTTTTTTTCCAAATATGGTAATATTCAATACATACTATAATCTTTACTATTGTTATAGAATTGGTTTTATCTTATCTTTTAAAATGCTATTGTATCTAAATGTACACCTTTTTCGACTTGTGAGTCATTTATTTTGCATTAATCTGACAATGAGAAATTACATTTCTTTTTTCATTTATCTAGTATGTCAGTGTCGATTGAAAATAAGTTTTGTCTAACATCCTGTGACACAAATAATGGGATAAAGATTACATTCATATATTTCTTAATTCATGACCTCAATGAAAAGTATGGATGCTTCATTTAAGCCTTGATTTTCAGCGATCACATTCACTATATTTTATTCCTTACTCCACGTCAAATTTCAAGATGGCGATCCTGTTGCATTAACCTCCTTCTATATTAACTAACACTGGGTCAACGGGTTGGGGATTGCACTAAAGCTAGTGCAGGGTAGACTAGCTCTCATTCCTCATACCCTGCTATTATTTCTAGTACCCTAGTGCCAGTTAAGTACTCCCCATAAATGTACTTTCTTTTGTTCCTCAATCAAGGCGGGTGTGACTCTATAAGTAGTGAGTCTAATGAAACATCATATTTTATTTGTTTGAATATTGTATTTAAAAACCCGATCAACATCAAAGACTTAAACAAGTCCATGTCCGTCCAGTCCCGCCAAAATCCTCCAGCCACATGTAATTACTTAGAAGCATCCTCACCCAAGCCAAATTCCTCCAGCTAGAGCTAGCTAGAGCGCGCCATAACAACAACCGTTCCTCAACCGTTCCTCAACACATCTCCAATTCTTCATCATTCAAGTCTCATATACAAGCTGCACTCTACCAACGATCAGGTAAATTTATTTATACTTATACATAATTAAGTCATGTCCTCTTGTTTTGTTGTATTAGAATTTAGAAGCGTTGTATTATAGGTTGCATTGAGTCAATATGCTCTTGCATTGTGAATGTCGGGGTTTCTAGATATCACTATTGCTGATCACTACATGGTCATATATGCAACTACATAATTCGTTGTACTGGAGATATTGGTTTTTTAGGGAACGTTTGTGAAGTCAGCATTTTAATTGATAAAGGGTCACGTTTGCAGCTCAGAATCTGCGGAAAAGGGTTGCATGTTTACTGATAGTATTCTGTATAACTATGAGCGTGCATATGAGGGCGGGGACCGGGACTAGTAATCGGCGGCGGCCGCCCTCTCCTCTCCCGTCACTGCTGACCCTAGCTCTTGTGCCTCATCTCCCCCAACCCTAACGGCCCACGTGCATCAACCATGCAGCAACCTGTTCTCATTTCTGTTGTATTAGGCCAATTGAGGATGTAAATCATATGGAATGTTAACCAAACAGAGAATCAATTCGGATTTAATTCAATTGACGTTTATTATCCTATTCCATTCTATAATATATCAAGTACCCATTTTCATTCGCGAAAATGTGTGGGTGATTAATTGTTTCCATGCACACAGCTCCTGTCTCATGCATTCCCCCCGCCACAAGTGGATGGTTCCCCCTCAAGTCGCCTGCAGGGGATTAATAACCAGTGTGGGTGGGGCACTCACCATTTAGCCGGGTACAATTACATTACATCATATCAAATGATGATATCACATGAATTAAGGGCCATTCTCAGAAAAGTCTTGTATTTCAGAGTTGGAAATCGAACAAAATGGAATTAAGATGAGAGGTTTGGGGGTTATATTTTCTGATAATATATATATTCTCCTCTATACAATCCTAAACAAATTGGCACTCTGGCTCAAATATTGAGGAATCTAGAGCCCAAAACGTGAAGATCGAAAGGTAATTTTTGCATTGGAACAGAATACATAAGATATATCACAAATAAATATATGATAATAATGACAATTAAGTATTTGATAACAATAAACATAGGTTTAGTAAAATGTCTGTAGTGTTGTGAGATCTTTATAGATTTGGATGATTTGAAATTCCCAATGATGCTGACAGTGGTGCGTTTTTCATGTACATGTACATGATTACCTTCTAGCTTCTTCGCATATTGTGACATTTTAACTGTTTCTTGATATGACAGGCACAATAAAATAGGCAGAATATATTTTCATATCTATATTGTCTAGGCCTTGATAGGCCTACGAATCCACATAATTAAAATATTTCCATATTTAATGATATGCCCTGGAGGGCTATGACATGCTTAAAAAATCGGTACTCAATTGTGTCCCGCCCTCAATCCCCTGCCAGTCCTATGGTAATACAAGGAGGATCATTTCATGTTTCCATAAGAATACATTGACGTGAGGGCACTTCACTATGTTTAAAATGGAAAAATCTATAATCTAACATTATACTAAAAGATTTCTGTTTGTCCCCAGGTCATTCACATTTGCTGTCTTTGCAAGCCTTCACCGGGAGTTCCCTAGCTGCTGTAGATCGCTCTATATAGGACTGTAAGTAGGATCTTGATTCATATTGTTGGACAGGGTCCTGGATGCCAAATAATAATTATCATCGAACAATTGCCAGTCAGCCAGTGGTGTGATCTTAGGTTTGGGCGACTCTCACAGCTGTTAATTATCCTTATACAAAAACCCTCCAGATGGATCCTCATGCAGCAATTCAATCAAGGCGTGTGTACAAGACGGAATGGGAGAGGAACAAACGACATCGTGTGAAGGCCTCTAAAAGAACCCGTCATGGTGCAGCTACTAATATGCCATCAATAGATGTGGATCTCACATATAAACATGATTTTACTGGCTTTGATATTACCATAGATTCACATATGATGGAGGAAAATATCATCCCAGAAACATATTTAGTGACAAATGAAGTTGATAGTATATGGAACGATATAGACAATCATGTGACTCTAGAATCTGATGATGAAACAGCTGAGGTAGAACCAGAATCATCCCTTGCTGATCAGATGCGGAATTGGGTGAATTTGTTTAATGTTAAACACAATGCAGTAGAAGGCATGTTAAAGATATGGCGTTCTCACGGATTCACAGAATTACCAATTACTGCCCGTACACTAATGAAGACAACCACAGAAGTGGACATCAAACAGGTTTCTGGCGCATCTTACACATACATGGGTTTCAAGCAGCAATTATCAAAACATTTCCTTCGGTATCCCAAGACAGAGAGAGATGCTGTAGATGTTATAGAATTATCAATTAACATTGATGGGCTTCCATTATTCAGGAGTAGCAAGCAATCACTGTGGCCCATTTTGGTAGGTGTCATGAATATGAACCCTAAGACTGTCTTCCCTGTTGCCTATGTCTTTGGACCAACAAAACCCAGCAACTTGGATTTCCTTGAAGCAGTCTAGGACCTAACGCCAAATTCGGGACCCGGATGGGACCTTTGATAAGCAAGGGTTATCAACATGACCGAGTGGAAGGACTGGCCTAACCACAACTATGTGTGGCATCAGTGAGGCCTCCAACGATGTATATTCCAGGCAATCTAAGCCCTCACAGACACACATCAAAATTACAAAAACCCATGTGGCCATTTCCACCAATTTGACAACATTTGGGCCCCTAGACACCCCCTGAGTACCCAAAAATAATTTTTACATTTATCAGTTGATTTTTTATTTTCTATCAACCTTATATATATGCACATTAAACTGCCAAGTTTGGAACCATTCTGATAATTAGGAATTTGTTTCCAGGGGGGTCGAAAATAGATCCCAAATATGAAAAAAATGCTAAAAATAGCATGACGAATAATGGTACATATTTCTACATAAATGAGTATTTAAATTAGAAATAGATAAAAAAAATATGCACATAATGTATTGAACTATTTTGTACTTGATAGGTCTCGACATAAGAATCATAACACCTTTTATTTGGTGAAGATATTCTAACTAGAAGAAAAGTTATAGCCAAATAACCATTCAGTAATGGTAATGATAATGGCAGCGGCAAGGGTGACAGGTCATTGACCCTCTGCCCACATTATAATGTATTTATACACATTATATAACCCATTATGTTTAGAATATATATAACATTCATTACCCTTGTATAGGTTTTTAAGTTGACTCAAATACTTGTATTTAATGTTCCTGTTCTGTTTAAGTATTTAGAGGCAAAATTTTCAAGGATAAACGTTCTAATATTATGTATATATGTTAGAGATATAATTTCTGATATTATGTGACAGCATGCGTGACGGCACACGACGGCAGGCGTGACGGCACACGACACAACGTGACGGCAAATTTTTAAAGCATTTTGCCTTAAGAATCATGTAAAAACTGCACAGAAATCATGAATTCCAATCTACAAAGGTTGATATTAAGCAAAGTCAATTATAAATGTCAAATTTAGAGTTTATTATTAAATTTATGCCTTATAAAGCTCTAAAAACCCTAAAATATGCGTGACGGCACACAACATGAACTCTGGGACCCACCACCTTTTGCCACCATGTTATTTCTCTGCTATGGTCCAAGAAAAACTCAAATAAATACATTTAATGTTTTTACATATATAATCCCATGCATTTTATCATTATTCATAATAATTTGATAGATATATATATTTTTTATTTTTTTATTCCACCTTAGGCACACTGCGTGACGGCACACGACATGGGGGGTGCCCCACACAAAAAAAAATTGGTTTTTGATGGCTTTTGGCGAAAAAATATTTTTTTTTGCATTTTTTTTTACACAAATCATGTTCACGTAACCTACTATCACAACATATAAAAAAAAATGTTCAATTTTGAACATTATTTAGAAATTCAGCAATTCCATGGACTAATGGCAGTTTAAAAAAATGAATTTTGCCCCCAAAATGGGATTTTGAAATAAAAAAAAAAAAAAAATTGGACAAAAAATGACAAAAAATGTGGTTCCGCAGGTTGGTAGAACCATCCAATCAAAAAAAATTATCAAATTGATAGTAATTAATTTGATTTAAGCCCATTTTATCACTTTCCACGGTTGGGGGCCAAATGTTGTCAAATTGGTGGAATTGGCCATGTACGTTTTAGCTTCTAGAGCCCTATTCTCTGAAACCTGAGCAATTTGTGGTGAAGTGAAAATTAATTTATATACATTGGTTCGGTCAGAGCGGCAGGGAGTATGAAGATCGGTATCACTGCTGTGGCGATGAAGCCTGGACTGGAAGAGACAATAACTGATCTCAAGGAAATATTATCCCAAGGAGTAGAAATTCATGACAACTTAATAATACCCGTCAAATTACGCTGCATAGTATGTGATGCACCAGCTAAGTGTTTTGTCAAAGGCACTAAGTTAGTGTCTGGTTACTACGGGTGTGACAAGTGTGAGCTAAAGGGAGCCTGGGCAGATAAAGTTGTGTACACTCAAGTTGAAAATCTGACACTTAGAACAAATGAGAGTTTCAGGGCTAAACGAAATGAACAACACCATATGAAAGAATCACCTTTCAGCCGTCTAGATATAGACATGGTTGATGGATTTCCCATAGACTATATGCACCAAGTCCTGCTAGGCGTGATGAAAAGATTACTCCTAGTCTGGCTACGGGGTCCACGAAATGTAAAGCTAAGTCAAAGACAGGTTGCTGAAATAAATGAACACATGCATTCATTGAGGAATAACATTCCTAGTTGTTTTGCAAGAAAACCCCGTGGCATGGATGAGATCGATCGTTGGAAAGCAACTGAGTTTAGACAATTTTTGTTGTATACTGGGAAGATTGTCTTGAAGAAAATCCTTCCAGATGAATTGTATGAGCATTTCCTTATTTTAAATGTGGCGGTAGGTCTCCTTCTTCAAGACAAAAGAGATACAAACACATACACCTATGCAAATAACCTCCTGAAGCACTTTGTGGCCAGATGTGAAGAACTCTACAGCATAAAATTTATGGTGTACAATATACACAGTCTGCTTCATTTAGCCAAAGAAGCAGAGTTGTATGGAAATCTCGATGGCTGCTCTGCATTCATATTTGAATCATATATGACCTATTCCACCAATTCGACAACATGGGGTTTTTAAGCCTTAAGGTCAATAAAATGTCCCAAAAAATTAATTGTTCCAATGGAATTGCCTTTTTTATCTACCACATTGCTGAATCTACTGCGGGAACACTATTTAGGGGTTTTTACCTCAAAAAGTGTATAATTTTTTCAATGGGGATCGATTTTTGAACATGAAATTACATTTTTTTCACTTGTAATTTGAAATTAAATGCTAAGTTCCCAAAATATAAAGAGAAATCCTTGTATTTTTGTCTTTGCCATGACAACTAGTCACTTTGAGATTATCTGTGCAAAAAATCGTCCCAATAGTATGGTAATTTTGGAGACAGAGAAGGGAAATAGGCAAATTCAAGTATGGGGTAGGATGGTGTCGCCTGACGATTACATTGTAAATAAATATAGAATAATTCTCAGAAAATTATGATTATTACTAAGATTTTACTCTAAAATGATAGAATATACAATACTTAACTTATAAATACCACTGGCTCTATTGGGCGGTGGTCCCATTGGTTCCTATAGTATTAATACTGCAAAAGGTAGCTGGGGTGGGAAGGGGGGCCTGTAGCCTGACGATTACACTCTTGAGGGCTCTATGAGACTTAATTGATATGCTATAATGCAATATTTTACTTTAATATTGCAGTTAGGCTGTTATTTCACAAAAATGAATATTGACATAATGTTATGTTTGTATGCACAATATGTGCTATAGTTTGTGGTTGGTCGCGTGACGATTACAGTGTCGCGTGACGATTACATTGGTAAAATTTTGAACAAAAAAAATTGAAAAAAATTGAAAAAATAGCAGTGCAGTAGGAATCAATGACATTTTTTGGTTTCATGCAAGAACTAAATACATGTCTCTATTGATTTATTTGATTAGTTTTCCTGAATCCATCAATTGCACATGCATATATATGTATATACTTGTATACATGTAGGGAGAGAGATATATACATTATATATGGGCAGAGGGTCAATGCCCTATCTCCCTTGCCGCTGCCATTATCATTACCATTACTGAATGGTTATTTGGCTGTAACTTTTCTTCTAGTTAGAATATTTTCACCAAATAAAAGGTGTTATGATCCTTATGTCGAGAACTATCACATACAAAATAGTTCAATACATTATGTGCATATTTGTTTTATCTATTTCTAATTTAAATCGTCATTTAAGTAGAAATATGTACCATTATTCGTCATGCTATTTTTACCATATTTTTCATATTTGGGATCTATTTTCGACCCCCTGTAGAAAAATTCCTAATAGTCAGAATGGTTCCAAACATGGCAGTTTAATGCGCATATATATAAGGTTAATAGAAAATAACAAATCAACTGATAAATGTAAAAATTATTTTTGGGTACTCAGGGGGTGTCTAGGGGCCAAAATGTTGTCAAATTCGTGGAAATGGCCATATGCAGAAAATTAAAGGCAGTGTACGATCCGGAGCTCATGTTCTTGCACAAATCGTACGAAGGATGAACGAACAGTCATCAATACAAATTGAAAAGGAGAAACTCACCACCCTCAAAAGTGTTCGACCAAACAACACGTTTCTCATTGAAGACGGGTCATTTATTGAAGTTGTTGGGTCTCACATTTATTTAGATGGCGATGAGAAACTATACTGCAGGGTTTATCCCAAGGCAAAAAGTTATCCCATGTTTAACTATCCCTGTGACTCAAGGTTGATTGGTGTGTCAGTTTGCAATGATGCTGATGTGCGGATGAAAGAGATTAGCAGGGATGCCATTAGAAAGGTGGCAATAATGATACACGATGCAGATAAAAGAACTGCCAAGTTCATGAGCTTGATGCACGAGGGAAATTTATAAGGTATAATGGAATTAAGAATAATTTCATGCTGAACGTGAATAATTGATAGATCCCTTAATTGATAGAATAACATAAGTGTATATGCAATAACATCACTTATTATATTTGTCATTGGACTTGATAGATCTGAGATAATCTCAATAAAGGAAGATTCAAAGAGATAGGGTAATGATTAAGAATACATCACTATATTCCTATGTGCTGCTTTAAGCGAATATGTTCAGTTTGGATCAATTTTTCCTAACTTTAATGTTGTTTTGCAGATGTCGTACTCTATTGTGGAATTTGATGATCACTCAGTGGCAATGATTTGTACCAGTTGGTTATTCACCACAGATGAGGTAGCTCTTATTACGTACACCTCTACTGGTGATTATTTTTAACAAATTATTGAAATCAATTTTTAACTCACAAACTCTTTTTCTTTTTCTGAATTGATGCCAAATGCTATCATGATATTTTCAATTATGAATACATGTTTGAAAAGGAAACTATATCCTATATCGTATAGATATGTACCTAAAATCGAAATTAGTTATCTTTTCGTGAAACTCAATGGTATTGCTGTATACACCTCTATTTTGAGTAATGTAAGTATATATCCTTAGCAAAGTAACAAACTTTATACTCATATTGAATGATAACCCCATGAAACAATATCTGTTAATCTTATTTGCCACAGGGTATGTTCTCAAGCTGGCCACTAAATGACGTTCCAAAGGCTCTCAAAAAGCTATTCAAGCCTGATAGGTTGTCGTGGCAAAGGTGTAGAGTCAAGTGGTCGTTTCTAACAACTGGTAAGTGGAGGGGCCATTTTATTATTCAAGCATCTGGGAGTTGTTCCAAGAGTCCTGCATTTAACAGTTTATAGATGTAGAAATGAGACAGTTGAGATATATGATATCCTAATTCTCTATATCATTTTAAGGGCTAATAATTAACTAAAGAACATTATATCATTCAAGGATTTTTTCTGACGTTGCCTAAATAAAATAACATGGACAAAACAAGTCTCTTTTTCTACCTTATAAATTTCTTATTCATTCCATAAAATCACTAATACCATCAGTTATTAACCTTTTTGGCAACACCTAACCTATTCCAGATTTATACACAGAGGCAAAGAATTCAGTGGGAACATATGTCCGGACATCGTCTGTTGAGGACAATGGCAGTAAGGAACCCAGCAAAAATCAATCCACCTGCAAAAAGCGAAAGTTGAATACCCAAAATAGAAGCACTGCAGATGGTGAGTTGTAGTCATGACTCATAAACACCCAAGTTATGTGAAAGTAACACTGTATGATTGATTTGTTTATCCAAAATATGAAATAGCATTCCTGGAAAACAGCTTTGCCATGCGACAATGATACTGTCTTATCTATTACAAATGAAAACTTTTTTATTGTATATCAATAAGTTTATTCGATAGCTAGTTCTATAGGCCTTATTTAAATGCTTTTTCTCAATTTGGTAACACAGGAAACGAGATTGATGAGGATGATGAGGATCAAACAGACACTTCTGCCAAGACTAAGACTTCTCTGCCGCCCCCCCCTGCCTCACTAATGGCTACAATTAGCGGTCAGAACAACATCCCTACTGGGTCACCCCAAAACCCTCAAACAAACATGATCTCCCATGCAGGTCAGTCACATTATTCTAATCAACTTGAATTAAGAATGTATACAAATGCTTAATCTTAAATGGAATTTAAGGCATGCCCCAAACCATAATTATAAAGATAGGCAACACATACTTTTATAGTAACCTTAAGAAGATTTTCATTGATAAAACAATTGTATATCATATTTAAATTCATTTTTGTCTCAAAACAGCTAGTGATGATGAGGCGGAAATGGTCATGAATACTTCCAGACCTTCTCTGCCGAAACCCCCTGCCTCACTAAGTACTGAGAAGGACCTCTCAACAGGGCTGACGCCTCAAAACAGTCCAAGAATTTCCGATCAAGGTAACCAACATTATTTTAATAAACTCAAGTATATATAACAATTAATGGTCAATGTTACATGGAATGTGTGCCACAACCCCAAATTATAAGGATAGCTAATTAAGCTTATTTTTAGGGTGACCTTAAGAATATTAATCAATATTAATAAAACAAATGAATATTGTAAGTATTCAAATGCCTTTTCTCAATTTTGAAGTACATAGTGATGCTGAAGTGGTCAATTCCCCCAGAGCCTCGAGTTCTTCACTGCTGGCGTCAGGCTCTGCTGCGAGCCCTATAGGGACACCCAATAACACATCCCAAAGACCCATGTATTCGACTCCAGGTAAGTGCATGACTTTTCTTTTATTAATTTAGTGAGACAATGATTGGAAGGTGTGTTTTGACAAGGGAAAATTATTATATTTATTACCTCTTTTAAGCCAATGTTTCTTCTCCTAGACCATTAATTCCCTCACTAACTAAGAGTAGGATATTTATAGTAACATTTACAACAGAGGCTAATTATAGTCTTGAATTCAAATAAATAAATAATGAATTGCCAGATGATATGAATTCGCGAAGAGAAGTTCAATACTGATTTATAAATTTTCATTCCATAGAAATGCATAGTCATACAGACATCACCAACGACCCAGCTCAATCCCCTGTATTCGGGATTACACCCAGCAGTAGCACATCTACCCCTAGGCCCAGTACATCTAATACTACTGGTAACTCCTGTCATGGTAAGGATTTGTTATTCTCCATGTATATTTATGTGTAGATCAATCTTGAAGAAATTGATACAACTTATTGAAATGTTATTCTGATGTGATACTGGTTCAAAACTGTAATTCATAAAGAAACATTATCTATTACGAAATAAAAAGTATTATCAGTTCAGAATCATCTAGGATACAAACAAAAAGTAATGGTAACATTGAGATGTACCTATTAGAGCAATATATATATATATAGAATTTTTATTCAGCAAACATGTACATTTGTTGTAATATAAGCGGGAAAAGGACAAGGTTCGGTCTCCTATGGAGTTCTTCCGAGTAGCCCTTTTAAAATAAATAGTAAAGTATACATGACAATGTAGTTTGACAGTGTAACAGTGGTACAATTTCTATTCAATGATTTAACACAATTATAATTTGAATGGTAGTGGTTTTACGTTAATACATTTTGTTCGTTATTAGCTTATGGCTGCAGTCCTGTTTTTACTTTCTACATCTATGTCTTAGATATTAGTTAAGACGCGTTATTTCTGCAGTTAGTTTTTTGTTTCCTCTCTGCCTGGACTGGCAGTGTGGGTTGCTGTAAACAATGTGTCTCTTCCTAAACTGGTCGAGAGTTAGGTAATAGTATATTTTTAACTGAAATTAGGTATTGTGTCTCTTCCTAAACTGGTCAAGAGTGATTACATAATAGTACATTGGACTGGAAGAAAACTGGTCGAGATTAATTAAATAATAGTACATTGGACTGGAAGTAATCTTAATACTAACAATATAGCTGAATTTTCAACTTATATTCCCTGTCCCTTCCCACAATCCACCAATGTATTGGTCTTGATACACAGATCTTACATGTCTGTCTTCTTCCCCCCTTCCCCCTTTCCCCATACGGTTTCCAACAGATGAGATGTGGTTTCCAACCATTGCGGTTTACATGACTTTATATTAGGTTTCAATACCTCACGGTTTACTACATTTTTACAATCTGTTATGCTTGATTACTTATATTTCATTTCAGGCATCTGTTCAGAAAAGTAATAAATTCACCTCGAATTACTAACCATTGGTTATAACAGTACAGTATTTTCCTGTCCCTGAGGAATGTTTTGTTCTCTCAGGTGGACATCGTATTCCTGAGGGTAAGAGGATTTTAAATATACCTTAAACTCCTTTCTGGTTTTTATAGATCTGGGTTTGGCCGGAAGACCGTTCCACAACGAGGCCATTCTAAATATATAAGACTTTTTGAAACTTTCGTTTTTCGGGTGGGGTACTTTAAGTTTTATCCCCTTGCTCAGTCCCCTCAGTACAATATTTCTGTTATCCAGGTTATCAGTATTGAGAGTCCTTCTAAATGCCAGCTCAAGAGTGTGGCTTTGCCTTCTCGTATCTAAGGTGGGCAAATTAACCGCTCTATGTATTTCTCTTGTGCTGGTGAATTTTGGAAGTTTTAGAACAATTTTCAGTGCCGCGTTTTGTAGCGACTGTACTCTGTCCAGGTATCGTTGTGGGGCTGTTTGATAAAAGATGTCCCCATAATCCAGGTGTGGCATTATAGTGACCTTATAGATAAGTAATAAAGTGTTTCTGTCACATATACCATAGAGTTTAGACAGTGACTTAATTTTAGCCCGTACTACATTTATCTTTTTATCTAGAAAATTCTTAAAGTTTAGTTGCCTGTCGATCTCTACCCCCAGGAATTTATAATAATCAACGAAGTCAAGTTTATGATGGCCTATACTATAACAAGAGTTCATGCTCCTTTCGGGCCTAAGACTGATATTCAGGTGTTTACACTTTTTTATGTTCAGTGATATTTTGTTCACTTCACACCATCTGACCACACCATTTAAGTCATCTTGCAGTTCAATATTATTTGCAGATTTTTTGTCTCTTAAATTATACAGTACGGTGTCATCCGCAAAATGCTGGATATGACTATGCTTTACGGATTTATGAAGATCATTAATATAGGTAATAAATAACAGAGGTCCCAGTGAGGTCCCCTGGGGAACACCACAGGTGACCCCCCTCGATGAGGAAAGCCTACCATTAATGACTACCCTTTGAGTTCTTTTGTCAAGATAATTATGAAACCAGTTTAATGAGTGATGCTTTATTCCGAAATTTTGGAGTTTTCCTAAAAGTAATTTGTGGTTCACGGTGTCAAAAGCTTTTTTGAAGTCTAAAAATATGAGGTCTGTGCTTTTTTTATTATTAATGTTATCATATGTATAAGTGAATAAGTTATCTAAGGCATCATTGATAGACTTTCCTTGTCGAAACCCAAATTGAACATCACATAGTAGTTTGTTAGATTCAAGATGCGTGGACAGTTGCCCTTGAACGCAACTTTCTAAAATTTTGGCCGGTAAAATGATACACGATATGGGCCTATAGTTCCCAGTACAGGTTTTGTCCCCCTCTTTATAGATTGGCATTACTGTTGCGCTCTTAAATTCAATGGGTACGCTTGCAGTTTGCAATGACAGGTTATACAGATATGCAAACTGCTTGCTCAGCACCATCATACAGGGCTTAAGTATTCTAGTTGGCATCAGGTCAATACCTGATGCCTTGTAATTACCAACTTTTTGGAGGGCGAGTTCTACAGAGATGTCCGTTATAGGTCTAAAGTTAAAATCATTTACGTTTTTGTCCTCTTCGATTGTTGAACCTGCGGGGGTTGAGGGTATGTTCTTGGCGAGGTTAGGTCCAACGTTAACAAAGTATTCATTGAACTCGTCAGCCGCCTCCTTGCCTGATAACCTCATACCTTCCCCATTATTAATTATTATTTCGTTTTCTCTATCTTTACATTTATCTTTAGCTATAATAGGCTTAATTGTCTCCCAGAACTTATGTGGGTTAGATCTATTGAGATTAACTTGTCTTTCTAAATAACTATTTTTTGAACGTCTAATTTCTTCATTTAACCTACATCTCTGTCTCCTCGCCTCCTTCCAATTTTCTTCTGTCCCATTATTTCTCGCCCTATGATATGCCTTATCCCTATTTTTTGACATTTCAATAATAACTTTTGAGTACCACTCAGGGGTTTTGTTCACCTTCTTAAAAGTCTTCACCGGACACATTCTATTTACATATAGTTCTATGGTGGCGTACAATATTTTCCACGCTTCATTTACCTCTCTCGTTTGATAAAACTTAGTCCAATCCAGATCCCTCAAAATATCACGGAGGATTTTTATATCCAGATTTTTTGTGTTTCTGGCCTGAAAAGTTTCCTGTTTGTAGGTATTTCTGAGTTTTTTTACTTGGAGAAAGACTGGCAAATGATCGCTTAAGTTTAGGTTTATAGCGCCACTCTCATTAGTGTATTGAACGTTCGTGTATATATGGTCTATTTTAGAGCTAGATTTCTTACTAATCCTCGAAGGTACCTTGATTGTCTGGTGGAGGTTAAATTTACTGAGTAACGTGCCGAACCGGTCAGTGTTTTTTGTTTTACGTTCCTCAATTATATCAGAGTCGTAATTGAAGTCGCCCATTACGATCACATCTTTTGATGAGTCAATAGAATTTAATGCCTCATCCAAACATGCAACCGCCTCAATCATACACCCTTGGGGTGGTCTATAAACATTAAATACCACTTTAGGTTTCATATGTTTCTTCGATATTACAAAACCCTGTATCTCAATATTCTTATTAGAAACCGTAAGTTTCCCATTAATTGATCCCCCCTCTGAAACGTCAAATGACTTGTGAATGTACGTGGCTAGCCCCCCTCCTCTTTTCTTCAAGGTTCTATCAGATCTTAATAGCTTATAATCAGTCACAGTAATTTCGTTGTCCTTAGTATTACCATTAAGCCATGTTTCCTGGATTGATAATATTTGGGGTGACATTGATTTCATTACTTGGCGAACTTGATCTACCTTTTGTAATAAAACGTAACAAGAGCAAAAAAATCAGCATATTTCTCTCTGTGACCTCAGAAGGCTTAAGCTAGGAGATACATACAATAATATCATCTTTCATGTGTGATGACCTCATGATAATTATATTTTAGATTGCCCCTGTGCTTCCCAAATGCGTGAGGTCCTGCAAAACCAGGAGAAAATCCTGGAGATGCTGAACAGTAGGGGCAGCAATGCTAATGCTGGGAGAACACTCGATGACAGTATCATTTGACTCCCAGCAGAAACCATGGAAGACCTCCAGAGCTGGGAAACGGATCTGACTGATGTAGCAACATACAGGAGTGTTGTAAGTGTCATTTCATAGTAATTCAACATTAAGTTAATAGAAATGATTGAATCGGTGGCATATGCAATCATAGTAGAGAAATATTGCAAGGCCTTTGTAAGACAGCTCTCCATTTCCTTTTCGAATGTCTACAGAATTTACCTTATACTCAATCAAAATTGTTAAATGATTAAATTAAATTTACAGTTGATATTCCTCAGAATTGATTGCTAGTCCTAGGCCCAATAATTGGAACATACCATGTGTTTCTATTTCAATATATATTGATTATTTATTCATTTCCAATTTTGAGATATTTATTAAATGTTATGATGTTTTCCAGCTGAAGCAACTACTTATGGTTGGCGGGTATAGTGTTGCTGACACCTTAGCGAAGGCCTGCCTTAAGATCGCCACGAATTGGGTGTGGTCGCATGTTTCAAAAGATGGGAGATCAGGGAAGCACCCCCTGGAGAAAAGCAACCCAATGGTGCTGAGGATTGTGAGAGGTAACGAAATATGAATTATTTATTGTGAATAGAATGATTAAGGGGTCAAATTAAATGAATTGTAATTGTGGATTGCCATATATTTATAGTGAAGTATTTACCTATCTGTATATGATACTGTTTTCTATAGCACCACAATAGTAAAATGGTTGTGTTCATTAATGGTATAACATGTAATGAATCAAATAACCTTGTCTTAGTATTTTCTATTTGGAAGATAGTGGGTGATAATCTTGGATGAACATTAGTAATTTATATAGTTTCTTGGAAATGCATGGATACAGCTATATGGCATTTGTGTTGATACAACTGAGAGCATAACCACCCAATAATTTCCTAATCATTATAACATTTTGCTGTTAAATTATTTTAGCTACAATTATGTATTTTTCTCTTTTCGCAGTGACGTGCATGAAGCTACATAAGACCGATGACACGGAAATCAAGGACAAGCTGCAGAACTTTTTAAAGGGGGCACCACATCGGAAGAATGGAACACTTTTTGTTTCCAGAGCAAAACCACGTACTTGAAACATCAATACTTTTGTATTTTTGATTGACATCTTTTTTATTGACATCTGGGCAATAAAATATATGAGAACAAATTCTTTGTTGCAACGTTTTTTATACTTCACAGAACTATATTTTCTCACATGTTAATTACGTATATAATATAGTTATATAGGCCCGGCCTATATTTGGCCTTTTGTTCCACTCATCTAGCTATATAGCTATATATACACGATTGCAGATAGATTACACATGACATTTTAAATGCATCATTTGAAAGTATTTCTTGCATTATTTTACCCAAGTTCTCTGTCCGATGAGACCTAAAACAAACGGTCAGTCTGCATTCATAACAACATAAAGGGAACGTTGACATACAGAACATAATCAAACGTTTTCCCAAAAGGCAGGCTGACATATATCCAACGTTCGTTTAACGTTCCCCAAAGGTACTTACAAGCGCAGTTTTAACGTTGGTCCAATGCTCAAACAAACTTCAATCAAACGTTTGCCCAGAAGTCTGCACAACGTTCGTTCAACCTCTGTGCAAAGTTAACCCAAGGTTTACCCAGACGTTGTTTCAACGTTTACCCAGACGTTGTTTCAACGTTTACCCAGACGTTGTTTCAACGTTAACTTGAGTCCACGAAAAATACGTTGGGAAAACGTTCCTAGTGAACGTTAGGCTGATCTTAAGCAAACGTTGTTCAGAGGTTGGAAGGACGTTATTTTGTTACCTGGGTAGGCCATGTCCATCCTTGGCCAATGTGTACCCTGGCATCAATAGCTTATTTAACCAAATCATGCAATTTTGCCTTTTTCTGGTGTGCAGCAGGTATTCCTCCATCCAGGAGGATTTTTTTGTTGCTCTTTAACGATTTTTAGTCAACTTCTCCGAGGTATCATGCAAGAACCCTATGTCATTGTATAGGATTTGGTAGGGAGTAAGCCAGTGTTTGTACCCTCTCCCGGCCTGGGTTGACGGACACCCCTGATGAGTACCATCTGGAGGGTATTAATACCGATGCTTGAGACGGGCCTATTCACATACAATTTGACAAATCATCAAACAGTTTTATTTGAGATAAAACTCAAGATATGAGGTACATAACACCTAATTTTAAAGATCGAGACATCGATGGGTAGATATATCAGGGTTGGATGGCGGGGTGATCTTTGTTTAAAGATCTTATCAATAATATCAATTGTATGTTAATGATGTTATATTGCTCTAAAAATGCTGTGACGATGCCTAGTAAATAATGGCAACGACTGAATTCCGTCCATATAGATTGTAGTACATAATATGTAGCCACATTATAGGGATATCCCCCAGTAACTACTTCGGATATGTTGTTAATAATGAACTATGATATACCTGTTGTAAAAATGTATGAACATAAATGGAAAGGTCTTAGAGTATACAAAGACTTAACTATTGCCAAAGTACTCACTGTATGTAAATTAGAACCAATAGAGCGTAACTCAGATATAATTGTATATGTAAATCTCGAGACATGTAAGATACTTTATTTTATTCATTTTTGGACTCAATGGAAGACCTACTCTGTAGAATTGTACGCCCGTTTCATGATTATGTAACTGTTGACAAACCATGAATAAAAATTCAATATATATATATAAGATACGTCATCGTATCCGGGAATAGTATTATACCAGTCTCTATGTGACGTCTATTGTTTATCATAAATAATTGGAACTGTCCCCAATCCTATACCTCGAAATAATTATAAGTCCTTACCGGTCCAGCCTTTTAGAGTTCACCTGTCAAACGTAGTTTAATCATCAACCAATGTTCCCCATTAGTGTTGGACTTGGTATGTAACACTTCCTCCTCCGCAAATGAACTGCTTCATTTGAATGAGGCTATGCTAGGAAAAATAACTTAATGGTCCGACTCGGATCAATATATAGCCGGTTTAAAGTACGGTATACCAATGGCAGCGAAGACAAAAATATGTCTATGAATCAGTCATTGTAGATCATAGCAGTTAATAATTGTGGATATTATGGATATTGACGAATCAGTCTAGGCTCAGAGCCTCTCAGATCAGATAAGAATGGTGTGCAGTGATTGGACGCCTATTGCGCTAATTACTTTCACGGCCCGGAGGTAGGCGTCATAATGGGGATTATAATGGTATTTTGTGGTTTGGGGCGAGAGTCTTTCCCTTAGTTTGGAGGGACTCTCAAACGCCAAGCCTAGACTTGGGATATGCTTAGAGATATAAACCGAAAGTGACACCAACCCACCCGTGGAGTATGACGTACAAGGATTCGGGTGGCAGTGATTAACATCATTATCACTAGGAGGCGCTGATTAAACCGCTCCTTAACCCTTTTTTGCCGATAGAATATTATAGCATATCAGTTTGCACGTGTGAGCGTCACAACCCCTCATCATCAAATTCTAAACGTTTTATCAATAATGTCCATGATCCATGAATTAATTTTTAACATGCTATTAATTAGAACAGTGTTTGTTTGGTGTCAGGCATATATATATCATATTCGGTGAATATGTTTATAAATAAACAAGTAAAATTATATAATACTAGCAAAGTACCCGTCCTCCGGACGGTCACTCTCTCTCCCCACACTTCCCCATCTCCCTCTTTTCCCTCCCCCTCTTCTCTGTCTTTCATACCTGTTTTCTCTCCCAACTCCATCTCCGATTCCCCCGCCCCCCTCTGCCTCCCCATCTCCCTCCCCTCTTCCTCATTATTATCATTATAGAACTTTAATTTCTCATTAAGCATACAGTTTCATACACTCTCCCGCCCGCCGTATCCGCGCAATACGAAATTGGATACGAATTTCTTGTCCCCACTTTTGATACGATTTTTTTCGTCACAGCGTTTTTCGTACCCACGACGGCTAAATCATAACCTGGGAAAGCTAAAGGATTAGGAAGACCCCTACGGCCGGCCAGTGCCAGACAAGCTGGCGTGACCATTAGTGCATGACGGCCACTAGTGTAGAACCACTGATGCCAAACAGAGAAAAAAACCTACCCATGCTTGGGTTCGATCTAGCAACCTTAGGATTCACAAGCGAGGTTGAACACCACTACACCACCGAATATGATGGAGACAGATTTCATAAATGATGCATATGGGACAGAATTCCTAGACCTGTATTTCATGATAATGAGTGATTTCAGAAAAAAAATAGCTTGGTATCCAACTGGTTCCTATTTCACCCAATGCTAGATGCATATGGGCACTGTATGTAGGCAAAAACAGAGAGAATTTATATTTGTTTGGCTTTGATAGGAACGAATTTTCAATGCATTTGTTTTGTATAACTGAACAGAGATGGGTTACTGCATTTTGTGTAGAAGGAGCATCATCCCGGGAACGCATTTCAACAGCTCATAAACAAGGCACAAATTGCATTTGAGGATCAATATTTTAGAAGAATATATCAGGAAGATATGTGATTCGAATATGCTATTAGCTTTTATTCTTTTGATGGAAAAAATATATAATGAAGCCTTATTCAATCTGAGGCCGTCATCCCGCAACCCGCATCATCCCGCGTCACATTGTGTACATTTGTGCGTAATTTCTACGCTCACTGGTGCCAAAAATAATGGAGATAAGTATAGGAAAGTATACATTTCCTGAAAGAGGAATATTTTCTCTTTGTAATCAAACAAAAATAAAAGAGATGCCATGATTTGTATAGACACTGCGAACGACGGAATTAAGGAAGGGATGATTTCGGTCAATTGTACATCCTAGAAAATGAAACCAATCTATATTATATGTGGTCGATTCCAGGAGTTTAAATAGGGGTAAAATAGGTTGTCGGCAACACATTTATTTGTTGCCAACAATTGCAAAATATCTAACTTGATTATTGTTTATTGTTTATTATATTTTGTTTCCAAATGTAAATAGGGCCCTTGTCGATGTTTCATGAAAAGTGCCCATGCTTCAATATTCAGAATAACTTTCTTATTCTTTCCCTAAATAGAGCACACTTCTAAGGAAAGTTAGAATGAATAAAACTGAAAACAATACAGTTGTTGGTCAGAATTATCAGATGTTTTATACCACAGTTGACACATGTCTCTGTCACATTAATCTACATTAAAGCCACTTCTGTTTTTCACACCCCCACGAGTATGAGTGAGCGAAAAGGGGCATTAACAAGTGTTAAAACTTAAATGTGTGACATTGCCGCTTTATTATGATAGTGTATTCACAGAAGCCAATGTTGGCAAACAGAAATAGTACATTTCTGCACCTATGTAGTTCTCAAAACTCAATACGAAAAACGGAGTGCGAATACGGAGCATATCATATTTCGTCTCCGTGATTCAAATGACCGTTTTTCGTATCAGAAGTTAAGGCAATTTCGTCACCACTGTTCACCAGTAGCGTTCGCGGTGCTCTGTACACAAAAATCGTCTCACTGAAGACGAAAAAACTTGCCGCTCCGTATCGCCCGGGTACGGCGCGCGGGAGAGTGTAAAGGAGAAAAAGTGGATAGCATATGATCTGTCAGCACTATTCTGAAGTGTGTTGATCTTCCCAGATTTCCTGATATATTTTGGATTACATTTTGTTTTAATTTTTTTGATGAAGTTGCTGTTACATAATAATGTTTCCATATTTTACATTTGTTTTACATTTGGTTGAGTGGTAGAAACTTTTTTAATTATATATTCAAGTTTGATTAGAAAATCATGCTCCCCCTCCCCTCTTCCTCATGCTCCCCCTAGGTCCCCCTGGACGTAGGTTGTGGGAAATGACGTAGTATCTCACCGGGGCTTTCCCAGGCTATAAATAGAGTGTGGGTATCCCGATTTAAAAAGGCTTCAAAATCACATTTCCACCCCAAATACCTTCACAAACCACATACATGTATACGACGACATCCAGAGAGAGGGGACAGACCTCTACAGATGAGTAAAATGGTTTGTAAAACAACAAATTCCGAGAACATTCAGGCCAAAGAAACCCCTCTTTCTACCTTTTCTTTTCTACCTCTTTTCGTAAAAATCGCTGTACCCTTATATTATATGGATACCCAGCACATACTTTACCTGCGTAGCTAGCAAATGACTGCTTAAATGTTGGCTGTGACCGGAACAAAATTCATATCACACCGACCCGATCTACAAGCTTATTAGCACGGGTGGGACGGTGATCCACGTAACGCGCGTCACCTCATCACACATGGCGAATGCAATTAATAGTGGTCAATGTTTACATTTTGGTTTAGGTATTTATAAAGTTTGGATATGTATGTGAAGCATCATTAAAGATAGTATTCGATATTTGATCATAAAAATTGTTTTATCATGGTCATCACAACAGTAGTTTTTCTATAATATGTGTGAATAATTCTGATGGTCATGAGGTAACGCCAACCAGTATTGATTGTGGTGATGCCCGTGAAGCAACTGGATGATGCCTGTAAAGCGGATTTCTTAAATATATATACTCCTAATTTCTATGCAATTTTCTTTGTGGAGAATGGGAATTAATGGCGCCAAATGCTACAGTAAAAGAATCCCTTAAATAAACCAACTAACTCCTTTTTTATTATTCGAAAATACCCGCAACCCCATATCTTCTATTGGCCATTTAGATTTACCTTCATAAACAACCGATACAAGTATTCTAGTCATCTTAACAGGGAAACGAGGTGACGAATGTGACATGTTTTTATATAAATTCTAAATATAAGGGAGTATATATGAGTAATTCTCCCAAACAGGCAGCATTTGATTTCAGGAGGCCATTTTTTAGAAAGAATAAAATTCGTCGAATCTCTACAAATCCGTGCGTACATATAGAAGGGAATATCAACATTATACAGACAAAGTTTGGGAAGGCTGTGGTAAATATTTCGATTCCTACACCTATGCTTCAGAAACCTCCATTTTCGCCTATTTTTTGCCTTATTTCGCCTATATTAAACCAGACGTATCAAATAAAATAGTGTAAATTTGAGATGAAATACCCAGTAATCATGCCAGCAATATCAAATGACAAAATAACTGCTAGGAAATCAATGATGGCCGCCAACATAGGACCTGGTTGTAACCAAAGCTTGAATACCTTTTTGTCAAAATATCCGTTTTATCTATACAATTCTTTGAGACGGCAAGCCGGTTCCGGTAGCGGTAGCGGTGAAACGGGTACTCTTTTCATGAAATTAATTCTGGATTTTACAAACTTTTATGGTATCTAACAAGACAAATTATTTTATATATATTTTAATAAGAATATCCCTTTCCAGATAACTTTTAATTTCAACATAGTTTGTCCTAGAAAGATGAGAATTTAAAGTTTGAATGAAGTGCGTTGGAAAGGGTAACAGATACGGCAGGGATTGCATACAGGCATCGGCCCCCATAGACTCCCATATTAAAATCCTAAAGTTTATACTCCTATTTCTACATGATAACGATGAGAAATTGTTCCGATTTCAACATATGTGACACTTTCAATATCAAACTTTGAGTCAATGAAAGCAATACATTTTTGACGAATGTTTTCTTTATTTTTGGGGGGCTTAAATCTCAAAATTTTACTATGGAGCTCTATGGGACATGCACCTAATACCGCTCAAAAGTCAACCCCTGGTTCGCAGCGCCACCTGCAATCACGTGACTTTCCGTCTCAAAGAATAACTGTACTAATATAGAAGGATCTCTATCCCATCATATACTGACTGCAATTCAACAGCATCTGTATTTATTCATATCTATATCTTTTACCGAATTCAGGCAGGCCTAAACAATTATGATAAAAGGCGAAATTGCAAAAAAATATATTTTATTCTAAATACGGGACTTAATTTACATGTCGTAACGCGACATAAAACATTCCAACATATATTCCATGGATTTTATTTTAGGAAATAAGAGGGTTCATAGGCTTATAACTTTTATTTTTAACGAAAGATACCTATGCGTACATCTTCCCTCCCAAAAAGCGTTATGACCCTTATGTCGAGAGCTATGAATTGCACAATAATTCAAAACATTTTGTGCCTATTTTCTTTTATCTATTTCTAATATAAATCTTCATTTATGTAGAATAAGTACCATTCTCCTGTGTCCTTATCAGTAGAGTTGTAGTCACAGTCTCTACCAAGCTGCTATGACTACAATATTCATTATTTCGTCTATATAAGCAGCAATATGTCTAGTTTATGTACAAAAAAGAATAAATTAATAGAAGCAATTTTAAAAAATTAAGAATTTTCAGTCCTGGATGGCCAAGTGACGACCAATTGGTGGAATTCCTCATTAACATGATTTAGGGTTAGAAACCCTTTTGCACCCGAAAAATTAATATGTAGGTCTGCATATGATAACAATACTATACTATACATGGAAGGTTATTACAGTGTTTTAAAAGACAGTTCATCAGAAAGTACAGTCATATGTTACAAAGAAATAAATAACAGTTTACAGCAATCACTTCTAACATAATTATGCTTTACAGGCATCCTTTACAAACTGTGTTTCTGCTTTACAGGCATCACCAATTTACGTTACGGGGATCACCCATGAAAATAAAAGCACCTTTTACACATTTTCTACTCATATATAACTTAAGTTAAAGTAAATGCGGAGTTCATTGTTGTATTATGCCTCAAACAGCGTATGAAATATTAACTTACTTGACTAAAAAAAGGTGCTAAAACTTAGCAAACAGATTTGAATGGGTGCCTCAAAATCGCCATTATGTGATGAGGTAACGCGCGTTAAGGGGATCACCGTCCCACCCGTGATTAGGGTCTGTTTACCTTTGTAGAAGATACTCAATGGTATAGGTAAACTCGGTAATAAAGCCAGTGAAGTAAATTGGTCGGTTGTTATACGAAAGCGTAGGTGTTCCCCAGTCCATCATTCCCTGGTTCGTGGTACGAAGCCTGCTATATTTATAGATTGATGTACATGTATGTGCTAGTATGTACACAGTTCCGCCATTCAACAGGTGAGCTTGAGAGAGAGAGAATTCCTTCCTTATAGGGAAGCTGATACTACAGTATACTGCCTCAATTAATAATCCCATCATTCATATATCTAGAAAGTTAAATATTCTCAGCACCAATTGACATGCCAGTATGTTAGAAAAATGCATGTTTATGTAGATATAAACGTTAAGTAATCGAAAGATGTTCATGTTAGAAAACTAATAAGCTTACGCATGTATAATCAACGTTAAATTGGTGGATATTATAGGGAGGAATGTTCAATTAAAACAGATTGCCCTACTAGACTACTTCAAGTGAATGTATATCTTTAACTATACTTCGTAAGGTACATGCATTTGATTGATATATATTAGGAGAAAAAACAGTAATATCATGTGTTGGTTTAATGGAAAATGCGTTCCCAAGTTCACATTGTAACAGCTTTACATATATAGTCATCCATCGAGTCATTTGTGAATAGAATCCAGTGGAACTATGATGAGAGAAAGGTGACAAAGGTGACAACAAGGAGAAAGGTGACAATTCGTCCGTCTCCCGGGGACGTGAACATAAATAACAGCCATTCAAAATATAGCACTGGCTTCATGTATATCACATTATCTATTCTACACACACATTAATGTTAGGAAACACGGTAGCACACGATGTCCGATGTATAGAACGTATGTACTATATACATGTATATACAATTCGTATTCATAGACAACATTCCACTATAAACAAGATGGTTTTTAAAAATGCTTTAAATCAAAATCATTGCTGGCATGTATTGACACTCGAATCAGTTGGCTTGTGATGGACACCATTCACGATCATCGACATTGAACAGCATCATATCCATACATACATGAATTTGTTATAATTCATGCTGAAGTATGTATTTGTAAATATTGCTACTAGTATTATGGGTATATTTAGAGCTGTGTATTTGTGATGTGTTACAGATAAATGAGTCACAAGTCGCAACAAATTATTTTTTCCAGATCTCTTCGTAGAAACCGGCCTCCCTGGCGTTGGTGGTTGCGCGTCGGACCCAAGATCGGGAGGTTGGTGTGTTCAAACCCCACCACAGGTAAGGGAGTAACTGTTTCACTTCAAACATCCTTCGGCTTCACCTCACGATATTATGAAGGACTGTAAATCCCTGGAGTCCATCATGCCTTGGTTATTAATCCTTTTGGTCCATGTTCTGGCCTTGCGGGGACTGTAAAGAATGGGATACGCTCTCAGTCGTATCAGTACACAACTCTTCCAACTTTTCCAGTGATTGTCCATCCAGAAATATCAGTTACTATTTTTTTAAACTTACAAGGATATAAAGGACTTATTAGATATGATAACGGTTAACATTTTTGGAATCAGCCTTATCCGATCTTTTAATAGATGATGGTATCACAAGATCTATCTTTTTGCGACTTTAGACTCTTTTTCGCTGTGACGTATCACATTTAATTTAAGTGATGTGGCCTCATTTCCCAGCACGAAGAGAAGCTGCCTTGCCTTCAGCAGCTAACAGGACGTGACTCGATCTGTCGATTCACAAACCCTGTGGTGATGATCTATTCCAGAAAATACTGATTAAGTTTGATTGTCCTGCTCCCAGCTCAAATATCTACAACGTACCAGTTAATATCGCCTGCGAGATCCTCAACAATAACAATCGGTAAGTATTTACACAGTAATTTCAACTATTAATCTGAACAAATCCTTTTACCATTTAAAATCTGTCTAGATCTGTACTTTCAAGCGCTTCATCGTCGGCATTCATCTTTTTCGAGTTCTCGCCGCGATTATAGGCACTATTTTTATTCATAGTCACAAACAATTGAGAGATTACACAGACTTCATTCTGACCGAGACTGGAGGGTGAAACCGGTGGGGAATGTTTGTTTTTTACCTTTGTCGTGTTCAACTTGGCAGGCACTTTGATGTTGGCCCGCGATTGACCTTGCCACCAGGTCCTTCTACTCTTCTGAAGCAAAGCCTCGGCTGCTGTTGTGGTCGCTGATTGTCTGACGGCATACAAATCTTCATGTCTGACCAGTGATTTCTCAACACACAACAAGGCTGGGTCCAAACTAGGCTTCCTAAACCCTTCTGTTAAACCCTGCAGTTGGTTTCCAGCCGGGGCTTGCTGCTGAATTGCAGTTCCTGCGGCCATATTCAATTGAATCCTAATTGATATCAATTTATTCTTGAGCTATCCCTATGTGTTCACGCCTTTAATCATACTTGGTGTCGCAATTGCAACACAGGTCTGCTTTTGCACAAGGAGAACAGGGTGTTTCAACTAACTGGAATTGGAACTGTTAATAATGTAATAGAACATAAAATCGATCCACTGTAAATCCCTTCTCATCCCAGTCGCTCACCTTTCCCAGTGATGAGCGATTTAATATTCGCACGACCAGAAATACTGACCATATATATACAAACGGAATGGAGGCAAGATGAAAATGATCCAGTTAAAGGGCTGTCATCCAGAGATAGGCTTCATTTCAAATTCCCCTCCTAGTTTAAAACATAAATGCCGGAGACTTGGATTAATAAGCTAGGCTGTTATTACAGGGGTGGTCGTGGCGTGACAAGAAGTACTCCAGTGCAGATTAAACCAGTCAATAAGTCACAATCCAGATCCTCTTAGGATATCCGTTACACTGAATGGTTGCAATACACCCGGCGGCAGTGGTTATCTGGGGCAGCTGAAGGTTGTCCAGGTATCCCACAGAATGCTCCTCCTGGCAAACAAGCGTCCGTCTAATTAAGCTGACTGAAAAATAAGAAAAGGGAGGATGTTTACCACAAAAATCATTTAGACTATACTAACTTAGAAATAAATTACCAGTAGTTCCCTGGGCGGTTAGATCATGAGGTTGTGGTCGTGAGGCATGACTACGGCTCCCGTGAACCCGTGAACTGGTTCTGGGAGCCGTAGACACGCCGAAGAACCACAACCAAATGGTCTAATGGCTTTATGGGGTCTATCCACTGTGCATATGGCCTTGCGTATGGCGCTGTGTACGGTGAGCAGGGAGGCTGGCCGCCGAACTTTGCATATATATGCTTGCCTTTGTAGTGGGGGAGGAAATTGGAGCTGACTGAAAAATAAGAAAAGGGAGGATGTTTACCACAAAAATCATTTAGACTATACTAACTTAGAAATAAATTATCAGTAGTTCCCTGGGCGGTTAGATCATGAGGTTGTGGTCGTGAGGCATGACTACGGCTCCCGTGAACCTGTGAACTGGTTCTGGGAGCCACTGGCTACAAAAGCCACTGGCTACACACTGGCAACCCCCCTGGTGGCTGGTAGCTGCAAAATTCAAAATGGCCGACCAAAATAGCAAATGTACCTTATGTCTGCTTCTACTGATGGTATCATCAAGTATAATACCAATTTATAGATGTTTTTGACTATGAGGAAACCATTTCCGAAGGTTATTTTTAAATTCAAGGTCATTATCAAGGTCAAAATCCAATATGGCTGCTGCTGTGGAACAAGAATCTCATATCTCCACTACTGCCATCACCATACACTTGTACAATACCATATTACTTACTATATTACTTACTATGTTTTATGTTGTCAGCAGTTTTGAAATCATTGATCTGTATGAAGGTCACCTTTAAGGTCAAATTCAAGGTCAAAATGCAATATGGCAGCCATTCAAAACACCCTATCTCAGCACCTACAATCACTATATCTATGTATGATACCAGTATGTCTATGATTTAATGTGTAAGGAATCCAA
The DNA here is from genome assembly GCA_942159475.1 of Sthenelais limicola. Classification (NCBI taxonomy): domain Eukaryota; kingdom Metazoa; phylum Annelida; class Polychaeta; order Phyllodocida; family Sigalionidae; genus Sthenelais; species Sthenelais limicola. The sequence continues at coordinate 86,210,426 of OW804095.1, forward strand.
TTCTGGGTCCCTTTTTGCATTTCAAGGTCAAAAGCTATTACTCTTTATTTTTTTAGTTCAATATTAAGGATAAAAAAGGTTAAATTCTGCAAAATGGTTTTGGTTTTAAGTTGCAGCAACCACCCTAACATTTGTACAATGGTGTGCACCTCAATCCATCTTTGAAACATTTACACCTCCCTTTACATGCTTTCATGCAAGTGCAGTGAAGCATGAGTGAACAGGTTGCACTAGCATCTCCCAAGTCTGTCCAATATGGGACCCATGTATCGAGGCATCCATTCCAATCCCAAGCATACTTTGCAGGATCTGGCAGACATAATTGCTTCTGCAAGGCTGGATGCCAAATGAAAGCAGACACCAAAATTGTTCTTTTAACATGCTGGTACAAGGCTGCTCTCGGGGGATGCTCTCTAGGGACCTAAGACAGTGAGTGAACGCAATCATCATGCAGCGTTTACTGTTACGCAACAACAGTTCTTACTGTACATGAGCACTGTAAGTTGCTCCATGCGCTGCATATGGAGGGAATCCTCTGTCAGCTCTTGCAGATTTTCAATTAAGCCAACCATTGTCCCAGTTACTTCAGGAAAGTTCATCCAAGCGTTCCGTCCAGATTTCTTCCCAATGCCTAGCATGCTAGATGTCATGTCACAACCTGTAAAGGCATGAACAAATGGAAGGATTTACAATTATCGGGACCTAGCTGCATAGAAAGTTCATGAACTGGTATATCAGTGTATGCCTTTCTGCTTCCAAAGCCAACCCACAACTCAATAAGCCTCAGGCTTTGAACTGTTGTTAAGAGGTGAACAGACAGTACAATGACATCAGAATCAACAGTCCAGAGGAAAGCTTTCTTCTGACTGCCAATGACAGCATGGCACATGTGCAGCATCATCTGTGTGTCTACCTCCTCATGGTCACATGGAGTGATGTCAGACAATTCTAATAGCTTGTTAGACAGCACAAGTTCCCCCTTTATTGTCAAGAGCTGATACTTGGATCTGGAAGTTGCCTTCACAAGCTCATCTGTCTCACCAAGACGTTTCACATGGGAATGATATTTTAGATAATCCTGAGGATAGCTATCTCAGATGGCATCTATTCTTGTGGCACATGTATTGATCTGATTTTCCATAAAAGGCAGGATATGTAAACCAGCATATTCATCAAAGACATTGGCTCACTGTGGTTTAATGATATGTATTACAGCAGCCATGTCTAAGATGATTACAGAAGCTTGTTTCACTGTTGGATTTCTTCCCTGTGCTGGCATATCTGGAAAGCAGCCCGAATTTGCAGAATTTGTGACTTAGTACCACCTTGCAGCTTGCCTTTATTAGATAAAGAAGGTGGATCTCTTGTATTTTCATGCATGAAAAACTCATCCATGTTTGAATCAGGGCAGGCTTGAAGTGAAACAAACAATTGTGTCACAACTGCTGCAGAAGCTTTTGATGATGCCAGTTTGTCTGTGTCTTTATTTAAGTTCACTGCAGGTTGTTGGAGGAAGGTATAGAGGTTTAAGCAACTTAATACTATGCTTTTGGCTTTGGTCAAGGCCCATGGCATGAACTCGAGTATGAAGGCAAAACAAGGGCAGTATGCAATACTGGTTTGTTTAGCACCTATGATAGTCTTCAGTCAGAGATAGAAATACAGGTTCTCTTTCCCCAACCCTGGAGTACTAAAGAATGACAGGCGGTGGTTGTGCTGGCTATTTATAGGTGAGTGACCTAATCACCCCGACCTCATGTGTCATATCTGTATATTGATCCTTATATTAGGGCTGAGATTGAAAGAAGTGCAAAAAAGAAACATAGACTTCATTAAGTACAACACTATATAGATGCAATGCAAACAGGACCTGAGATATGACATTTGTTGTACCCTGTAGTGGCCATATTGGATTGGGACCTTGGAAATACAGTTGGAACAGAATAATGAGTTAGCAAAATAGATTCCTTGCAAACCTAAAACATAGACAAGCTGGTCTAGGTTTATGGTGTAAAGTGGAGCTGAAATATGACATTTTGGTTTAGCAGTGGTGGTCATATTGAGGTTTGACCATGAAAATGATCTTGAAAGTTAAAATAACTTGTAGAAATGAATTCCTCATACTCAAAAACATCTATAAATTCGTATTATACTTGATGATACAGTCAGTAGAAGCGGAGATATAGTACATATGCTATTTTGGTCAGCCATTTTTAATTTTGCAGCTACCGACCACCAGGGGGAGTTGCCAGCATGTAGCTGGTGGTTTTTGAATACCTCATGGTCTATACTATCAACATGCAAAATTTAAAAAAGGTGTCGTGAAGTGCACAATTCTTTGAAATTGCTCCCCCGCTATTGTGTATAAACTCCTCAAAAAGAGGTTATTGGGCGATTAGAACCTGAGGTTGTAGTGGTTCTGGATGTCTACACGGTGAGGGACAACCCAAGGCCTAAGCCGAGGGTTGTTCCGGCCGCATAGCGTCCAGAACCACCACAACCGAAGGATCTAATTGCTTTAGTCTCGAATTGTTGGGATCATTCTGACACTATGCAAGCACCAACAACTCTAATAACAATCCTCAACAGATCCTCAAAAATAAAGGAAAATGTATTTTTTCACAAACTGTGGAGTTTTGGAGAATTCTATGACAACAAAAGAACAACTGTTGAATTTAGCCATTAGCAATCTAAAATGAGATAAATGCCTGTAAAAGAGGTTCCATTTGACATCATTTACAAACCAATCGGATCAATATTCATAAAGATATCAATTGTTAAACAAAACATTTGATAACATTTGATAAACATTTAAACATTTGATTTTCAGTGATCATTTACCCTAATGCACTTGTCAATTGCAACCCCCCCCCCCCCCCCCCCCCCCCCACACACACACACACCCGGGGAAGTGGGAGAATGGTAGGGTAATGCCTGAGAAAACATTCCCCCACCCGGTCGGAGATTTCCCTTAGTTTACAGCAATATCAACTGGATGGGTGGGGGAATGTCTGCCAATGCTCATTTTATACCTTGGTTCCCAAGAGCCAACACAGTGTTTTGGACAGCAGCTACAGAGGCATACCTTATACAAACTGCAACGACTATCTATACATGTGTGGACAGCAACTACCTCCTATATAGTGTTTCAAGAGTTCCATGTCTGAACATGACTTGCTGAAGTATATGGGGCACTTTATTACATCCCTGTGGTGTAGTTGCCTATACCTTCAGCATTGTATGCACCACCTAGACAAGCAGGTGCATAACATGTTAATTATGCACCTCCAGGTGCATAACGAAAGTAGGCCCGGCAGCTACACCTGATCACCGGGAAGTCAAATTGTGTTTTCATGTGCTGCCACTTCCAACGATGGAATTGTCGATCGTTCAGCCTAATTTCTCTTTAAATAATAAATAAAAAGCTTCAAAATGAAAATTTCTACCGTATAATAACATTAAAAAATGTTTTTATGCTAAATTATATCGATGTAGACCTGCCATAAACAAAGATCCTATCATTTCCCCTCCCTAGCCACACTCGACGAATCAACTTGTTTGTTTACGTTTTATCGAGACTCTTATTATCGCCCACCCAGTAATAGTCGATTGTTTTCACTGTTTTCTTTCTAAATAAGATAGCTAAGAGTTCAAAATACATTTCTAACGAGGAATGAGATTTAAATCATTAATTCTGTAAAAACAAATCGATGTAAAATGGATATTACTATATGCTAAAATGATAAGCAAAGCGCGGGCTTTTTGAGTAAGGCAGACGACAGAAACCCCTTAAACAGACTTCATTCCTGACACTATGGCTGAGGAGGAAGCATCGTTCCAGCTGGTAGATGACAAATTTTTCGAACCAGACAATATGGAAGGCCTTCAAGAGATATTGCTGTCGCAAGAGGAACTTGATGACCTTTTACTAGATGATATGGAAGAAATCGAGCCTATTGAGGAGAATAATCAGGAAAAAGAGCAAGGAATCGAAGAAGTCAGACAAACAGAGGCAAACATAATGCAAGATTATGTGCAGGGTCAACGGAATGAAAATACCAACAAGAAAACGCGAGGTATGTCCAAGTTAATTTATATTACTTATTTTAATCAAATACTCTAAGCGTATAGATTATTTCAAAACAGATTTAGAAATAAAAGAGATTTATATTCATTGCAATATTTAATTATTCAGGTGCATACCAGATTCGTGGACTGGCTCAAACTGGAACAAAAAGAAACACAAATAATCTTGGACATGAAACCTGAGTACCTTAATGGTAAAATCGGACTGTTTTTGATGTCCCTAACGAAGAAGGATGGGTCGGAGATGGAACCTGACTCAGTCACAAGTTTCCATAGGGCAATCATCAGGTAATCAGATAATATTATTATTATTATTATGCGGAATTGAACATTTTACTTTTAGACCTTAAGAGAGAAACATGGGAATCTGGCAAAAAATAAATTGTCCAGCCTCAAAATTTATTCTGGATTTTGTTTCCAGATATTTAAGGGAAAACAACTACGGAGAGGGCATAATTACCAGTGAGAAGTTAAGATCCTCACGAGACGTTTTCCATGTGAAGCGAAAAAATCTCAAGTCCCTTGGTCTGGGTAACAAACCTAACAGAGGCGAAGCAATGTCCGCTAATATGGTGGAAAAACTCTGGACAGACGGTGAACTGGGTGTTACCAATGCTAAATCTCTGCAAAACACAGTTTTCTTTTTTCTGATACAAGGCTTTGGTTTCAGGGGAAGCCACGAATAAAGACAGCTTCAATGGGGAGATGTACAGCTAATGACCGATGAAACTGGAAGGGAATATCTGACATTTAGAGAGAAACTCAGCAAAACGAGAACCGGAGATTCTGCATCGGGGGCTAGGGCCTTTTCTCCCAAAATATGTCCTGTTGAAATGTATAAATTGTATCGAAGTCATCGACCAGAAGCAATGCTCAAGGCTACCTCGCCCTTCTATTTGTGCATTAAGACAAAGGTAAATTATGCCCAAAATGTTTGGTATGCTTGTATTTCCATGGGGAAAAATTCGATTGCCAAAATCATCCCGAATATGGCTAAAGCTTGTTCTATTCCAGGCAAAATTACTAACCATTCGCTTCGCAAAAACACATGTCAGAACCTTATAGCATCGGGGGTGCCCCCTGTCCTTGTGGCCCAACTAACAGGCCACAAAAACATAAATAGCTTGGCAAACTACACCACAGCTAATATCGATCAACAGAGGGCAATGTCAGATATAATTACTGGGGCTTCAACTAATGAAAATGTCCCAAACATTGCCTATCCCTCTCGTGCCCTCCCTCTTGCCCTCCCTCGTCCCTCCGCCTCCAGCTCGGCTGGGTCGTCGACAGCAGTGGTCGGGACCAAACAGACAGTTCCTGCTATCGACAATCTCCATCAAGCAACCAATGGAATGTTTAGTTCCGCTCATATACACGGCAATATAAATCTAAATATCAACTATAATGTACATGCTACGTCATCACAGTTGAATGTTTCACCAAAGTCGGCCATAGAAAATTGAACATGTTTTATTATTGTTGGGCATTGAAACCAGCTGAGACCGGGTGACAGTCACCACGCCGCCTTTGTTAAGATTCATGTTTTGAATATTATCGATAAAATAATCGATCACAAATGTTATATTGTTAAGTTTGGGGAAGCTTATGGTTCATTAAAACCAAATAAATGCCTCAAACTATTAAGATACCTTGTTGTTCCTTGCATTTCTTAACACGTGTGAGTAATCCAATATCGAAGAAGCAAATGGTCATTGACAGTAAAAAGTCCAAAGTAGTTTGCCGCATCAGAGGGACTATTTTCTTGCAGCATCGGAAAAAAAGCCTAAAAAATGGCTAAAGACCGTAATTATTTCTTTTTTTTTATTCATTCATATTTCTTATTAATAAATAATAAAAATGGAAGTAATAAATGTAAAGCAAATGGTCATTGACAGTAAAAAGTTCAAAAGTAGGTCGCCGCATCAGAGGGACTATTTTCTTCCCGCTTCACAAAAGGCATACAAAATGGTGAACCACCGTAATTTTTTTTTTTTTGGATTTATTCATATTTTTTATTAATAAAAAATAAAAAAGAGATGTAATAAATGTTGAACAAACCTTGTGGGAGGATCGCCTACTGCTCATGCACCTCAAGGCTACGGTGGAAGAATCTTGGGCTAAAGCCCTCGATTCTTCGCCGTAGCCTCTCGGTGCATAAGCAGTAGGCGATCCTCCCACTCGGTTTGTTCCACCAATATATTCCACTAAGTGTCATGTTTGAACTCTACAGGCTGCAACCACCCTCTATATAGTGTTTCAATTGTGTCAGGCTTGAACATGACATGCTGAACATGATGGGGGACTCTAATTCACGTGGGGTATCCCACTTCCATGACTCCAGCCCACACAGTGTTTTGGACAGCACCTGCCCCCTATATAGTGTTACAACAGTGTCATCCCTGAACCCGACTTGCTGAACATGATGTGGGACTCACTTCAAGTGGGGTACCCCAATTCCAGTGACTGTCATGTTTGAACTATACAGGCTGCAAACACCCTGTATATAGTGTTTCAATAATGTCAGGCTTGAACATGACATGCTTAACATGATGGGGTACTCTAATTTGAGTGTACCCTATGCTAGAAATGTCAAGATCCTTTAGTGTTGGGGGTAGGGTTAGGGTAGGGGTTAGGGATGGGGGTAGGGGGAGCTAGCTTATGGGAGGTGGTTGTTGAGGGGATTGGGGTTGGGGGCAAGGGGGTTGGGGCTGGGCTATATGTCAAAAGTCTCCTGTAGATATATTTCTAGCTGAAATTCATCTATGTGCGTCCTTACTAAGTCCATAAGAGTTAGTATCCTAGGGTTTAATGCATTCTTGTTTTGTCATAGGCTTGATAGACATACAAATCCATATAGTATGTGCACTATATATGAACAACTTCATCACCAAGTTGGCTACTTTTTTCAGATTTTATGCACCAAGTTTTATGCCCATATAATATAGAATGGAACTCATCTGCAATAATCGAAAATTTATTGGACTTGATTCATCCACTTACTTAGTGGTGCTTATGCAGAATAAATTTGTGATTATTGCCGGCTTGTTCCATTCTCTCCTATGTTGAATTTGCAATATTGAAAAACAGTTACAAAGCATGTCAAGGGTAGCCAATTGTCCAAAATATACCATCTGCCTACTTACCTCTCAAATGACCCTTGATCTGACCCTCAGAGATATACAAAACTATGTCATGAAAACACTCATGGTGTTTAGAACTCATATCTGATTAATGAAAATTCAAGAAAATATTTTCTCTAGCTCTACAGAACTATATTGACCAAAAATACCATTTGCAAGACTTTTCTGAGAATGGCCCTTATATTTTTGCAATAATAGTTTGTCTAAAAAAAATATCCACTGAAAAATGGCCCCAGGAGGTGGGAGCATTTACAAGAATTTCTTGCCCTGGGGGGTCGGGGATTTCATCATTTATCCCAACTAAACAGGCCAAGGACATTCCCCCACATCCCCGGGGGTGGGGTGGGGGGTTGCAATTGACAAGTGCATAACATCAAAGACACATATTCTTGAAGTTTCACAAAGTTAGCATCACAGGGAAATGTATTTTCATCAACAAAGAATACTTGGAAATAATTTTGGAGAAAAAAATTACTAGTACCAGATAATTCCTCAGGGTCAAGGTCAATGTCATTGAGATGATCTAATATATGTACATCTTCTCAAGCCTAGTTTATTTTCCCCTGATAATATTTCCGAATTTGTTAACTTAATAAATACACAACTGCATAGTATGAAATTGTTTGTTGGTTTTGTTAAAGAACACCCAGACAAATCTCATATTGACCCTGGGTCAGGAACATGTGTTGTGTTGTGAGCATATGACTTTCCATACACTTGATAGACTAGGGGATTACCCTAGAAGTTGCATTGCTTGGAGAGATTATATGAGGTAAATACCCTATTATGCAATTCATTTTGATCCTTTAAATTGGATTTACATGAATGAGAATACATTGGCTCTCTATCATATCTTCCCCTGAGGGATTCAAGCAGTTTTATCTCAAGTGGTTCAAACTATATTGTAAACTGATTGTATATTGAACTTAAATGGCTAACACCAGAATACAATCAGAAGCTGGTCATTAGGTGCAGTTCCTTACATAATGCCATGAATTTTCTAAAGATCCTTGGTCAACATGTACATGGTATAGGGGTAACTGATGCTTGGATGGAGAGTGGCCTCCGTGGACAAAAAATACAGCTGAGCATGTCCTTAATGGAAAAGCAGAAAGGTTGTTTTACTGTTAAAAGATCCACTAGATGCTTCAACCAAGTTGATGCAGACCATGTGTAGGAGTGGCTAAATGCAATAGGGAAATGTGGGGGTGGCATTGTCGGTATCACTAAAACAAGAAAACCTTTAGATAGGTGGGCCCTGTCATACAATTTGCGATCACACAAAGCCTATGGAGTAGAGAAGAATAAGATCATTCTGAACGAGACCTGGCCCAGCAGAAAAGTGGGGGATAATAAAGATGAAAACAGCCTCTACACTCAGCTTAAGTCAATGAACATTTTTTCACCAACAGATCCCTAACAGAACATTGCTTCCAAGGACCTTGCCACAATCAAAATCCAAAAGTCACTTTTGTCTAAGTCAAATGGGGAAGAGAATTTGAACAAGTTTGTTACCACTCCTCCTGTGGAATGTACAGCTTTATTTCATGAGGCACTCAAAAGAAACAATCCCCTCACATTTGACCATTTGTACAAGGTGAAGAAACAAGGCAAAAACAAAGATGATAATATAATTTTGAAAGTTGATAAGAGTGCCATGCAGCGCCTAATAACTTCTTTTGAAGCTGGTCAGAAGGTTGAGATGTTAAAGGTAATGGAGCATTGAACTTATGCCAGTTCCATTGTCATTGGCTGAACCCAATAGAAAAATGAGATCTGGAAACAAGTCATTACTTGTTGATGTCTTGGTAAAAAGTGTGCCTTACCCCTCTTCTATTAGTGTGGAAGGAAGCAGTTGTCTGTTGATTGATGGGCATGCACTTATTTGTTCTATTGGCAAGCCAGCCAACATTAAGACATTTGGTGAGCTGGCAGATATATTCAAGGTAGCAGTTGTGGGTGAAGGAGCTTCTTTCAATCAAATTCCCATCATAATTGATCTATATAAGGAGACATTAATAAAGAACCTGACCAGGATAGAGAGGGCCAAAGGATGTGCACCTATTTGGAAATTGGTTGAAGGACGTCATGTCCCCCTTCCAACAAATTGGAAGAATTTCCTCTCATTGGCAAAAAACAAAGAAGATCTAGTATGTTTTTTGTCACAACAAATTCTTCTTGAACAAAATAAGACCATAGTGGTCAGTGGTGGGTTCAAAGAAATTGATGTAGTTCAAAGCACTTGTCCTACTCTTTCATTATCAGTGAATCTGATCATGAAGAAGCAGACACATGTTTCATTCTTCATGCAATTTACAGCAATAAGGACACTGTAGTTGTACAATCAAGGGAGACAGATGTCCTAGTTTTACTTTTGGCTCACTACAACAAAATCTGTTGTCAAAAGCTGTGGGTCAAAGCTGGGACTGCCAAAAAGTACAAGTACTATACAGTGCATGAAATAGCAGAACTTAGTAGTATCCATTCATCCAAGTAGTATCCATGTGTAAATGTCTATCTAGATTGCTGGGGAGCGGGTAGACAGACACTTCATGAATTACCTCTATATTGGTTTCAATAGGGAGTTAAGCAATCACAGGTAATGGCTAAAGTAGATTCTCGTGGATCGTGTTGATTCTAGTTGATCTTCCTAGCTTGTGTAGTAACTCGAGTAAAGCGTAGGTCCACGTTTGGAGAGCTGAATATAGCTTTTATTGGGTCCAATCACGAAACATGTCAATCAGTCAATATCTTAGGTGCCAAGGTGAACCATAGTCAGATCGCGCAGTCTAGGTAAGTCTATTCAGTAAAACTCCTAAGTCCAGTCCACTCAGTCAATTCAGTACAGTCTCTCTATGTCTTCATACTGTCAGTGTCGTCGAGCAGTAGGTCAATCGTAGTGTATTCGTTCAGTAACAGGTTGGAGTCTGAGAGTGACAGCCTGGGGTCTATTTATATTATAAGAGTTTCATCATCCTAACTGGGCATTGCAGCAATGTTCTAGAACATTCTAGCAATCCCCTGGTATCATTGCATTAGAATTACTTAGTATGGAAGGAATAGAACGATGACTTGCATCATTCCGGAAGTGCAGAGACGAGCTCGTGAGTGACTCATCTCTGATGCAATGTACCTTAAATCTATGGAGGGGCAGGTCTGGCGCAATGCCCTGACTCATGTCATCATGAGGGGGCAATGCCTCAGTACCGCGGCCTAGTGCGATAACGGATAACAAACTGACTGACTATGGCCAAATACAATTAATACATTTAAATACTTTATTTAGGCACCTTAATTACTCAATATCATAGATCAATAAATTAACTCATTAGACTAAAACACATTAAATTATCTTTCGTACATTAACACATGCTAATCTACCTGCCTCTCATGCCCTCACTGGATCTGACCCAACATCATCTATTTCCAGCCACTCAAAACAAACATGTTACGCTACTTTCCTTGATCATCACACATTGTTAAATGAAATTGGACAAAATGAAGCTTTATCTCAGTTGACAAGGCCTGGCACATCTTATTTGGAAAATGCAGAAAGCTTGAATTGCTTCCACAAATGTCTGATGCACTCAAGCTACACTTGAATCGAGCTCATTATCAGGCATTCATTTGGAATAAGGCACATATTCCCAAACCAGCAATTCCAGATCCTTCTGAATTTGGTTCATGCCAGTCCTAATGACTTTGGAACCAGTTCCTGAAGCTTGCTTAGCCATGGTCACCTGTAGGTGCAAGGCTGGCAGTAATATCCACTGTTGCAGGAAATCAAGTCTACCATGTACAACTAACTGTGCTGTGATAGTGCAATGGGTTGGACAAACAAAAACTGCTGAGAGGAATAAGTATGGGTGAGCAGCAATCAAAATCTACATGGTTCCACAAAGTCAGAAATACTAACAACTTGTAAAGATGTACATATATTTCCCTTATATGTGTTTGATATATAATGTATATATGGCCAATTCCACCAATTTGACAACATTTGGCCCCCAACCGTGGAAAGTGATAAAATGGGCTCAAATGAAATTAATTACTATTAATTTGATAATTTCTTTTGATAGGATGGTTCTACCAACCTGTGGAACCACATTTTTGGCATTTTTAGTCCAATTTTTTTTTTTTTTTATTTCAAAATCACATTTTGGGGGCAAAAATCATTTTTTAAAACTGCCATCAGTCCGTGGAATTGCTGAATTTCTAAATAATCTTCAAAATTGAACATTCTTTTTTATATGTTGGGATAGTAGGTTACGTGAACATGATCTATGTAAAAAAAAAATGAAAAAAACTGATTTTTTGGCCAAAATAAAAAAAAAACTGATTTTTTTTAAAGTGGGTACCCCTGATGTCTCTTGCCGTCACGCACTGTGCTTAAGGTGGAATAAAAAAAATTTAAAAAAATTAAAACATCCAATTATGATGAATAATGATAAAACTCTTAGCATTTAATATATATGGACCATCAACTGTATTGGTTAGAGTTTTTCTTGAATACTAGCAGAGAAAAAACATGGTGGCAAAAAGTGGTGGAAACAGGGGGTGATGTCTCTTGCCGTCACACACTTTTAGGGTTTTTAGAGCCATATAAAGCATAATTTTAATGATAAACTTTAATTTTGACATTTATTATCGATTTTGCTTATTAGCAGCCTATGTAGATCGATATTCATAAATTCTGAGTAGTTTTTACATGATTTTTATGGCAAAATGCTTGAAAGTCTTGCCGTTACACATTTGTCTCTTGCCGTCACACATGTGGCTCTTGCCGTCACGCCTGCTGTCACATAATATCAGAAATTATATCTCTAACATTTATACGACTGACATTATGTAGTAATGTAGTTATTGGTTGAGACCACTAGGGCATGGTTGAGGCGGGTCTGGTTCTCGTTTCCACCTGACCCCCTCCCCCTTCAGAGGCCAGGTCAGGCCACCACTTCTGCCTGGGCCTCCACTGGACTAACACCTCTCAACTCCACTTTTCAACTGCAAAAATTCTTTGGACTATTGGACTGTGACTTGCTACTATGGCGGTTCTCAAGAATTGCAGAGGTTGTGAACAAAGACATGCGTACCCCTGGGGGTCTATGTGTATATATTTGGCTGCCGCTAAGACCAAATGTGTGGAGTTGAAGGCTGATATTTCGGAGTACAAATTGCATTTACCAGCGCCTTCCTTGAAAGTCTTGCCGTTACACATTTGTCTCTTGCCGTCACACATGTGTCTCTTGCCGTCACGCCTGCTGTCACATAATATCAGAAATTATATCTCTAACATTTATACATAATATTAGAACGTTTATCCTTGAAGATTTTGCCTCTAAATACTTAACATAAATAAGGAACATTAAATACAAGTATTTGAGTCAACTTAAAAAACTAAACAAGGGTAATGAATGTTACATATATTTTAGATATGATGAGTTATATAATGTGTATAAATACATTATAATGTGGGCAGAGGGTCAATGACCTATCACCCTTGCCGCTGCCATTATCATTACCATTACTGAATGGTTATTTGGCTGTAACTTTTCTTCTAGTTAGAATATTTTCACCAAATAAAAGGTGTTATGATCCTTATGTCGAGGCCTATCAAGTACAAAATAGTTTAATACATTATGTGCATATTTGGTTTATCTATTTCTAATTTAAATCCTCATTTATGTAGAAATATGTACCATTATTCGTCATGCTATTTTTAGCATTTTATTCATATTTGGGATCTATTTTCGACCCCCCTGTAAACAAATTCTTAATTATCAGAATGGTTCCAAACTTGGCAGTTTAATGTGCATATATATAAGGTTCATAGAAAATAAAAAATCAACTGATAAATGTAAAAATTATTTTTGGGTACTCAGGGGGTGTCTAGGGGCCCAAATGTTGTCAAATTGGTGGAAATGGCCATATATTCTATGTCCCAAAACCTAATTTGTTGTTTACGTGTAACCAAGGGTTCCCGCATCCAGGCACTTTCCTACCTGGCTTCACACACTTCAGACGGATATTTTTTTCTTCCACTGAACCTTATATAGTAATGGTTAAACAACAAACACGAGAGTGGCACTGGAGTGACCGCCCCTAATTTATTCAAGGAACAAGAAAAAGAAATTTTTTCTGGTCCGTAGCTTTCGGCGCCAGGTAAGAGAAAGCCTGGTTGCCAGGAACGAGTATGTGGCGAATACCGGAGTGGAAGGGGTGACAACTGGTAGTAGCAATCACCAAAGTGACAGGAGTCCTGATGGCCGTAGTGACAGTTGTAGCAGGAATAGTAACCGGTACTGTGACTTTGGGACGATCCATAAGCGGTTGGAGAGATGATGATAATTTAGTCATCTTATCAAACATCGCATCCATCTGCCTGGTTTGTTCTTCAGACTTCCTATGCTACATAGCCAGCTGATCGGGTTAGGTACGAGCAGGAGAAGAATGGATCTCCTCCTGGTATGAGCACAAGGTGTCGACATCAAGGTAAACTTTCCAATCAACAGTACTACCTGTAATGGCCTGACTCTTTTCGCATGCCTCTCTAAAATATTTACAAGTGGCTTTACTTGGTTCAGCCGTAGCACCATGTTTATGATTGTAACTGCAAGCCCTACATAAACCCATCTTGTAGAATCATAGGAATCGTAAACAAATTCCAAAAGAAATTTGTTCTGGTCCGTAGCGTTCAGCGCCAGGTAAGAGAGTGCCTGGTTGCCAAGAACGCGGAACCCTTGGTTACGGAAAACAAACAATCAGGGGTTAGCACAATGAATATCTATATGTTATATATTTGGGGAACATATAAAGATACATATACCTGATCAATATGGTAGCTTGCACCACTTCCCGATGTGCATTGGAAAATCCACCAGTGCATGCAAAAGTGCCACTGACCAGTCACAAAAGTGCAATCCGCTCAAAAAAGCAGTTTTGCACCTGGTTTTGCTCCTGATGCAATGTGCATCATCAGATGCACTCCAAAAATGCGTATCAAATTTATGTATATAAATCGGGTATCAATGCACTAGCTACATGCAGTGGAATTAATAAACATCAGTCAAAGTTCCAACCCAAATAAGAGTATTGCCTGTCTCCAAATTAATTCAACAAAATAAGATATAAATGGTTATGATTTTATAGCCACATTAGAAGAGTAGGATTGCTATATAGTATGATGGATGTGATTCATGTTCTCTTGAATATTATATCAAATATCAAAGATCTAACATAAGACTTATTCATGAAATATGTGATCCGTTTTAGGAAAATTGGTCATAAGTCGCAAAATATAGATTTTGAGATATCACCATGTTTGAAAAGATGAGATAAAGACCAGCTTGTAGGCCTGCTGTATATGGTGAATGAGTGTGAAATAGATATAAAAATGTATGCAGCTTTTATGCTTCAAAGCAACCATCACCTTTAAAGGTTAGGTGCAATGGGGATAGATCAATGGATAAAATATTATGATTTATCAATTCAAATTCCTACCCCATCCTTCATATTAGATTTAATTATTATTAGGGTTGGCTACCCCTACCCCCACCCCCATTCATGAGCGCTCTCTCAGTTAGGGAGGAGGAGAAGAGCTGGGGGTGTCAATCTAGTGCGAATCCCCTCCCAGAGCACCTTCACACACTCATAATGTTGACACACAAACTCGTAGCAAAGCTTTAACACCTTAAAGAAGACCGTCACATTGGAACGTCAGGTACAGTCAAAACCGTTTTGTGGTGTATTCTTTTTCAATAATACATGTATAGGATAAATAGATCCATGAACAAATAAATTATATTAATAAAACACACCTCATTCCCGCTGAGTTCTACATCTAAAACCTAGATACTTTAAGCGTTTCCTACCCTCACTAATCTCACCTTTCCACAAGACTCTTTGCTTATATATTGTGTCACACTGCTTGACTTGGTGCATTGTAGCAGGTCAGAATGCATTATTTTGTAGCGTGTCAAAACCCACAACTAATATGCAAGTCAGGATGCCCTATTAAAATGTACGTCAAGTGTGCATGAACATGTTCTTCTGGGATGGAGTAGGGGCAAAGAGAGGGGGAAAAGGTTGAGAAATATATAAATAAACGTCACCATCATTTCGGATATAATTGCTGAACATGATGTGTCATAGGGAAATGAGTCACAAGTCGCAAAAAGGATATGCAAATGAAAATATATATTTTTACACTCTAAATTTGTGGACGAAAATATTGGTACATGCATAGAAACACTTGCCAGAATTGATATGGTATTTCTGCTATTGAAAATTATAATATCTTGAACTTTAATATATTCATTTCTTCAGGAAAACTTATTAATCGCAGATGTTCCTGTGTTTACACAACCGATTCATCGGTGCCCATATTTGGGTAGCCAAGGGGCGGTTGCTTGACCACGCCCATTCACGTCATCAACCAATCAGGTCGTTCCTGGGCGGCGCCTATGACGTAGCGCTACGAACATAAACATTAACATTCGTTCATCCAGCTCCGCACTGAGCGGTCAGGATATTTCAGAAAATTTTGCATTTCGCCGAGTTATTCGATAATTTTTCGATATGGGGAAATCAAAGTTGTGTACCAAGTGCGGTGAGACGCACGTAGCTCCTCTGAATGAAGATTGTACGAGTTCTCCGGCTGTTGTTGATATTAATCAACTTAATGGTAGGATCGGATCGTTGGAATCGATGATGCAGAACCTCATAACCTCATTGGAAGGAAAAAAGCTGGATTCTGCTTCGGCCGCGCCTACTAGTGGTTCCAGATCTTCCTCCACTATTAGTGATAATTCTGGGACAGTGATGTTTAACCATCGTGAACGGGATCCTAGTGTGGAAAGTTCTATCTACGAGGTGGGCGGAGCCCACCGTGTGCGCGGTCGTGCCAGAGACCGTACGAGGTCGAGATCACGGACACGCCCATTTGACCAGACAAGGGATCTGGAGAAAGGTGAAAGCATTGACTCTTTTGAAAATCTGCTGCTTCTTAACTTAAAACTTGTTAGTAAGCTGGTAACGGACGCTAGATCGTTAGATGAAATTCAGGGCGTTGTCAACCACTGCCTTACGATGTGCGAGAAGGCGGGGTCACAGGTTTACACATTGAAGGCTAGCTTACTCTACGACCAGGCCGTAAGGGCGAGAGCCAATAAGGTGGGCTTGGCCGCCTTCCAAGATGTGCGCCAGGAGGAAGTTTTACGTTGCTATGCCTTCGAGAACTCCAAAAAGGTGTCTACGGTAAAGTCTACAAAATCCAAGAAAGATTGTGTGTGTTTCAAGTATAACATCCCAGGAGGTTGTTCGGTGAAAAACTGTGACTTCCCCCATAAATGTTCTAGCTGCGGATCATTCGACCACGGGGCCAAGGCTTGTTCGGGTGCGAAAGGCTCGAAATAGGATACGGAGGGTCGTGAATTCGCTAAGGTTTGTCTTGATGAGTGTTTTATTGAGGAAAATGTTGTATTTTCAGACTGTCATGTGGTTAATGGTGTATTAGCAGTAGAAAATCCGAGTCTTTGCGACTCGAACGTTTGTTTTGAATTTGACAACCTTGACCCGGAAGTGAACCCGGGTTGTAATGGAAACGACCCGTCCTTGAACTTTGACCGTAGTGTCATGGCCGACTGTGGTGACTTTGACAATGTTAATCGTGCTTCGCCAGTTGGATTATTCCCGATATCCTTGCCTTCTTGCTCCCAGGATTCGTTTTCACCATGTGAAGCTAAGTACAATGATATTAGGAAAATTATTGCTGACTTTGGTCGTGATGGTAGCGAAATGAACGACGATATTTTACTTTTTACATCCCCAAGTTCTAAGCGTGGTTCTTTCGTAAATGTTTATGCTGGCTGTGCTCGTGGTAAATGTCAATGTCGCCATGTTCTTGGGGGCAAGAGTACACAATTAAAACCTTGTCGTTTTGCATATTTATTGTTCAGTCTTAACCCTAGTAGTGTTACAACTTACATTGATGTTTTCTACGGTGTTTTAGAAGGTTTTGATGTAGTTGACACCGAGGTAGAACCGTACGACTGTGCGAATTATAAATCTATCCTTGAACCTGAAATTAAGTCCAAGATGGACGATATTGTTAACAAGGAACTCGATGAGGGTTTTATCTCAATTGCTGATGAACTTCCTACAATAATATATGAGTTGACTAGAAAATGTGTTCCTCTTCCCAGTGCAATCTCTGATGAACACAAAGTGTGTGTACTTATTCTCTAAGTTAATTATGAAATGTTTTTCTACATGCATCTTTTAATTTTTAGGCAAATACAATACAGACGAAGTATCTATTTTGGGATGGTGGTATCATGTCTTGATGTCCCTGTTAGGCGATAGGCAGTTTTTTTTACTATTTATCCATAATTTACACTATTATTTCGAGCCCTGTGACACAAAAAGGTTCTGATACAAATTTGATGTGTTTCAGGAAAATGAGTCGTAAGTTGCAAAATGGATATTTTTCAAAGGAATTTATTTATAAGATATCTCTGTTGGAATATTCTATAACTTTTGGGGTGCTTAATGCTGTTAGTAACATTAATACATGTACAAAATTTCAGTGCAATGTATTAAATACCATATATTGAGGATGGTTATTGGTATTATTTTCAAGTTTTTATATGTGGAAACTATAGGAATAATTAATGCAGCTTGAACGATGGTAGACTTGATAATATTACCAATAACCATCCTCAATATATGGTGCATCTCTTCATAGGCTTGTGCGACTTGGTGTGACCAGGGGGCGCCACTTGTTTTTCGCTAGGTGGCGTGACAGGTCACCGCATTGCATTTACAATTTGTTTGACAATAAAAGCACCGCTAATACACTTATGTGGCATTTATACAGTATAGATATAGCCCATCATATACTTAGGAGTATTATAAGTGATATTCTTCAATAGTTATATTTTATTTGTTTGATGTGGGAAATGTCTTGATCAAAACACCCACTTAAATGTACATATGATTATGGCTAGTCGGCTGGGAGACCCAGGATAATTCAACAACCAAAATGAATACTGCCGTCATACACATGCAGACACACTCACATCACCCACATGGGACTGACCACACTGTGGTGGTGAAAGAGAAGACCAAATCGATGTTATACCAAGGCAGAAAGTACCTGTCTTCACCTTCTATCAAAAGAAGATCAAATTAAACTTATATTGTCCCTCATACTTCTTAATAGTTCTATCCTAGAAATGTTGTCGGGAGAAACACACTTGAGAGCAGCAACAAAAGTGCTGCTCTGAGTGCATAAAAAGTGCATAATTACCCCTGGTACTGAGAGCATTATTGAGAGCATTTTGACTGCATTTATAAATCGGGTCTGTAGAGCATTGTAATATCAAGTTTGAGCCTCACAACCGTTTACGTTTTCCACCAGTAAAGCACCAGGTCAGAATCAGGTCAAACTTTCCAGGTCAGGACTAGGTCAGAATTGCAATCCTGCACATCGGGTTGTGGCTATAGCCACAAACATGGAGCAAGGCCACTTGCAAGTTTTTTAGGGATGCTTGTGACAAGAGCATTGCTAATGCAGGTAGTTTTAATAGTTGGAAACTTTACCTTGATCTTGAAACGTTGTGTGCCAGTGAAGTTGACGATAAGAAGTCCCCTACTTCTGCTAAGAATACTACGTCATCTGAGAGTCATGATGATCCTATGTATCTCGGGAAGCAGAGGTTCGAAGACCAGAGTAATAGGATGGAGGAGATGATGGATCGTGTCAGTAAATTAACTGTCTCCTTCCAGATGGCCATGCATTCCTCGGGCTTTGTTCCGGCAGGTCACCGGCAGTCAGCGAGTCTGTCACCTCTTCCTGATCTACTGTCACCGCACCCAGCCAGACTGCACCTGTCAACCAGCAGTCGGGTGTGTTTACGACCGCTACGTCTATATAAGATATTATCTTAATGACCTTGACCTGGAATCTTATACTGGTAATAATTTCTTTCCACACAAACAAAATCCCAAGCATTTTCTGTGTGGACGATGAAATCAGCACCATAAAGATAATGCTTGAACTTTCGGACAGATGCTGGATAAAGCCATTGTTAGTAATATATCATATCATATTGTTGCAAATCGAGTAGCCATCGTGCCAACATGTGCTCAGGCTCTTTGAATGTCATCAGCCACATCAGAGATGAATGATCTGTGCGGACGATGAAATCAGCACCATAAAGATAATGCTTGAACTTTCGGACGGAGTAAACCACGCCCAAGGGTTCACAATATGTCATTCAGTAGTTTCGCTGAGACTTCGAGAATGAATTACTAGCATATGCGATCACCCTCTCACAGCCATCCTGAACCTGCGACAGGACCGCCCCCATGGCCGTACCACTCGCATCCGTGTCAAGAATGAACTGACCAGACAGCCTAGGGTAAGCCAAGATGGGTGTTGACAGCAATGCCTTTTTCGTATTCTCAAAGGACTCATCTAGCTCTTTCGACCATGACAGCTTCCTGCAATGGCTTCACTAGCGAATTGAAGTCAGGGATACATTGCCGATAAAAAGATGCGAAACCCAAAAACGATTGGATTTCTTTCACTGTGGTTGGGATGGGCCAAGTATTAACCGCACGCGTCTTCTCCTGGTCCGCCCGTATCCTCTCCTTAGATACGATTCGTCCCAGATACTGAACCTCTCTACAAAATCTGTTCTGTCTTGCGACACAACCAGGCGATCATCAGCTGTGTCCAACTAACTGACCATCGCTAGATTCTGTTACCAGGCCCGCCAATGGGGCCATGGTACCTGAAAATCCTTCTGCTACCCTGTACGCGGATGCCAGTGGCGTCCCACGTGGCACGACAATTGATTGCCCAGTAGAGTTGATGACAGGATATCCATGACAAGGGGCCGACAACACATAGGTATTGCAACCCTGCACAAATCCTTCTGCCATTAACTCAATATCTGGTTCCTTGATATAGCCACCCTTGTTCATATCCGTCATTATATTCCCCAAGAAATTATCCCTATAGTACAATATTATGCCTCCACCCCTCTTACACAATCTATCCTGCTTAAGAAATTTATATCCCTTTACCTCCAACATTGTGTCTGTTATGTCTGGACTCAACCAAAGCTAACCAAGTTTCTACGATCGCCACTATATCATATAATCCGGTCAGGTACTCCATCTTTATATAATCTAATTTATGGTACAAACTACATACATTATAAAACATCACCTTTAACCCCTTCATCGAAGATACTTCTACATGGCTGTCGGTGTCACCCATCACCACGTTTTGTCAGAACCGATGATAGTTTACGCTTAAATAAAAACTCTGCAATATACATTTTGTCCGATAGGGCTTGAAATCCTCCCTATGTTGGGAGTTTAGACCCATCGACATTGCCAAATGGCATAATAAAAGTCTCAACAACAACAACAATACATAAACACGTCTTGAAACCCCACATGATACATCATAATATTTCTATGGAGATTAAATGTATCTTCGGTAATTCTAATTGGCCTTCGACCGGACATAGCAAATCAACTGAACACGAAAGAAGTTTTACTAACATACCAAAATCAACAAAACTTATCCATCCTCCGCCAACTTAGCTTAATATATACTTCCGGTTGAACGAACCTTCCGGTTAATGTTGTTACATTATGTACCGTTTTAAACCTTTTAAACATACCTCACACATATATACAGAAAAATATCCGCTCATATATACACATATTGGTGAGGTTTAATAACCTTTCCGGAACGTACATTATACATAATGAAATATAATCATGTCATTCATCACGACACCGAAATAGCCCATTAATTGTGGGCATTCCAAGATGCATGGCTACGCGCCTCTTCCGGTTATTGTTGTAATCATTGGTTTTTTTAACATATTTTTATTTGGATAAACAATTCCACACAAGCGGTATAGTAGGGTCATCTGTAGCACTTCTGTGACCGTTGAGAGTAGAGGTTGGTTTCTCAGTGGATTTGACATCTACAAAGGGTAAATAAAAAATTGAGCGGGGGCGACCCTCGCGAAAGTGCGGGGAAAACCTGTGAGAGCCCCAAATCCAAAATGGCTGCCATCAACCATTATGAGAATTAATATTTCAATGGTTTGGCCTACCATGCAGTCCAGTATATGGTTATTAGGGTTTAGGGGGTCGAGGAATTCATATCTGATATCAGTTTGATGATTTGACCTTGCTTTGACCTTCAAATCCAAGATGGCTGACAATTTTCAGCTCAAAAGGGTCAGATTTTCAAAATCATCATAGAACCTTCCTAATAGGCTCTTATGAAAGCTCTTATCATGCTGAATTGACTTATGGAAAGTGAAACAACAATCAGGACAACCATCGTTAGCACTGTGCATGGGAAGCTCACCCTCAAAGCCCCCTGGGGGTACTAGAACAAACCCCTTTCAGACTAATGACCTTTCAGGTTTAGTTTAGGAGAAATTAAACCAGGGACAAATAGCAAACGACAGTTTCTGAACTGTCTTGGGTATTATTAATATCCCACATTAATATACTAAAAGGCCCAGAAAATCTAGGTCAAGAAACATGCCCCAAATCACAATAATATACAAAATGGCTGCCACTAAAACTTTGGAACACCATAACTCAGGATATAATCAAGATATAGTCAAGTGTGAATACACTTTTTCTATGTTTTTAGACATGGGGAATCCAGTGCAATATAAATAAAGTCAATATAATCAAAATTTAGTAGGTTAGTATACTGATACTGGGAAATATCAAGTAAAACTTCCTTAAATGCATCAAGTAAACTCAAGAAACACCATAACTCAGGGTATAATCAACATATATATATTCAAGTGTGAATATACTTTTTCTATGTTTTTTATACATGGGGAATCCAGATCAATATGAATGAAGTCAATCTAATCAATATTTAGCAATTTATCTAGTTAGTATATGTGTTATGCTGAACCGACTACTTGGATGGTGAGGAAAAAAGTAAAAAAGTAAAATTTATCCAATAAACTCAAGAAATCTATTGCGATTGTATTGTATGAAAGCATTCATGACCAAGCACAATTGGAATCATATTCCTGTAGTCCTAACTGTTAAACCATTATAATGGCCAAAAGCTTTAGTACATTCCTAGTTATTTTTTCTGCAAGAACAAACTCGTTCCCTTATGTAGTGAATAACATTAAAGTAGTTAACCAGGATTGTGTTAGGATACTGATCGGAATTGACCATCTATGAACTTCCATCCCCAGTACTTTACTCCTCGGACCTTCTCTGAATCTATAGCTTCCTGTAACTGACCATCATCATTGATACTACTGTCATCACTGCTATTGTCTGAGCAGTCATGAGCTGTAAACTGGTAGGGCGATGGTGGCAGACCATGAAATGCTTGTTAGCATTTCCCAATCATGATTTTCCAACCATGGGCCGTTTCTGCCTCTGCCTGCAAGTAACATCTGCCCTCTTGGTACACTCTTTGACATGAACAAATAAATTCATACCAGCTCTGGTTTCAAACTCACACCCATTCATACCTGAAAGTTTTTCCTGAAGAGATAGATTGATATTTGCAACAACTTTGGAGAAATTGATTCATTCATGCTTGAATTGACAAATACTTCCTCAGCTGTGAAGATACCTTAAATATAATTACTTACTTCAAGATAAAACACGCTGTTATAGGTGTCAAGGAACTCATCAACCCGCAGAGTGTCCATTCATTAAAGAAACGTGCTACAAGTGTCAGAAGGTCGGTCACATAGCTAAGGCCTGCAAAACAAAAGTATTACCAGGTCAGCAATACAGTAGTAGACCGCCACGAGGGCATCATCAATGTCATGGTCGAGGTCGGGGCCATAACTCGTATAGGACGCAAGGAAGGACAAACCAACTAGAAGATGAGTACCTTCCAGAAGAGGAAGTCAGTTACTCCTCCTTATACGAATTACAAGACAACGAAGTAAAAAGAGATAATGGGGAAATACCCATACCTGTCACAGTTAATAACATCGATATGACATTCATTCTTGATACAGCATCTAGATCATCAATCATTGGTGAAGATATGTACTATGAATTCTTCAGTGACATTCCATTAGAAGACCCGGACATAAATCTTAAGTTGTATACTGGACATGTTGTGGAACTATTGGGTTCAATACCAGTCACCGTGAAATATGGAGACCAGTGCCAAAATCTCAGATTGGTTATAGCAAAGGGCAGAAGGACTGCTCTGTTAGGTCGTACTTGGCTTCATAACATTCGGCTAAACTGGGCAAATATATTCTCAGTAAAAACTGATGACCTACAAGGGCTATTACAGAAATACGAGTCAGTATTCAAGGCAGACATGGGCCAAATAAAAGACTTTGAAGCACGCATCGATATGGAAGAGAGCTCCCCGAAACTTTGCAAAGCCAGACCTATTCCTTATGCATTGGTAGATAAGGTAAAAAAAGAGCTGGATAGACTTGAGTCAGCAGGTGTACTCAGGAAAATTGAGAAAACTGACTGGGCTTCACCAGTTGTCGTTGTACCAAAGGGTGATGGTAAGATAAGGATCTGTGGTGATTATAAGGTCACAATAAATGCTGATATGGTTGATCGTCATTACGTACTACCATCCGCAGAAGATATTTTTGCCACACTTGCAAATGGGGATAAATTCACAAAACTTGATTTATCTCAAGCTTATGCTCAAGTCAGAGTTGAGGAAAAATCCCCAAAATACCTGACGATAAATACTGTTAAAGGTCTATATGAAGTGACACGGTTACCCTATGGTATCAAAACAGCGCCTCACATCTTTCAGTCCATCATGGACCAAATACTACAAGGTATTCCTGGTGTCTGTTGCTACATAGACGATATATTGATAACCGGACCATCAGATGAAGAACACCTGAGGAGACTCAAGCAGGTACTTGAACGCTTGGAAAAGTTCAATGTCAGAGTCAAGAGGGAGAAATGTTCCTTCATGAAGTCAGAGGTACGCTATCTAGGTCATGTAATTGACAAGAGAGGAAGACATCCCTTCCCAGAAAAGGTGGAAGCAATTCGAGGCACAGAAGCACCCAAAGATGTCTCACAGCTACGTACCTTCCTTGGTATGGTGAACTATTATGGGCCATACCTGAAGTCTCTCTCCACCACTCTTGCACCACTGAATAACCTACTGAGAGACGAAATTCCTTGGAATTGGGACAAAGACTGTGAGACAGCATTCCGAATCGTAAAAGAGACCCTTACCAGCGATAGAGTGTTAACACACTATGATCCGCACAGGAAGCTCATATTAGCCTGTGATGCAAGCCCCTACGGAGTGGGAGCTGTACTGTCGCATTTAGATGGAGAGGATGAAAGACCTATTGCGTTTGCTTCCAGATCTCTAACTAAGGCAGAAAAAGGATATCCGCAAATAGAAAAGGAAGCTCTAGGCATTGTCTATGGAATAAAGAAATTCCACAAGTATCTATACGGTAGAAAGTTTACCCTTGTGACTGATAGCAAGCCACTTTCAACTATACTTGGACCAAAGACAGCAGTGCCAACACTGGCTGCGCTAAGATTACAGCGGTGGGCATTGTTGCTGATGTCATATAATTATGAAGTACAGTATCGCCGATCAGAGGATCAGAGGAATGCAGATTACCTCAGCAGAGCTCCAGTGGAAAGAGCTACTGAAAACATAGAATCTGAGGTCAACTATTTTTCTCATGTAGATGATATGCCTGTAAGTTCAAAAGAAATATCAGGATGCACCAAGAAAGACCGAACACTCAGCCGTGTTCTTGAGTACAGTCTAAATGGTTGGCCAAACTACATCGAAGATGATGAACTATTGCCATATTATAACAGAAGAAATGAAATCTCATGTGACCAGGGATGTTTGTTGTGGGGAATGAGAATTGTAGTGCCACATAAGCTACAACAAAGGATGATTGAAGAACTCCATCATGAACACATTGGTATAGTAAGAATGAAGGCACTGGCCAGAAGTTATTTTTGGTATCCAGGTATCGATCAAAGTATTGAGAGTCTGGTAAAATCATGCAATGTGTGCCTGTCTTTGAAGAATGACCCTCCACCATCTCCACTCTACCCCTGGAAGTACCCGGAAAGACCATGGGACAGAATCCATGTCGACTTCGCTGAGTACAAATCAGAGATGTTCTTCCTAGCAGTGTATGCTGCCGCCACAGGAGGCGCCACCTCTGTCTAATAAACTAGATTGAACCAGTCACAACACTTATGATACAGTTTGTATATATATATGCTAATTGGGCCTCCATAAGATTGGTCATGCATTGCTGATACATCACTTGAATCAAATGTCATTCGTCGGAGCGTTCTCGTACGTCTTGATTCATTCGCCATAGTAGAGGTCGATGTTGGGATTCGTTCGGTCCAAGATGCCTTGATAGACCTATAAAGTCAAGGCTCAGAGTCTCTCAGATCAAATAAGAATGGTATGCTAGTTATTAGACGCCTACTGCGCTAATGGCTTTCCCGATCCGGATGTAGACTAAGATCTAACACAGGCTCCGTTTAATATATATATGTTTATACAAGAGTTTGAAGTCGAATCGGCCGAACGAAACGGCCGCCGATGACCGATAATAACTGAAGCCAGACTCCAAAATATAAATGGGAACTTTTATGAAGCCCTATAGCAAAATAACCAGACAAAATCCTCCAATATGTTGGTCAAATGACTTTGATGGGTTGCGGGGGTGGGGGTGGGGGTGGGGGTGGGGGGGTAGGGGGGTGTACCGATGTTAACTGAGAGTGCAGCTTTAATAGGGAAATGTATTCTAATGAATAATATTACAACATATCATGGATGAACATAGAGTTGTTAAATATAAATTACATAATGAGGAGTTCCTCAAACAGGTACATAGCTGCTCACGCGTGTGCGCACACGGCCTGGGGCATCGATCAGCTCTGTGCCAGATTAGTGCATATAGTTTATCCACTAATAACCAGCTAATCTAATAACCGTGTGCGCTAGGTGAAGGTTAATCTAATCATACATAACGTTGCGGCTGTCATAGTGACCAACACATTGCCCATATTAGTCAAAAGAATAGCTATATCCTGCACTGTTTATTGAGCTCCTTACTTGTTATGCCCATTGGTTACCAGAGTTGTGAAATGCATAGCTAGGTTCATTGTTCGCTCCTTTCACAAAATCTTAGGAAACTACAATTAAGGGACAATATTCCCAAAATACCAGCTGTTAATCCATTACAAAAAGGAGAGGACGCAGTGTCCCTTTAGGGATGTTCCAAACGTTGCCGATCAAAACTAATATATATCATTGATAATACGAATACAAAAATAGTCCAGATATGAACAGTGCCCGAACAAAGCAACCCCCAAGTAACATGGAGCCCTCATCAATGTCTATTTTGAATCAATGGACATAAAAACCGATGCTGAAATCAACAGAAGATTTTTAGAATATTCATTTAAAAATAACATTGATGTGATGATATCTAGTTAATCTAAAATTCCCATTTCTCATGTCTACATTATCAATTCGCTAATCAAAAAAATACTTGTAGCCAATTACCCAATAACATGAACGCCAAGATGCCAATTTCCCTCGCAGATATATAAGGCCAATGAACCTGGCAATGAGAACAGAGAGAAGGAATAACAATGCATATACAATTCAATGCTGGTGGATAGAATATTCATTGTCACTAACCTGTGTCCCTCTGTTCATCACTCTTGCGTCGTGACATGGATTGCCAAACACACTCCAGTCCACGAACGTATAGAACTAGGCATCAACTGACATAAGCCTGACAATAAGGGATTTGCATGTGCCACTGTGCATGACAGTTATATGGAGCATGCTGGGATAGATGGATTCGTTCAGTTCAATCTGACATACAAATAATTATTTAGCCACACTTTTATTGAAAATAAGTAGAACATTTTCACCAATATCCTTACTTGTATAAATGACCTAAATGAGTTCTAAATGCATGACGGGAAAGATATGGAGGTTTGTTATCATATGTAAGACAATGCTATTGACCTGGGAGCGCTCCCAAATTTCCTATATTGGCATATAGATTTAGTCCAAGCAATAAAGCATCCAACCTCAAACAAATTGCAAAAGTATTTACTTTTGCAGGATGATGTTCCTTGATATGTTGGTTTTATTGTCCAAAGCCATCGGTCTAGCGGAAAGTACTCAACAACGCTCGAAATATTCCAGTTAGAGCTTAGGTCACATTAAACTATTTTTAGCAGACGAAATTTCATTTCATTTGACATTAACATCATATCTATAGCACCAATAGTCACATACATATGGTGTCTCAAGTCTCACACACAATCTGATGTTTCACACAGTACATAGTTTCAACCATATACAAACCCTAAATAAACACCAGATGAGAGTGGTGAGAATACTGTTGAACCTATTTGACTCTAGATTGCCTGGACTAATTGGTACAAGGCCAACCGTACCAATAAATCACTTCGATCTCAGATCTCCCACAGATGTGTTGCTTTATTGATTTTTAGACATTCCAAAAGCATTACTTAACAGAATGCTTTCCAGCGCTTTTATTGTTTTACTGTTTACATACAATTCAAAATGTCAAAATATGTGAGTCAAAATTCAAAATGGCGTGCATACAAGTCCCCTATTGATTCAAAGCTTTGATATTTTGTATGAGATGAGTCCGATGTAAAGTTCCCATTATACACATTCAACCAGCAAGAGCTTGTAAATATTTGACAGTAGATAGGGATAGGGATGTATTCTTGCGCTACCTGTATGTAAACATTCCATATAAGATCTCAGTAGAATCAATAAGTTAAAAATCTAAAGGCCTCGTTTGGATCCAAATTCAAACGGTTAGCACTTAAGGCCGTATTTATCCGCATTTAACAGTCTATGCTTATAGAGTGGAGAGAGTCCCTCCAAAATGAGGGAAAGCCTCTGGCTCGAAACCGTAAATGCCATTAGAATCCCATTAGGACTACTACTCTAGGGCCGGGGAAACCATTAGCACAGTTGGCGTCCCATCACTGACATACCATTCTTATCTGATCTGAGAGGCTGTGAGCCTAGACTACAAAGAAGTTTTGAAGTAATTATAACAACAACAAAACCGGTGTACTGTTCTAATGGTGAAGACAAAAACCTTTCAGGTGAACTTGGGCAAATATAATTAAATGTTATTTGTTGAAGGATTGCTTGTGTTGGAGTGGCATTGGTGCATACTCCGGACAGGAGGATTGATGAGAAAGGCCAGTCACAGACCTGACCGTTCAAGTTTGCTACATGATAGATAGTATTCATCGCATGTGGAACCCATCGGTTCCCAGGAGAATAATCTCTTGGTTGCCTTTTTTTTTTATCAAAAAGCAGATTCCCATGCAAAAACTACCAAGGTTTCTTCAAAAGAGACGGCGTGAATTCACTCCATCGTATCGAGGTATGAGATTAACTTCTATAGAATCTTAATTTGATTACTCGCATGTATTGTGTAGCAGAAGCGGGAGCTGGTGTGTCCAGAATTCCTAGGGAAAGCCTCTCGCTCATTTTAGTTTTAAATATGGGCTATTTAGGAGGATTGGTGAAGGCGAATTGTGCATTTTCAGAAGACTTTGCCCTTATATGTGGAACCATCATTGTGAGATATCCAGTTAACATTATGGTGAAAATGAAGACTGGGGATGTCCAACAAGTCCTCCGTAATGTTAGTCGATTCAGGCTAGGCTCAGAGCCGACAGCCCCTCCAATTTGAGGGAAAGCCATTGTCTAGGAGCCAAACCTAAAACAAGGGGGTTTCTGTGCCCCCGAAAATGGTAGTTAGGCGAATATGATTTTTGTGCATGGTCCTGGGGGATCAGGATCTGGCACTCGTTAGTCATATTAGGTGGTACTGACCTTAAAGCAGGGGGTCAAAGTTCAAGATCACACCAAAACAAATTTAAAAATTTAAACCAATTTATCCATACATCTGAATATATTAAAAATAGAAATTTCTCACAAATTTTGCACATATTTGACCAATAATAGGATCTTAACTTTGATCCCATGATTTCACCTCTGACCCCAAAGTGAAGGTCAGCCAAGGTCATATATAGTAAAAAAAACTAGCCTTTTTCTGAAAGGGACTTCAGAAAGTTTCTATGGTAACCTGTATTTTACTATAATCCATTCACAATATAGTGTATTTGAAAGCCAGTGAATTTCTGAGCCTAGAAGCAAAATTCCAGAGGCCTAGCCTAATCTCAAACTGAGGATGGCGGGGCAAATTTGGTATCTAAGCTATGTAAAACTTGATATTGGCTTTATAGGGCATTTAGCATCAGAGGATACATTCAGTCCAATTGTTGTCATAGTCTGATAGACCAGAGCAAGTCCACGTTAAATTGGTATTAAAGCATGAAATTTGGTATTGGGCAAGATTTTGGTATGTTTTCAAATTAGAGGTAGCCCCATTCTGAGAAAATATTTTCTTGACTTTTGTTGCCATGGTAACATGTTTTTCAATGAAATATCATCATACATTCCTTGGAAATATAAGGGTTTTTTTTTATTTAGGATGTTTATACAGCAAGTCAAACAATACAGTGAAACATAATTGTGACGTAGGCTCACGGGTTTAATTCATATACAAATTGCCATGGTTATTCTGCCCACTGGTTTAGCCATTTACTAATGCTACCGCTAGTATTTTCAATACTTATGCTTATGCTAATGAGTATAAGCGTATACATAAATGTGATATATAAAATTTTGTGAGGCAGGGATGTGGAAGAGGGGTGAGATGAAGGGTTGATGACGGTCAGGTTGGGTGAAATGTCTATTTCTGTTTCACAGGTCAGGGAGAAGTTACTGCATGGCCGGTGCATTTTGTGATTGTTTGTTGTTTTAGAGTGCATTTTAGTAGTGCATTTTAAGTGTTCACAGTCTGAAACCGCTGGCCAGATCTCCAATCTATTTTAGGTGCACCTTGCCATAAATGGTGCAGAGCCATTCCACTATGTTTCATTAACGAATTAGGGTTAGAAATGGGTTAGAAATGGGTTTACATTGAGCACCCCAATCCAGGGCCCCCAGTGCTGCCTGGAGACAAATCTATCAGTGCCCCTACACCAGGTTTCTGGGTCCCCCATTCCAGACTA
Source organism: Sthenelais limicola (assembly GCA_942159475.1). Lineage (NCBI taxonomy): Eukaryota > Metazoa > Annelida > Polychaeta > Phyllodocida > Sigalionidae > Sthenelais > Sthenelais limicola. Next base: position 86,240,836 of record OW804095.1, read on the forward strand.
ACGTTATTAAAGTGCCGTGTTTCTACAGACAAAATTGCTTCACCATGCAACGTTACATGTGACAACGTCACCACAAACATCACATCATTAATGGACGGGATAAAATTACTGAAAAGAAAGTCATTCCGCGGAGGTGTGTGTGTGTGTGGGGGGGGGGGGGGGGGGTTGCTTGCTACTTGCACCATTCTTGCACTTGCACCATTGGCATTGCCCCCTATGTTATCTTATGTTATTGAATGAAAGAGGGAGCGGGAGCGAGAGAGGGAATGGGAGCGGGATTGGGACAGGGACAGGGACAGGGACAGTCAACACAACAACAGCACAACACTGAACAGTGACAAAAAAAACATCTAAACAGGGTTCCATTTGTGGTATGAATTTTAATACAGATACTAAGTTACAGTGACAACTTGAAAGAGAAAGATGGTGGGAGAGTGAACAAGGAGAGATGAGGATGTGGGCCCCACTGTCTCACTAGCAAATCCCATGCGTAGCATGGGTATTTGCTAGTAGGCTGTAATCTATTAACACATCATGCAATAGATAGTCTTAGTGTGCTCAACGAAAGATGGACACATGTGTGTATTGAAACAGGAAGAAATCAATCAATTATTATTGCTAATTATTCTAAGGATCTGTGTTTCCAAAATGGGGAAGTTTTTTGTCCATGACCGTCCAGACGGCCCCGTCACTGTCCATGACGGTATTTCTTCATTGATTTTCATAATGAACCCTTGGATGTAGCTTCATTTCCCATGTACCATTTGAAAGGGCTTGCTTTCTTCTTTGGGATCATGTGAGATGATCATCATTTTATCTTTTTATAACTGAATGAAATGACAACAAGTATTTCTATGACCATCACCATCCGTGACGCAATATATTTTAGAGTATATTTTCAACAATTTTCATATCTAAGAAATGCAGTTTCAGGGTATAGAAGATACGGGGCACCTATACTAGAAATTTCATTTCATTTCAAGGACCTTTCCTAAAATACCCATTTGGAAACGTTTCATGAGAATCCACCATATAAAACTCACCAGGTGGGGTGGGGGTGACAACTTTTAGACTCCAGTGGGGGTTGGGGTTGGGGTTGGGTGGGGGAGGCGGTTGGGGTTGGGTTGGGTTGGGGGAGGTTGGGGTTATTCTAGTATAGAGTACAGGTGGCACCATAGATGTGGGATGGGGGTGATAACTTTTAGACGTCAATGGCGGTGGGGGTTGGGGGTTGGGGGTTGGGTTGGGGGTGAGGTTATTCTAGTATACACGGGAGTGTTAGGGTTATATTGATATTCTTGGTAGGAGTTGGGGTTTGATTATAGAATTTTGGTTATTATTAGCAATGTATCTTAAAAGCAGACGTCGGATTTATTTAACATGATTATTATATAATGGTCAGAGTTATTATAAATTCAGATGATGTGGACTAACCTACGGAGAGGAACAGATACACTACATGATGCCTAAAAAAACATCCTGATTTTAGATGGAATAAACTCTTACACTCATTTATCACTTGCACTTGAGTCGTGTTTTTTTTGCTTTGTCTTTGGGGGGATTTTTGATTTTGATTTTACCCCCATACAAATTCACAACCCTCTTTTTTATGTTTTGAAAAAGTATTTAAACCACGCGAGTGAGATAGGGTTATAGCCATTGAGACATCGACATTTGCATGGAACACACTCAGAAAATGGGGGATAATCGTTCTTCAACTCGGTATCCAAAGTATAGGGATTATAATGTTAGACTTTCAACGTATGAATCAAAAGAGGGTTCAACCTGTTTGGATTTGATGGCGTATAATGGTTTGTTTTATTTAGGGATTCACACCAATGTTATAAGTGTGGGATTATTTTGGGAACCAACCGATATACCAGCAGTTGAGCATTTTAGACATTCATGTCCATTTGCAAGAGCTCGCTTGAGAGCAAATGATCACATAACAGGGGTATTGTGGCACATCCTACTAAAACTCAGAAATATGGAAAAGCGGGTGGCTAGGTTAAAAGAGGATGTTTCGAGGGTAGAAGCTAAAAGTGAAAGGTGGTGTAGAGTAGAGAACACAAAGGCGAGAATGACGTGGTGTCTGATTTGGATAAAATTGGGTAAAAAAAAAAGGGAGGAAGAGTGGGGGACAGGGGGGTATTGAGTATAGGATGGTATATAAAGATCAATAGGGTGGGATTGGGGAGGGGGACGGGTGGGGGAGGGGAGGGGGGGACGTATTGAGTATAGGTCGGTATATAAAGATCGATAGGGAGACGCTTCAACCCAACTTCTTGTTAGAAGATCAACCAATCCACACACACACACATACCTTACTCAACTCCTGTTTGCGTGCAAACATTTTTACTCCATCATGCCCAAGGTGAGTTATTTCTCTTATTTCTGTTTGTTTTGTTTTGGTTTTGTTTTTTATACCCCTTATTTGGGTGATTGATGAAGTGGTATTATTTATATTGTTTGATGTTGTTAGTGACCGGTGTTTACATAAGGGTTTTGGGGAAGGGGGTGGGAAGCATTTTAATTATAATGTATACTTCTGAAGATATAATGAGTAGAGGACTTTCCTTTTGTATACAACGCATATGAGCAATTCCACCAAAAATGCTCATATGGCCATCCAGGGCTGAAAATTAATAATTTTTTTTAATTGCTTCCATTGATTTACTTTTTCTCATACATAAACTAGATATATTGCTACTAATAATAGACGAAATTGGGAAAGTTAATTATGAATATTGTGGTCAGGGCAGCTTGGGAGACACAGTGACCTCTATTCTTATAGTAAGGGCAAAGTGGAACAGTCCAGATTTCTATATGAATTAGGATTAAATTAGAAATAAATAGTAAAATTGTAAGCATAATGTTTTAAATTAGTTTATATATAATAGGTCTTGATATAAGGGTCATAACGCTCTTTAGTTTGTGAAAATATTCCAACTAAAAGGAAACTTACAGCAAAATAACCATTTGGTAATGGTAATGGTAATGGCAGCGGTACAGGTCATAGGTCATTGACCCTCTGGCCCATTATGTACATAAAACCGATTATATCTAGAATATGTACAAAACTATCAATAACACCACTGAAAACCCATTATATCTAGAATATGTACAAAACTATCAATAACATGGTTTCCCCCTCGTTTTTCTGTTCAGTTGAGTTGCATACTTGTTTTGGTTGTTTATGTATGCTTTTATTCATTCATAATATACAATTACAATATCACATAAAAAAGAATGGAAAAGGTTGTTGTCCTCTGCCCCCTCGCAGTTCTTCCACGACCGCCCTAAAAGTGAGTTATTTAGACTTTAGATAGGGCGGCGTTTTTACAACTTTCCCTCAGTTTATGAAGGTAACTATAAGTTATATTTAGGTATTTAGTGGAAAAATTAGTAGGGAAAAAATTTTTAAAAAATAATTTCAACTCCCCTCCAGACCCCCGCCCTAGACCCCCGTTACAGCGACATGGGCGCCCTCTAGACCCCCGTTACGGCGACATACTATTTTTGCTTGTTGCTACTATCTCAGGTATGACAGAATTTTTTTTTGTATTTATTCATTTTCCCTTGTGTTTCTTACACATTATAATGCTCATAGAAAATAATTCATGCTAATATTAATTTATTTATTGATAAAACCTAGACCCCCGTTACGGGGACTGGGAGCTACCCCATATAATTGTTTCAGTATTCTAACCCCTCTATTTAGCTGGAAAGAATTAATTGGAGATTTTTGAATTGATACAATGGATGTAATAATCATAGACAATGTTATAAGTAATGGAGGTAAGGGCAGGTTTCATTTTTAGTTCTTCTAGGTCTATATGTTCCAAAAAAACATTTGGACCCCCGTTACGGCGACAGGGAGTACCACATAATCAACTTTACATAATATCATCAAGAAATGAATTGAAAGGTTGAAAATATTGATTTTTTATCCATAAAAACATATTATTTCAGAGTAATCATTGATCCTCTGGCCCAATATGCATATAAACCCATTATATCGAGAATATTTGGCCCATTCTCACGAAAGTAGTGCAACCCCCCATTATTTCCATTTATTGGTCAATATTTTGGTCGATATTGATCTTAAGTACATAGGAATTGATAAGCTACATGCGTCTTGGCATAAGCATAATTAAAATATATACTTTTGTGTATCTGTGACGTATATTTTTTCAATTATATACTATCAAATCAAGGAAAAAACCCCATTAATCACTACCAAACTCAGTTATGTTGGGATAAAATATAGTTGAATCAATATGCATAAATAAGATTTGTGCCATAGAATGGAGCATAAAAACCGAATAAAATGATGTATTAAGGTTGAATATAGCTGCAGAATTTATGGTCCTAAGTCAATTAATGTAAAAATGGCTAAATTGAGGTGTAAAAACGTCGCCAGACAAAATAGCTGTGCTTTCTGAAATGATTAAGTCAATTTTGTTTAAGAAGTATGATTTCCGCAAGGAGCTTGATGCTGCTTCGGAGGTGGTACCTCTAGACCCTCGATCAGACCAACCGGGGTCTGGAGTTGTCACTCTCCCGGAATCCGACTCAGAAGACCGTGAAGTCAGTGATGATCAGATGGCTCGCTACGAGTCCCGGATTTGGCCAGAGCTGGTCCGGGAAGACTCGATGGATTCGGGCACGTACCAGAAAATCATAGAGGCGCACCGGTTGTGGCAGCCGGGCCATCGTTGTCCTTTTTTGGTATGTCGCTTCCTCACGCTAAATCCGGATGGAGTCCGTGCTTTCTCGACTAGGGAAAGGATGTTTAGACATTTGTGCGAAGAGCATGCCCCGTTCGTGCAGGTCTGGATCTGCCCCTCCTCCAACTGTTCCCAGATCTTGGACCGGAGGGTGGAGTTGATCCAGCACCTCATGAACGGGGAGAAGGTTCAACATCACCTCACCCGTCCCGAAGCCAAGGAAAAGGCCCTCAAGGTGTTGCCCTCGATACGCACGAACCATGTGTTTCAACGGATGGCCTATATGGCAGGCCAGCATCTGCGTGTTATGCGTCGAACCACTAATAGCAAGAGGATCCCTAGGAAGACTAGACCTGATGAATCAGAGAATCGTGAATCTGTCCTTGATAAGAGTCACACCACTCGGGCTGCAGCTGCTGCAGGTTGTAGCAAAGATACGGCTACAGATCCGGACAGGACGTCTTCTAGGGGAAGTTCTTCTCACAGAAAGAGGGATAGGTCCCATTCTCTGAGCAATGATGCTCCAGATGCTGGCCCTCTCTCCAAAAGAGCGTGTCGTCGGTCCAAGGATTGGTCAGACGAAGTGTTGAGGCATGTACCTTCAGTAGAAGAGAGCGCAGATTTAGTGGCCCGAGCTAGAGCTGTGGTTGCTGAAGCCTTGGGGAAAGTTTCAGCCGCTGCTGATTCTGCTAGGGAGGAGCTTGTTTCTCTCCTAGACGAAGTCACCCAGCCTTTGTTGTCTCTCTCGGATGTTAAAACGTCAGTGGAACTTTTGGGTGATTTAAGACAGGAGGCCAAAAGTCAGGAAGGGATTGTCACTGGTCTAAGGAAGTTACTTGCTGCTAGCGCTTCAAGAAACCGTCTGCTCGAGGAAGAGAACCTGCGACTTCAGTCCATGCTGGACCGAGAGTCCGTTTCTCCAACGGAATCTGTGAGTGGTCCGCCTCCACAAACCATGTTGGTTCCGCCTCCAGTCGCTCCTACACCTGTGATTCCATCTCTTCTGCCGCCTGCTCTAGATGCCAGCCAGCTTCCTCAATTGCTTATGCTGAGCAATCTGCTTTAATAGGACCTTGCAACAGGCACCTATACCTGTACCACCACCTGCTGCAGTAGTTCCACCCGCCCGGACGCCCGGACGCCCGGACGCGATACCCAGGACCCCGGAATGTATGTCATACCGCCTTGGCTTTTCAGCCCTTCCACCTTGACTCATCCGGATAACACTCCTGCGAACCAGAACCAGGAACAGCAAAATCAGCAGTCCTCTATGGATTAAAAAACCTTTTTTTTTTCCTTCGAGGAATGAACTTTGAGACTACTTTTCGCTCTTTTGTATTATCACTTGGTTATTGTTTTCTCTTGTGAGAAATATTTGTTTTTGCTATGTGCCGTTCTTGCCTTATAACTGTACATCAACGAGGACTCTGGAAGCTCCTTTATGTTTGGATTATTGTTTTAGAAATGTTTTTCTTAAAAATCCACTCCTGTTCTCGTATGTAGATAGGACACTGATGCTCCTATTTGTACTTTTTCTACACATTTTTCAGTTGTGTTCGACTTATGTCTTTTTACTTTGTGGTTTATGCTAGAGATGTAGCGACCTGGTCTTTTGTTAAGTATATAGATAGGACACCATATGCTCCTTTTTGTCGCCATGAAGCCTTTTACTTAACCTCAATTTTCCAGGTTTGCGATGTTAATTCTCTTTTTATCCACTTGATACCTTTTTAGTACTTTGTACTGAGTTGATCTTTATTACGATTTTTCTAAAGGGATTTTTAAAAATCTAAAATTAAGGGGGGGGGGGTATTGTAGTAGTTCTACTATAAGCCTCTAGGTACAATCCATAAAGGGTTGGTACTCTTATATTCCTACAGAGGGATCTACGCTTGATCCTCTGCATTTATACCTTCTATGTCACTAAATGCCTTATTTACCCTTATATTCTTATATCAACTCTTATCTTATTACTCTCATAGAGTATCCGTTCTGTTTATCTATCTTATAACATTCCTAACTTATGTATTTCTCCATTGTATGTCTTGCCATACTCTTGTTGTGTTCATACACCTTGATGTGTTCTGTTAGTAAACACACTACCCTGTCCGGGGAACACGGACTAGGGGCCGCTTGAGAGAACTGTAATAAACAGATGGACTAGGAGTTGCCTTGTTGACTTGTTTATTATTGTCGAGAGTCTGCGAATCACTACAATTTCATAAGCATAGGTTGGCAGACACATGTATATCACCATTGGAAGATTCTCAGACCTTAGGCCTTAGGCCTTTGGGCTGATCCTAATAATTGGTGGAAAAAACGTTGCCCCCGGCGACGTTTTTTCCACATTATGGGGACGTTTTTACATACAAATATGAGCTAAATATTGACCAAATTAAATCATTTTCCACTTATTTACCAATATATGGCCCATTCTCACGAAAGTAGTGCAACCCCCATTTTTTCCATTTATTGGTCAATATCTTGGTCGATATTGATCTTAAATACATAGGAATTGATTAGCTAAATCCGCCTTGGCATAAGCATTATGAAAATATATACTTTTGTGTATCTGTGATGTATATTTTTTTAATTATGTACTATCAAATCAAGGAAAACAACCCATTAATCACTACCAAACTGACAGTTATGTTGGAAAAAAATATAGTTCAATCAATATGCATGAATAAAATAGAATGGAGGATGAAAACCGAGTAAAATGATGTATTAAGTTTGAATATGTCAGCTGAATTTATGCTCAAAAGTCAATTAATGTGAAAATGGCTAAATTGAGGTGTAAAAACGTCGCCAGACAAAATAGCTGTGCTTTCTAAAATATTTAAATTAATTTTGTCAAAGGAGTCTGATTTCATAAGCATAGATTAGAAAACACATGTAAACCACCATTGGAAGATTCTCAGACCTTAGGTGACTCTGATCATAATAATCAGTGGAAAAAACGTCGCCACTGAGCGATGTTTTTTCCACAGTATGAGGACGTTTTACATAAGAATATGAGCTAAATAATGGCCAAATTAAATCATTTTTCATTTATTTACCATTATATGATCTTAAACTTTGTGGAAAATGATCTCCAGTAACTGTCAAGGTTTCAATAAGTGGGTTATTGAGACTTTAGGTTGGGCAACGTTTTTACAATTTTCACTCAATATATGACTTGGCAGTGTAAAAACGTCGCCCCTATTTGAGTCCTTGTACTCAAGAAATAATTTGTTTTTGATGTTTGTATCCTGCTCAGTTTTAAGTAACAGGTCCTAAGGTAGCTTCCTACAACAAAATTTAAAAAATTGATCCATACATTTTATGTAGATGAGTGATTATAACACATTGCATGGAAGAGGTATGGACATCACAGGATACAACATAATTCTTGTAACTATTCTTTGACAAGAATGCAAGGATACATCAAAGATATATTTAAAACACTGTCCTGAAATTTGGTACACATATTGCTATGATCATTAGTGCAAAGCACTCCAAAAATGAGAATATTCCAACAAAGAAATCTGATGATTTAATCATTTTGAATAACATCACTTTGGTAACTTGTGACTCATTTTCCTGAGACACATCATATAGGACTCTACTGCATGAAAACGTTCCCATCCTTGAGTGGATAATGACATGAATTACAAATTTTCAAAACATAATGCTAAAAATTGGTCTAAAATGGTGTCAGTCATGTATTAAAAACATCAAAAATTACAATCAGGCTTTAAATAATTGAATAAATGTGACATAGATTGGGCGACGTTTTTTCACTCAGAAAAAACGTCGCCCAAATTTGAAGCCTTAAAACGTGGATGATTTACCCAAAATTTGGTAACTAATCATACTCAGGGGTAAAAGATAATATGTGATCATATTATAAAAGAAAAACTAGAACGATTTGAGAATAATTAATAAAAACACAGTCAATGATAGGATGTTTCATCTGATTGATGTGGGAATCCAGTTTTTCACATTTGTTGTTGTCCTTGATTTGAAAAGTTATTATATAGGAAAAAATAAATTTCTTGGCTATTACTTCAATAAAACATTTAGTTAGAGAATGGTGATAGAAATAATTGATGATATACAAATTTAATAGAGAAATGATCATTACTAAGATATATAGGGGTGTGCGACGTTTTTTCACTAACTTTTCTACACCAATCTTTGATAACCTCCTGTACCAAAACTAATGGTCTAATTTAATGGCAAACTCAGACATATTACCGCCCATATATTACCATTAAACCTACCAATTCTCAGATCGATCAAACAAAAATTAATTTTTACCCTTTTAGAAAGGACTGCACCATTTTCGTGAGAATGGGCCATATCTTCTTAGACTTTGTGAGAAACGATCTCCAGAAACTGTTAAGATTCCAAAAAGTGAGTTATTTAGACTTTAGATAGGGCGGCGTTTTTACAACTTTCCCTCAATATATGACTTGGCAGTGTAAAAACGTTGCCCCTATTTGAATCCTTGTACTCAAGAAATTATTTGATTTTGATGTTTGTATCCTGCTCAGTTTTAAGGAACAGGCCCTTAGGTAGCTTCCTCTAACAAAATAAAAAAGATTGATAAATATATTTCATGTAGATGAGTGATTATGATACATTGCATGAAAGAGGTATGGACCTCACAGGATGCAACATATATTCTTATTACAATTCTTTGACAAGAATGCACAAATATATCAAGGATATATTTAATACACTGTCCTGAAATTTGGTACCGATATTGCCATGATCATTAGCACAAAGCACTCTGAAAATGAGAATATCCCAACAAAGAGATCTGAGAATTTAACCACTTTGAATAACATCCCTTTTCTGACTTGTGACTCATTTTCCTGAAACACATCATATATATGACTCTACTGCATGAAAACATCACCATCCTTGAGTGGATATTGTCATGAATGACAAATTTTCAAAAAATAATGCTAAAATGGTCTAAAATGGTGTCAGTCATGTATTAAAAACATCAAAAATAACAATCAGGCTTTAAATAATTGAATAAATGTGACATAGATTTGGGCGACGTTTTTTCTGAGTGAAAAAACGTCGCCCAAATTTGAAGCCGTGGATGATTTACCCAAAATTTGGTAACTAATCATACTCAGGGGTAAAAGATAATATTTGATCATATTATAACAGAAAAACTAGAACGATTTGAGAATAATTAATAAAAACACAGTCAATGATAGGATGTTTCATATAATTGATGTGGGAATCCAGTTTCTGACAATTGTTGTTGTCCTTGATTTGAAAAGTTATTATATAGGAAAAAAAAGAAAATTTCTTGGCTATTACATCAATAAAACATTTAGTTAGAGAATGGTGATAGAAATAATTGATGATATACAAATTTAATAGAGAAATGATCATTACTAAGATATATAGGGGGTGTGCGACGTTTTTTCACTAACTTTTCTACACCAATCTTTGATAACCTCCTGTACCAAAACTAATGGTCTAATTTAATGGCAAACTCAGACATATTACCGCCCATATATTACCATTAAACCTACCAACTCTCAGATCGATCAAACAAAAATTAATTTTTACCCTTTTAGAAAGGACTGCACCATTTTCGTGAGAATGGGCCATTTATATGTTTTTCCCCCAAAAAGTATTGGCTGCGTTTTTTAAACAGTGATTCTGATAGGAATAACTGTGTTTTTATGAGTGATTATGGCAGAAAAACAAGCATTTTCTTGGCCTCACGATTAAAAAAACAAAAAAAACATTGTAGGATACTTCCCCCTAGGCGACTTTTTTTTCCCTGGATCCGAAAATACCAATAAAAATAATCTCAGATAAATATTTTAGCCTCTGGAGGAGCTGTTGTATTTTAACCCAAATGTTGCACTTTTGGTGGTATTGCTCATATATGCAAACCCACATAACTATAGATTATTTTCATAATATGAGGGCTGGGTTTATTCTTGTTTTTTATACGTTGAAATTGCTCAAGGTTGGTGTGTATTGCTTTTTTAGTTTTTTAGGTAACAAAATCATCCCTGTCGAGAAAAGCCAGTAAAATAGTGTGTGTGTGTGTGGGGGGGGGGGGGGGGGGGAATGTAGCTAAACCAATCCCACAACTGAGCGATGAGGAGTTGGATGTTGTTGCACCACTTTTGGAGGTGAGTTCTGATTATATTATGGGGGTGAAATATCTCAGTATTTTGTGGTTTTAGATCAGAGAATTATATTATTGGTATGTATAAGCGTATATCTAAATTTTGGGAAGCTATAGCACTACTCACCAATAAGATATTCATATATTACACTACATTAATAGAATCACAATTGAAATGAGGTAAATCAAAATCCACATTGGGATAACTATTAATTTTGTACACAGATTATATTACCGCTTTTATTAATTGGTGGTGGATATTTTATTATGCTCACTTTTACATTCAATATGCGGGTGGTTAATAGGTGGTTATAATTGTGTGTACGTATAATTGTGTGTAAGTATGCTGTTTTTACAAACGTGTTTAACTTTTTCTATTCTAGAGTGGAGATATCAAGTCAATCCATTCACCACGCCATCACCTTGCTTTTCCCGTTACAAATATATGTGCCACGACCGGTCCCTGGGGAAGAGGTGGACTTTCCGACTGAGAGGATTGCGATTACCAACTCACTCTTCCTGTTCCCTTCATCTCTCAACAATAAACCAGTATTGGAGTTGGTTCGATGCACCACATCGAACGCTTCAGAAGATCTATCCACCCTCCAGCTAACTAAAAAGACTACTCTCCTTTCCCCCCGCAGACTAGCCATATTGGCACAATGTCTGCCAGACTTTAAAACATTTTTGGACACCCCGTCATCACCAAAACAGGCTATTATTCTCCACCTTGGGGGAGCATTTTATGCCACTGTCGAGAATGGGTGGCCGTGTTTGGACATAAGAAAGTGGTGGAAACCGACACCCCTCCACACTTCACTAAGAGCCACAAAAACGGGGGTGTTGGTTTGCCCCCATGAAATCAATGATTTCATTGATTGCATAAATGATTTGATTAAAAACTACCCCCATCTCTTTGAAGATGAGGAGGTAAAATGCGGGCATGTGATTGAAATTGAATGCAAAGAGTGTTCCCCATACGCGGGTATTGTGCACCGCAAAATGGTGTGTGATATGTGATCTATCCAAATTAAACCTAAAAATATTTTATTTAACCGCTTTTATTGTATTTTACACTATTGCTGATGATAATTCTAATAAAAGAGAGTATATAAAATCAATTTGTTTACTCTTTATTCACTTTGAACCCACCCACCGATCGAAGAACATCGCTGAACTGATTCACCCAACTATAACCCCATATTCAAAACCTTATAAAGGAATGGCGACATTTCGATATATAATGCGTTGTATTCAAAGGGTTTTAAAAATGAAGCGGAGAATTACCAATATTTTAGCAATGTGTGTTAATGTAAATAACTCAAATAAGAAAAGTCAAATCCCCCAGCCTTATAAATTTGTGGTATGCGGGCTTGAAATCATGTGCGTATTTCAGAAAAGCAACATTAAGCGGAATAAGAGAAAGCGGGACCTTGAAGGATCAGAGAGCGTCAAGAAAAGGCGCACAATTGTAAAAAAAAAACCATGCACCTCCTGAAACTTTTATATTTAAATCACGCTGTTTACTTACGGATGTGAAAATGTAAAACTATTGATATGAGGTGAACAAAAACCAATACATCAAACTTTTTTATCCATCTTTTATTTTTACGAATCATCAATGTACAAGTGGTTGAATAAACATCATGAAGAAGATATCTGTGTTCTTTTGTGATTTGAGTAGGACACCACCATCTTTTATTCCGTTAAACACTTCCAAAGAAGTCAATCAAATCTAGAAAATATAGAAATGTAATACATCATAACATTGTTTACTGAGGTAAATTTACCACACACCACCTCATATGTAAGATCTAGATTGTAATTGAGGGGGTAAAACTTATAATAGCAGCTCACCAGTTGCACCATTTTCAGCTGGTGTGCGTGGGGTAAGTGAAGCCATAAACTTATCGAAGTTAAACTCCCTATTATCCGGTGGGTTTGGGGAATAGTTTATAGCCCCTATTTCTCCAAACCTGGAATCAAATTATGATATAGGAATGAATATTAATATAATATGAATGTTATATTAGAATGGTTTTAATTGAGTAGGATGGGGTAATAAAAGTATTGGAAATATGTACTCACCCACACTCCCCTTTTTCCAGTGGGTTTGGGGAATAGTTTATAGCCCCTATTTCTCCAAAGCTGGAATAAAATTATAATATTGGAATGAATATTAATATAATATGAATGTTATATTAGAATGGTTTTAATCGAGTAGGTTGGGGCAATAAAAGTATGAGAGATATGTACATACCCACACCCGATCATCGAGTGCCCCTGAGGCGAATTTTGGGGGGTAATGGGCACCAAACTATCTTGAAGAGGAATCCTAACTTCAACCATAATGTTTTCGAGAATGGGAGACCTATATAATCAGGTGTGAAATAGTGGTAAAGTGACCCGTTATGATATAATCCTATACTACAAAAATATATATTTCAGTGATTCATATCCATTTTATCGATTGTGGGGTATACATACTCTATTTTTTCAGGAAATTCCGCTGTTAGTTGTCCCTGTGGGGGTGAAGGTTTTTTTTATTTTTTTCTGCTGAACCCGCTTTACTTTATCCTAACATCCAACTGGTCTTTTTGAGTCCTCCTTTTGCTTTTTTAATGGGTTGTTTTATTGGGTGTTTAGATGGAGGGTTCCAAACACTCTGTCACAAGTTTGCTCATGAGGTCGTCCACAGAATTATTTTTTTCCCCATCAAAATCATTTTCCAATTCGCGATCATTTTCACCAGTTTTCTGCCCACTCATCACTTTGTGAATGTACTTTAATGTTCAACTTAACCTCTTATTAGAAACCAGATCAGCTATGCTCCTGAAAAAAAAGGAGTTAACAAGTTAGCTTTTTTAATTATTTTAGTTTTTTTGTTTAACACTTTTTAGTGATATCATAAATTACCCCCTCCGCTATATCACGGTGTGAACTCAACTGACCACGGCTACCTTGTGAGTCGGGTTCTGTGCCACTTTCCCTAATCAATCAAAAAAAAACCAATGAAAAAAACCAACCCCCAAAAATACTCTTGTTATTCTGTTGATAAACTATTTTACCACACAACTTACCCCAGATGGATTAACAAAATGAGTTTTTTTAAGTTAACTTTAAACAAATAAACACTCACGCATAACCTATGATCACCAACAAAGGGTGGGGGCAAGCACCCTTCCTTTTCAATCTATTTGCAATCACCCTATCACTTACAGAAGTATCTCTCTCCAAACCCATGACCAACTAATACCCCCCTATCCCAAAAATAAACAAACTGTATTAGGGAATGCGCCTATTGTGACACTCGCATATCAACTGGTTGGAAGTTTGAGGGAGGGGAAGATAAAATCGAGTCCTTAGGATAACACGCTGTGACTGTGTGTGTGGGAAATTTGGGTGTGCAATTTTGTGTCAAGAAATACAAGTCTGATGTAATGGTCATAGGCTGGTTCACTGGTACATAACGATTATTGTCTAATTCCACTAAGATTTGCTGTTCTACTATAGGTGAGGCACTTTTCTTTGTACATGACAAGTAATTGTCCATGAAGGCAAGCTTGGGTGGAATGGAGGCATTAGTGATCCGAAACCCGTGTTTTACCCCATTGAGTATGTACTCTCGATCCTTGTCATCAGGGGCTAAACATTCCTCCCAGGCTTCGTAGATCAGTGCTCCATCCCCCGTATCACTCCCCGTTTTTTGGCCCCTCCTTGGGGGGTTTGCTGTGGCTGTAGATGCACTTCTCCCCGTAAGGGTAACCATCCTTGGTTCTGAAAAGCCTACAGGGTTCCGAGGATTTAGAGGCCCTGGTTTCTTTATGACCTTTCCCCTGACTTCCCCCTTTGTCCTTAGCAGTTGGTTTCCTGGCGGTTAGCACCGAGGCAGTCAGGGACATTACAGGGGTTCCCCAGGCAAACGCATATTGAGCCTGCAGTTCACGATAACGGGTGTCATACTCCAATATACTATGCCACTCGTAATAATAACGAGTATTCATACACACTAACGGTGTATGCACACTGTGGTAAGAGTTCACGCATTTCCCTAGTGAAGGTACGCGAAAGGCGGGTCAACTTGTTGCACGCTCATAGCGCTTGTCTGTATTGGCTTTTCGCGTACCGCGACCCGAGTGTGTAGTGACGTCACCACGCGCTAAGCGCGTAAAATCAGTCGTGCAGTGGGGGCTTGGCTTGCTCAGTGGTGCGTGTAAAAGCTAGGCGGTTTAGGGGGTGGGTGGGGGTGCGTGTGGTGGGGTTTGGGGGAATTAACATTGCGCATTGAATGTTTGGTTATTCATTCATCAACTTTGGGGAGGGCAAATGTATTATTCCCTTGAAAATCATCATTTTGATTCATTATTTCTGTTGATATATTTCTTCCTTGTACCAGCTTCTGTAAAGAGAAAATCACAGATATATATCAAATAATACTACTCAATTACAACCAGTGTAGATGTATGCGTTCTCTATGTGTAAGACATAATCACTTATCCATGCATAGAAGGTATATTACCCGTGCCATTGTTATACTGTTTTATTCCGTTCACCAAATTGTTGTTTCACCGTGGCCACGGCCACAACCTATACTTAGCCCAGAATACCACTGGGTTACATACACGTTCCCACAACTGATTTTGATTTGTGTATATAGGCCTATTACTTCCTATAGCGGCCAAACACACCTAGTGGGAGATGCACTTGTATTTGTATTTGCTATTGTTATTGTTCTTGTTACAACACCGACCATGATGATCTATGATTTGTTATTGGTGTCCCACACATCAGCTGGTACCCATACCTGTGTAATGTTTAAGTCTAGTTTATTCTCACCTTATTGTGAATCGTCGCAGTTGATACCAAAACTGGACTACAATTACAGATACGATAAAGATCAACTATTGTTGAAAGACGTAAATCTACTCCCTGCTAATAAAGCTACACTATATTGTCTAACTTGTGTACATCTAGTAATGACGATTTATATTAGCTATGACTGAATATGTCCTGTTAACAGGAAATACCCTCCTTGAATTAATTAAAAACCTTGATGTATCAAAATCATCTGGATATGACGACATACCTATGAAAATTTATGTATACCTCTTGAAATCACTGAAAACACAAATGGTTCATATATTAAACCTTTCTGTATCACACGGATGGAAAAAGGCTACCGTTGTTCCCATCCCCCCAAAAGAAATTCAATACTAGTGAGTAATCTTAGACCTATTTTTCTTCCATTTTTCTTCATTTACTTTCACCGAAAACATACCGTTCTAACCAAACCATAAAAAAACAGTACATATCTTAAAGCGGATACTTTCTAGACCAATTGCAATATTACAAACGTTTACTTACCAGTGAATGTCCTCCCTGCTTTCTACATGTACACAGGTGTCTTACATGCATGCCGCTCTCACACTAACTGAAACTCTTGGTCAGCCTGGCCGTTGGTCCCTACTAATGCTGCATTGGTGTGAGGGTGCTGGTGCTATTATTAGCTGGACTGTGCATTCATGCATGATATGGAGTCATGTTGGCGGCTTGATGTTCATGTTCGTCACCCTTGAGTGACCACCACACCTAGCTTTCTGGGGCGCGTGGGAATACGCGAACTAGACGTGTGAAACAGCTCGGTCTTTCGAGTGAAAACACACTTATTTATAACAGTGCATGGTAGTATTCCATGTCCTCGCGCTTTAGATCACCTGCATGAGTCCAAGAGCTGATGTAATAGTCGTAGGTTAGCTGCTCCCCACTCAGCTATGGTGAGATATGCTTGGTGGTGGTCATCTGCTCTGCTCTTTCCCTTCCACCAGGGACATCTTTTCCTTCTTCTTGGCCGCCAAGCAAAGGGCTATCTTCTACAAAGTTTACGATCTTGAGTCCCTTCTTGGTGGCGGAGTGCAATGTGAGGTTAATCCGGGGGTCAGAGCCAAACATGGCCCCTCCAACTGCTGGCTGTTTTGCTCCTTCTCCATCAGGTCGGCCCTTTCCATTTAGAAATTGGTCCAGATCCTCTTCCAGTTGCTTCTCAGCTTTTGCACCCTTGGTCTTCTCTCTTCCCTCTTTCGGAGGCTGCGGCCCCAGAGGCCGGGGAGAAGGGGCTGGTACATGCAGGTTCCAAAAGTGATGAAGAGAATCAAGCAGGAGGGAAGATTGCCCCACTGATAATCCTAAGAGAGCCACTGAAGCGGAGGTAATAGTTCGCAGGACATGGAAGGCTGCAATGTCTTCCTTGACCATCTTCTTGGTAGTTTTGTCCAATAGGCCGATTTCATTGGCCCAGTCTGCGAAGACAAAATCTTCCTCATTGTAAGTAACCATGGTGCTAGGTAGGTCTTGACGAGAGGCGACCAATGACCGCCTTAAGAAGGCGGTGCGCAAGCAGGCATATTTCGAACCTTTCTGTCGCCCCGGGCCTTCACAGCCATGTCTCAGTACATTCCACAACTCAACCTGGCCGTGTCGTTTTCCTATTAAACATACCAATAGCTGACAACCTTACACAGAAATCGCAACGATATGACTTCCTCTGCAAGTTCTGTCCGAAGAACTAATCAATCTAGGCTGTAAAATAGATTTTCGATATTTCTATACTAATCCTATGGGGATGCGTTGGGACTGCCGACCGCCATTTGCGCCACCCCGTTGGAGCCCTAAGGGCACCCAGGCCAGGCTTATAGCATTGAGCGTGCTCCCCGCACACACGGTGGTGTGTGCGGGGACGGGGCAGGAGAGGTGGGGGGGGGGGGGATCATTCAACAATCTGTAAGGTAAACGTCAGTCACAAGCACCTCATTTATCACAGGAAAAAACATATTATGGGCGGTTTGATACTTCTGGACTACTCGCTGGCTCACTAGTGACCGCCGCCTCCAGCCTGCTTGCAGCATCGCCTGGAGGGCGCTGACCGCTCTGCAGTGGTGGCTGAGTTAAACATGCTTAAACTAGTTTAAGCCTCCCTTAAATTTTACCACCAACAACCTAAATAAAAAAAGGGGGCGGAGTAACCCATGTTGGACGCCACTTATCTACTAAGGCAGGTTGTGGTGCCACCGAAGGCGCTTATACATTCTCAGACGTCGCTATATTAAATGATCACGCTGCTAGAAAATGTAAACAAGAGGGGTTAGATCAGTGAAATGGGGAAAATCAGATCTCTCTTAAATGAGGGGAAGGGAGGGTTGTTAACCGTTTATAAATATGGGTTGAGGGATGGGGGTTGTGTGTGCAAAAGCGCATTTTACATTTTGATTGAGTTTTAAAGTTGATGGCCAAAGGTGCTTACACCGGTTTAGCTGTAAGCCGGAGGGGGGATTGCGCAGTTCACAAACATTAACCAAAGTCCCACAACCACTAATTGAACAAAGTTTTTAATAAAAATAGGATAATGGGGTGGGGATTGGGGAATTAGGGGTATTGGGGAGTCGATTGGGGTATTGGGGAGTCGATTGAGACAAAATCCTCTTTTTATAAAAAAAAAACTCCAAAAAACTCATCTCTCAATTTCCGGTGTGTATTTCCTTCCAGTGTTCATTGGCCGGAGTCATCCATTTCGAAGATGACACTTGTAAGGTTGATGGTGTTGGTTTTCTCGCTTTTGTTCTTGTTTTTTCAAACCATTGAAGGCATACCAAAGGAGTATGATTGCGGGAAAACCAGCAACACATGTACACGACACACTATTTTGTGTCGAGAGCTTGATTCGTACCAAAGTTGGGTTGCTATAGAATCCGCCAATGTGCATTTGATTGACATGTCCGGGCGGCTATATTCAGGCCTATGACCCTACTTTTTTTTTATCAGTACGCAAACCTCAAGTTTATAAATTTGAGGGATCAAAAGGTGGACTTTCTTTGCTCATCCCTTCTGAAAGGGGGGTTGACAAAGGTTTATTCGGATTGTCAACATGCGGCAAAGAAGAGAACAAATGGGTGGAGTGCGTGGAAAGAGGCTGCAGCACTGATCCCAATTGGAGCAGCCATTCACTACCGTAAGAACACGTGTTTTTCTAAAGACTCCATAACCCTCTTATGTTAATTGTTAGAGTGGATCAGTGGCGAACTGGGGATTTAGTGAGCAAGCATTTGAGTGAATTATTTTATCTAGATTTTTAATATCTTACCCCAGAACCCTCAAATTGACATGAGGGTTATTTAGATTTTCTGACAATGAATGTTTTTTTTTTATAAAACCAAATTGTATGCCACCCCTCACTTTATGTAAGATGTAATGGGTGTGGGTGTGGGGGCTAGATTATATAAAAGTGTAAATCCAATCCCAACCCTTAATACAAAATATTTTCCCCATAATCACCCCATTTATTTATCATAGATGATATTGATCTTTACAGTTGCAAACCAACAACTTGCCATTGTGGATCAGATTCCCCCCACCCTGAAACAACTTTGGGAACGACAGAATCATATAATGAGAGTGGGACAACATGGCACCCACACCCACACCCACCCCAATTGCCACGATGGGGAGGGGGAAAAGGAGGTGGAAGTGATCGTACCTTGAAGGAGTGAGCAACTCCTAAACAAGGGGGACGGAACAACTGCAAAACCAAAACCAAAGAAGAGGAAAAAGAAGCCAAAAAACTGGGCGATGACTCGGGAGGAGTTGTATCCATTTTTTTGGGTTGCGGTTGTTGGTGTACCACTCATCTTAGTATGTGCGATCTTTTTCTGCGTCAAAAAAAGACTAACTGGGACAGTCTGCTGTTGTCAAAAGGTTTAGTATTGTTGTTGTTGTTGAAACTTTTATTTGACAATTTAAGAAATGACACTGTCGGTGGGTACTAATCTCCCTACATAGGGAGGATTTAAAGCCCTACCGTATTAGATTGTTTTAATAGTGCAAAGTATTAAAGTGATATATAGACAAAAGTGCCCAAGGTGGATATCGGAGGTGGATATTGCACCGGAGATATCCGCCGAGGGCACTTTTGTGTTTATTATACCTTTTTTAGACAATTTACTTGAAAAAACAGTGAAAATCGATGGAAATTAGCCTAAATGTGGACCCTCTCGAACCCTCAGCGGCCCCTCCCACCTCCCTCTGTTTACATTCGCATGCGCAGAGTCGTTTTCATATCAATGCGCGGTGATTCGCTTCGGTGTGTGAGAAGTCATCGGTAAACCTGATCCGCCGCAAAATCTAGTTCTATTTTGATTCAACTCCCACGCTTAATATCACGAATATTGCTAACATTATCACGTAATAATACCTCCATTCTTCTATTAAACAAATTCTTTCGACTTATGCTGCTTTAATATGTATAATTTGTCATTTCTGAGCGTTGCGCCGAGTCATTTTCATATCAATGCGCAGTGATTCGCTTCGGGGTGTGAGACGTCATAAACCTAATCCACCGCAAAATCTAGTTCTATTTTGATTCAACTCGCACGCTTAATATCACGAATATTGCTAATATTATCACGTAATAATATCTCGATTCTGCTATTAAACTAAATCTAACTCATTATGCTGCTTTAATTCGTGTACTTTTCATTTTTGAGAGTTGTTTACGATCTACTTGGTTTTTTGCCGGCACCGCCATATTGGATTACTAAACGCAAGGACAAGGCATATAAAGTAAGTTGAACGTTTGAAATCAACAGAATATAACTTTATTTTCAGCAATTACTTAGGGATATGGTAGTTTATGTTAACATTTACATTGCCATGTATGTTTGCCCCGTAGAACATAGCACTCATGGCTTCCCTTGGTCGATCTGCGGTTAACAAGGTTGTTTCAGTGGGCATTGACATAGCAGGGACGGGGAGATTCGGGGAGGAAGGCTCGATGGATGTTTCTGTATTACGCATTACTTTAGCAGGAGGCTCATTTTCTTTCGGTGGAGGTATGGTGGAGGTTTGATGGGAAGAAGAACAACCAGTTAAAATGTCACTCATACGCTTCTGTTTGGACATCGAAGCGATACTGTAGTTGTTTATTGAGTTGAGATTTTTGTGCCCGGTCAGCTGAGCAATCTCCGTAGGTGGAATCCCATGGTCCGCCAAGTCTTGCACTGTTTTTTTTCACAAGCTATGATTTGTGATACGTAGGTTGGTACCCATTGGCTCGACGATTTTCTTCACGATTTTTCCTAGGTAATTTCTACCCATTGGTTGATTAATATACCAAATGTCATCATGTTCTTTAGCTGCCTTCTTAGTGCCAAGATAGAATGGCGACTCAGGCTTTTTCATTTCTTCGGGACGTTTGTTAGCAAATTTTTTGTAGAGAAGAACGGGACATCTATCCGCATCTCCTGTGGCGAATACTTTTGCATTAAAAGCTCGGCTGTTGGAGCCACCTTGCCTGGTCTTGGTCAGCCTCTCATGGAACTCGATATATTCGTCTCCATCGTCATTAGTTTTCAACATCAAATCTCCCCAGCACATATTTCTCGGTTCGGTACAGCCTCTGAGGCCTAGGGTTGATGTAAATATAAGAAAAAAATGGTGTTTTGGAGTTTTTCCCCACTGCTTGAGCCCAACTGTCCAATATTCCATAATTTATCAGTCATATCAGACGTGATGGTGTCTGCCTTTTGGGGTTTATTCCCTAGACCCTGCTCTTTTAGCTCCTTCCTTCTGGCTGCGAGAGTTTGTCGTGCTAAGTCAAAATGCTCCGATTTATCGATATCCACTTGATATTTATGCTCAGAAAGATGTCTGAAATGAAATTTAAAAAGCGTATTAATCGACTCGTTCATTAATATCAACGTTTGTTATGTTTTTCAATGATTTATTTCTATTTCAGGCCCAATCTACGATGGTTCCTGTAAAATACGACAGGAGGCGACATTGTAGTTACCTTGCCGTCAACACTAGGGTCGACACTCGGTCTCTCAGAAAGCATCGGAAGAATGAACAGGTTGGTCATTTACGTTATATTTTGCTTATTTTATTTTTAATCATTATTTAATATTTACCTTGCTATGCCTCTTTACATAGCGGTGAGGCTATCTGGTTGATACGGACTGCCGTCTACCTTTTGGGCCGACATCAAAAACTTCGCCATGTACACGTTCAACCTTGCTGGCTCTATCTGTACTAAGTCGTCGTAACGTACATTGCTGCTTGTCAAGAACTCTTGGAACCTAGTGACTGCCTGAAATATTAATATAAACGTTCATTAACAATCTTCATATTACCCAGTTCATTTAGTTTTTTAAATTATAGAGAAATATCATATGTATTTAAAATAGTTCAAGGCCTATTGAGTCTGTTCAGTGATAATATAATTCTACTTACTTGTCTCGTCGCTCTTATGGTGTTTATGTTTCGCTTCTCGTTGATGTATTTTTCAACCTCCTTTTGATTCTCCAGCATTTCATATTGAAGCTCTCCTTGCTGTTCGATAAATTGTTCAATCTGGTCTATATTTCCAGGTTGAGGTTCGGCGGGTTCTGTGGGTTCTTCACGTGCAGCTTCCACGAGGGCTTCCACGATGACTACCGTTTCCGAAGGCTCATCTTTACTAAAGGAATTATTCAACAAATCTCGGAGCATATCGTCTGTGAGGTAGATCGTTTGCTCACCACTCTCCTCTGCGGCTATTTCGTTGACTACTTCCATCATCAGGTCTGGAAATATCTCTTTATATAACAAATCGAATATCTCAACCTCCATAGTGAGTAGCTCTCGTCACGAGCAGACGCTTCTATGAGCAGGAACTACTTTCAGAGCCTACTCAATTTATGAATAATTGTGACGTAGGCACTTTTTTTGCCATGTAGGCCCAGAGGCCCGCGCTATGTTGGGCTCATCATTCCAATAATATAATCCTTTTTAATAATATTTATTTCTCTCCTACATGCATGTAAGTTGTATTTATTTATTTTTCCGGCGGAAATATAGTTTAAATAAAGAAAAATGTACAAACAAACACTGGTACTTTTTTTTTAAAAATGCAGGCAATATGACAAAAATGCGGGCAATACGGCGGCCGTATTGCCCGCATTTTTCAATACGAGGCCCAGTGCTTAAGCCTATGGGAGTATCATACCAACTCCACCAAAGGTATAATAAAAACATTGTAGCCCCACCTCTTACTTAATTTTATTTATTTATTTTGTATTTATTAGAACAGGAATCGGAACGAACAGAATAGAAGCCGGAATGAACAGACCACAGACATATTGAGACTTCTATAATATTCGGTGTGTTAGATAAAAATAACCCCAACAACCTAATCTGTAATCACAAAATACAACAAATCACAAACTCTAATTTACGGTATTATTATTTTTATTCCCAGATATACTATTATCATTCACTGTTAACGATTTATTATAATGCTGCAGAATCGTAATGGTTATCTGGGGAAATTAATTCTACATAACTTGCTTCCAATTATAAGAGTTTGGTCATCTAGCGAATCGCCTTTTGCGATTCGGGTGCGACTCGTTTTCAGAGTCGGGTTTCATCGAACATAATTACTGCTTTGTTAACGAATCGCCTCACGATTCGTTCTGAGTCGCCTGAGACTCTTTAACGATTCACTTTAGTCGTCTGAGACTCTGGCCTGCTTTAGGTCCGCGTTTTATGTATAAATATAAGTGATTATGTGATTTGGTTCATAATAAACCTGGCTGTCTGTGAAGCACCTTGTTTGTTCCTTGCTCGAAGAAGATTAATACAGTAGAAGACGAGAATTATCGATATGTCGTGTCACTATCTTTAATCAGAGACTTAAGCTGTAAAACATCTCTCAGAGTCGCCTAACTATATATCAGAATCGCCTGTGCTTAACTGGTAATCTACTCAGATCCACAAGACCACCATAAGATGTCATGAGCTATTCATCTACTCCCTCTCTCGACCATTTATGGGAAGAAGACGAGCCCCTTCCCTATCTGGAGCCAGGTCCTTTTAGACTCCCTATGAGTCGTCCCCGCAACATTGGTGGCAGCGGTGAGGATCAGCACAACCCTCTGGAGGACGAACTCATGGGATCTGCAGGATCATTGGCTACAGATCCACATCCATTTCCATTGACCCCATCATTGGAAATTACTGTGAACCCCCGGCAATATGATAACTGGAGGAATTCCCAGCCAGCAAGGGACAGGAGAGTCCGTGTCTTGGAGGAGGTGGAAAAACCAGACACCAAAGTGCGACCAGTCAGTGGAGGGGGAGTGGCTGTAGCTAGACCAGGAAGGAAGGTCAAAGCCTCCACCAGGATCTACGATGGCACTACATCCCTGGGCGACTTCCTAAACCATTTTAGAGTGGTTGCAGATCTCAATGATTGGACGGACAAGGAGTGTGCGTTATACATGGGTGCAAGCCTTGATGGGTCCGCCTTAGCAGTACTCGAGAAGGTCGATCTGGATGGACCTACCAGTTATATGATACTAGTAGAGGAGTTGGAAAAGCGCTACCAGCCAGCAGATCAACTAGCTCTCTACCGCACTCAGCTGCGACTGAGGAGGCAAGGAAAGGAAGAAAACATCAATGACCTAGGCGATGCAATAGAGAGGATGGTGAGGCTGGCCTACCCCAGGGTGGACAGAGACTTGAGGGATGACTTAAGTCGAGACGCGTTCATAGCTGGCATGAGAGAGGAGCGGCTCAGGCAATGGGTGGTACAAGCCCGCCCCACCACGTTTGTAGAGGCCAGAGCGGCGGCACTGCATGCTGAAGCATTCATCCAAGCAGAGAAGGATAGAAACCCACAGCCAAAAGGTCAGATCAGAGTCACCATCCAAGCACCAGAGCCATCAAAATTGGAAGAAATCTTCGCTAAGATACTAGAGCGACTGGAGAAACTGGAGGCTGGCAGTCGTACCCCTCCCAGAAACAGAGGATGCTTCCAGTATGGGGAAATAGGCCATTTCAAGAGAGAGTGTCCGAACCGGCCTCAGATGCCAAATGCAGAGGCGGGAAACGACCAAGGGCAGCGATAGACCGGAATCAGACTGCTCAGCGTGTAACCGGTGAGAGACAAGGATGGACAGCCATACAGGGACGCCGGGATCCATCTACAGCAGGAGTAGTGATAGACGGCTGGTGCCAGGGAGTGATGATACAATGGCTGGTGGATACGGGAGCATGCACAACGATTCTAAGTAAAGGGGCGTGGCAGCAGATGAGGGATCCACCACCGCTGTGCACATCATACATAAGGATCACAGGAGCTGGGGGCATGCCGGTAGACGTGTTGGGCGAAACAGAGGTGGAGGTAGACTTTACATCAATCAGGATCCACATGAAGGTGATTGTGGCCAAGCTGGACCAGGGTGGTATACTAGGAATGGATGTCATCAGGGCGAGAAAAGGGCAGGTGGACACTGCAAGTGGTATAATGTGGCTAGAGACAGAGGAAGAGATCATGCCAAGCCGCTTGGAGGGATACGCATATGCCACCCAGGAGACCACGATCAAAGCAGGGAGCAGGGCTCTATTGGGAATTTCTTGGGAAGGGATTCCTAATATGACTAATGAGGAGAATCAGCTGATGATCATAGAGGACGGGGGATTAATACCTGCTCTGAAAGTGGCACGATCTGTGCATATCGCAGACCCCCAGGGAGGTGTGGCAGAGGTGATGAATGGAGGGACTGAAGATGTGAGAATTCCACGAGGGAGTAAACTGACCTGGTGGACAGAGGGAGACTATGTGCCAGCAGAGAGGAGGAAACCAATCAATCGAACTAGCGAGCAATGTGAGTCACTCCTGAAACATCTGTGGGAGCAGACTGACCTAGAGATAGTGGGTCGCTTCAGAGACAAGGTGGACAATCTGTATAAACAATTCTTGCATGTTTTCTTCATGGAAGGAGAGGAGTTGGGCAGAACTGGCCTAGCAAAGCACAAAATACAAACAGGACCTCACCCACCTGTGAGAAGCAAACCAAGGAGAGTCCCGATTCACAGAAGACAAGTAGTGGAAAAAGAATTGGATCGAATGGTGGAAGGGGGAGTGATAGAACCAGCCAGTGGCCCCTGGGCATCGCCTGTGGTGCTGGTCAAAAAGAAGGATGGTGGCTGGCGATTCTGTATAGACTATAGAGACCTGAATAAGGTAACAAAGAAAGATGCCTACCCTCTGCCCAGAATGGATGATACTCTCGACATGATGCAGGGAGCAGAAGTTTTCACTACGTTGGATTTGGCCAGCGGCTACTGGCAAGTTGAGATGGATGAAGGAAGCAAAGAAAAGACTGCATTCTGCACCCATCAGGGACTCTTCCAATTCAATGTAATGCCATTTGGACTGGTCAATGCACCATTGACCTTTGAGAGACTAATGGATACCATGCTGGCGGGACTGGTGGGAGAACAATGCCTGGTATACCTGGACGACGTCATAATATTCGGAAAAAATGCTGGAAGTAATGTGCTGACAGGGTGGCCACAGTGCTGGACAGAATCGCACAGGCAGGCTTGGTGATCAAACCCAGCAAGTGCCAATTATTCCAATCGTCTGTTGCCTTCCTGGGGCATGTAGTCTCAAGGGGAGGAGTAGCCACGGACCCCTCCAAAATTGAAGCTGTGCAATCATGGCCTACACCCAACACGAAAGAATCCTTGAGAAGTTTCCTAGGAGTCTGTTCATACTATCGATCCTTTGTCAAGGATTTTGCAAGCATTGCAAGTCCGTTATTCGAACAGACAAAGAAGAACAATGTGTTTGAATGGGGCGAGGAATGTCAACAGGCAATGAACAGATTGATAGAATCGCTGTGCGAAGCCCCTATACTAGGATTTCCTGATGTCAACGTCCCTATGATTCTTGATACTGATGCTTCAAATCATGGGTTAGGATCTGTACTATCCCAGTCGATAGAAGGAAAAGAGAAAGTCCTAGGATTCGCCAGCAGATCGCTAAACAAGGCGGAGAAGAATTATTGTGTAACACGAAAAGAACTGTTAGGCATCATATTTGGGGTGAGACGTTATCGATCCTACCTCGTGGGCAGCCACTTCACAATCAGGACTGACCATAGTGCCCTGAAATGGCTCCTAGACATGAAAGAACCTGAGGGACAGCTAGCTAGATGGCTGGAGGAATTGTCTTCATACACCTTCACGATCCAACACAGAGCTGGGAAACGACATGGCAACGCCGATGGATTGTCGAGAATACCCTGTAGTCAGTGTAAAAGGGTGGATGGGGAGGAGGAAAACAGTCAGACTGCACAGATCCGGTGATTGAGGGTAAATTATCAACCCACCTGAACGTATTTTTGAATTTCATAAACCTTTGTAACCTCATTCTCAATGTTTTAATTGCCCTTTCCGCAAAATTAGCTTTTTATCATTCTTTGTTGTAAAATGGTGAATTTTGTAATTATTATACACCTGTTGTCCTACAGAATTAACAAATTCCGTACCCATATCTGTCCTTAACACCTTAGGGTGGATTGATTAAAAAATCTCCTCCATCGCCCACATTCAACCCCAGTGAGGTTCTTTAGGGGTTTTACCCATATATAGTGACTAAAAATATCCACAAATATCAGGATAAACCCAAATCCATCATTTTTTTCCTTAAATATACTCAGGTTCAAAGTATCACCATCACACTAGTAATCAATATCAGAAACAACGACTCGAGGTCTTTTAAAATGTTTAATGATTGGGGAAAAAAAGTGTATGAATCCTGGTTTAATAACCATTCCCGAACCTGTTTTTTTGTTATACGGTATGTGTGTCCCCTCATTTTGAATTTGTTTATACAATGCATTTAACCCCGCCATATGATGCGCTAGTGTAAGCACCTTAAAAATATTGTGCATATAATTCCATCCTTTTCTGTAATTTCTTTTTTGGGTTTTCCATTAATTGTTTTTTTGTTTTGTTGATTACTCTTACCCATCCTTACTTGAGTGGTTCCCAAATGGAGTGGAGTTTATTTTTTCTTTTCTTTTTTTTTAAAACACAATTATTTTTTTTACCACCAATATTTTTAATCTTACGTTTAACAGGTGTTTTTTTAACAATAGTTGATGGGTGGTTCAACAAAGGATTGTGGCCAGCCACATCAAGCGTCTTTTTAGTGGCTGCAATTCCGGGTGGGGGTGAGGGGGTTTTAATTTGCGGGTAAACCTCACTTTTATATTCATCATACCCCTCCCCCTTTTTCACAACAGGCTCTTGTTGAGGGTTTGTTTGCGCTTCTTTTACATCCCCTATTTTATCGAGTTTTAGATTATCGCTCACAATACTATCCTCATATATGCTTTTGTGTCATCTCTAATCCTCTCATATTTCTCAAATGAAGTAAAACCATTTTTTGCGCCTGCTTCATTTTAAGATGGACTCTAACTCCAATTTAATCCCCCTAGTTAATAATAGATAATCATTAAAGTGCTCTTGGATAATAAACAACTGTTTTTTTTTATGCTGGCGAGGTTTGGATAGGGCTGCAATAAGTTTTTTTCTTTTGGTGACCCGGTTCACCAAAACCAAAACCCATTTAATGTTCAGATTTCTTTGAATCACATAGTGTTTTTATGAAAAAAAGAACTCAAGTCCACAAGAAAATGGCATTTTAGAGGTCACTACAATATGGCAGCCATCTTTAATTTCTTTATAAACTGAAGCTGGTCACTAAAATTGTTATCATTAATATAATACTATTATAGGACATTTGGCATAGATATAACCGGGTAAATATACCTAAAACGTGCCATTTCCTACCTATTTCTGATTTTTATCAGTTGCTTAGCAACCAAACATTTCCTAGTAACCATCAAATTGACTGCAATAGTTACCTAAATTAGAGAACTATTGCATGGAGTTCTTTGTGAAAACGTATTTATTCAAGATGGCGACGAGCTACATCATTACACATGGTGCGCTCCACCTCTCTGCACAATCACATACTTTATTAGACACACTATCAGACCCACATCTACTGACAATGCTTCATAAACAGATACTTTATACATCCATGAAATCTGAAAACATCGCTGACTCCCAACCTTACTATACAAGAAGATCAACACTGGCTGACCCTAGCAGGGGTAACGGCGGGCCTCCATCTGGTCTCTCCCTGACTAGGTCTCTGCCCAGAATAATAATGATAATAATAATAATAGATTTTTATTTCCATAAGACATCTACAAATGTAAATATAAGTGTGGACTAGAGGTTTAATATGAAGAGATGGAAAAATCGTAAAAGTCGTAAAAATAGTTGGTCCTCTACCATAAAGGGACAATATAATGTAATTGAATTTTGATTTGATGTTTTCGGAACTGGGAATATGTCACTTGTGCCTTTTATGATATTTTCACATGCTGTTAGGTTGTATACGGTTATCAAAAAAGACTGCAAACAAGTTTCTGTCACCCTCTGGTGGTCATTATGTACACAATACAAGATGGCTGCAGCAGGGAAACAAAATCAGCTCCTTCTTCTTGTTGTTGTACACACCAAGTGCAAATGCAAGTAGCATCCTAGTTCCCTGCGCCATCACTGTCCATCAGCACTGTTCATGTCTGTCATCTTGCATTTCTTCTTGTGTTTCCGAGGTGCATATTCCCCTTGTTGTACTTGAGAGACTGCAAATGTTGGTGTGAGGTTTACTTAGCAGGGTTTCTTTTGGCTATACTCTTAGAGTGTTCAACGCCACCCAATGCCCTGAATGCCTAAAAACCATTTACGTATGTTGTCTATATGGCTATATAGGTATATATGGGACGATGCACCTCCAATACACGAGATGGCGCCACCGCTACCTTATTCCCAGGCACCACTTGCCGACGAGGGTCAGTCGTCATTCAGCCAGCGAACTTGAAGGTGGTCTCGCTAGACTGAACTGAGCAGATATTTTTTCTTTTGAAAAATTTTGTGTTTGTGACGGCTCACAAAGCAACGGTTATAATGCCTGCCTGCACTGGTTGTAACAGGTCCCACTTAAAACCATGTGGTAAAACCGTTTGCAAATATGCTAAGGCTGCTGTGGATTATTGTAAGGCAAATGCGATTTCACCGACTGATTATTTGGAGCATTTAGAAGAGATTTCGGATAGTGATATTGACGAACCTGAAGCTGTTAAACCAGAATCTAGTACCAATATCTTGGCTGGGTTTGCTAAGGCCCAGGAATAACAGTTTAAAAGGCAAAATGCTCAAATGGATGAGTTGGTTGCTGCTATCTCCCGTATGTCCAAGCCTAGTGGTGCCTGTGCAAAGCCCCTCGGAGGTTGGGGAGGTGTTCCTGGAGGCTCAGGCGATACCTCCAACCCTTATACCCAGTCTTGTTTTGCTGCTTCGGATTTATTATCAGCACCATTTTCTGATGTGATGACACAACTATCAATTGCTTTAGACCCTGCTCAGAAGGGAAAACAGCTTGGTAATTATTTACGTCCAGAGTTTTTCTCTCAAAATATTGATAAAGGTGTTTCGGTTAAAAATATGGACCATACCAAGATGAATAAATGTGATTTATGGTATGGGCAGACCAGGGTCCTCAAAGAAATGGTTAAACGAGGAGAGGATGTTGCTGGTTATATCAATCATATGTGCTACGTTGCTAAACATGCCCACCTAAATACGTATGTGGATTCTGCCTTGGTTTTGTATGACAGGGAGGTAGTGAATCGCATTCTGGAGGGGGAGTTAGAAGAGTTTGTGACAGCCGATCATGAATCGCTAAGTGTGGCCTTACACCCCGGTGCTATGGTCACACCCCCTTCTACTTCCTCAGCTTCTGATGACGATAAGAAGAAAAAGAAAGCCAAGAAAAGTTCCAAAACTCCTTTGGTAGTCCCTGCTGACTTCCCGGAGGACATCTGTTATTATTGGAGTTTTAAAAATTGCAATGGGAAGTGCTCATGGAAACATGTCTGTCGGTTCTGTGGTTCTGTGGAAAACAACACAAGGCTAGTGTTTGTACCTCCCGCACTAAATCTGAATGACTGGAGCCTGACGTCCAATCAGCACACGAGTTGGATGACCCAGATATGACCCTTGACCTCTCATCAACTTCCCAAAATGGCGGACTTGGCACAACATCCTTGTGTTCCACGCTAGTGAAAAATGAAAATGGCGGTGTTTCTCAGCAAAAGGTATCAACTTCTCCTTCCTTGGTTTCACAAAGAGTTAACCATGGTAAATTGGATCTTCAGCATCAGTTATGTGGTTATTCTTTGCCTGAAAGTGCAGATAACAGCATATTCGCATCGTACGACTCAACCGATTTGGACTTGGAATCAGATCAGCTGTTTTCGGATCAAAATAGGTTGTCTTCGGTGAGCATGAATTCTGTGATTACGAATTTTCCTGATATTATGTCTGAGATATCTGGTTACAAAGAGTTGCCTACCCTGCCTGTTAATGATTCATCTGATCAGTGCTTCAATTTGGACGATCCTTGGTACAGAATACATGACGTGCATTTCATAAATGGTTGATGGTATGAAGATGATATTAAACTCAGAGACTTTCTTATATTTGGTATTACTGAAGGTTTTATGGTAGTCGACGATGTTGCTGTTGTCCCTCATTACGAATGTAAAAATTATTCCTCTGCCTTGAAGTCCGACGCTTACAAATTTTGTCAGATCTTCTTTTGGAAGAACTATGAGAAGGCAAATATATTAAAGCTCGTCGTGAATCTCAATGTACTCATTCGATCAGTGCTGTGCCCAAGGGTACCTCTTCCTTTTGTCCAATTACTGATTGTAGGAGGCCTCTTGATGTTTCTGTGAATAACTATCAATCTTCTACATGTGAGAAATTCTCATTTACAGATCGTGTCGTGGATATGCTGCAACCGGGAGACTACATGTCAACGATTGACCTGACTGCTGAATATCGGACGGTTTCCATTCACCCATCTTGCTGGCCTTTAATGGGAATTAAATGGCAATTTCCTGGAGATGATGAGGAGATGCCTTATTGGGACACTAGGCTGTGTTTTGGTGTTAAATGTGCCCCGTATATTTTCACTGAACTCAGTTGTTTCGTCGTGAGAGCTATGGCCAGGCAAGGCTATCATAGGGTGAATGCCTACCTAGACGATTATATCATCATTGGTCGGACGTATCAGGAGTGCCTGACGGTGCTGGTTAATTTATTGGGATCCTTAGGTTTTTGCATTTCCTGGAAAAAATGCCCATCACCTTCTACCAAGCTTCAATATCTAGGCATAATGATAGACACTGACTCTATGCGCCTGTCGCTTTCAGAGTCCAAGATGGCTAAATTGCATGATAATTTAGCTTTCTTTAATGGTAAGAAGACGGCAACCCTCCATCCAAAATCCTCTGTCATTGTGCCACGGTCGTCAGAGGAGGCAGAACGTTTTCTCAACGAATCATCCATCTGCTTAAGGGCAATAAAGGGAATAATGATCGGATCAAACTTGGACAAGACTTCAGAGATGATATGATGTGGTGGAGGAAGTTTGCCTCCATTTTCAATGGTTCTTCTCCTATAGTCAAGTATGACTTATCCAATGCTCCTGCTATTTTTGCTGATGCTAGTGCTAATGGATATGGGGCTATCTGTCAAGGAGACTGGTGTGCTGGATACTTCAATTCTCAGCTTTTGCCCAGGGATCTTGAATGTATAGTTTCATCACATTTGCATTGGAAGAATGTGGATTTCTCCATCGTCTCCCTTTCTGATGATAATGTTAACCTTTGGGAGTTGATTGCGATTTGGGAAGCCTTGAAGAGATTTGGCCCTAGATTGCGAAATAGACATATTTACGTATAATACCATCTTTACTTTCAGAATTCAAATTCTTCTAGTGCCATGTTCAAGGTTAAGTTTCTGATGTGCATATTCCACTTGTTGTACTTGAGAGAGTGCAAATGTTGGTGTGAGGTTTACCAGGGTTTCTTTTGGCTATACTCTAATGAGTGTTCAGTGCCACCCAATGCCCAAAATGCCTAAAAACCATTTATGTATAATACAAGCTTTTCTTTCAGAATATAAATTCTTCTAGTGTCATCTTCAAGGTTAAGTTCCTTTCTGAAGTAATTTTTCAGTTGAAATGCTATTTTTATGGACCTATTGAAGCAGCCACTCAATGTGAAAATAGAAAGATTACATTTCATTTTACTTTTATGAAACTAGGTTATATAATAATTCTAGGCTGGAATTGAGGCATAATATTGTTTTAGGCAAAAATGTCTGAGACCGGATTTTGGGTATTTGACTTGTGGCATGAGGGGTTTGTGTATTGAAGAGGGCTGTTAATTTGTCATCATTTGTGGGGTTTTTTATTTGGGATTTTTTTCTCCTGCAACAAAATGTGCTGACCTTGCATGTCACATGGCTACATTCATGATCAATTGTTGTTGGGCTACCAACAGTATCATATTGCTGCATGGGATGGTGTATTGTTGCATATGATGTCTGCAGTGTGTACTACTGTGACAGCCTACATAATTATTGTTGTTGGGCTACCAACAGTATCATATTGCTGCATTCGCTTGTACACCTGGCCCGGGTGTGGACGGGAGTTCGAAGTCATCTGCGGACGTTGGTTCCTGGAATAGATAAGTTGCGAAAGCTGACATTGGTGTGTAAGGTACTGGCGCCACTATACTATACTAGTGTCTGGTGTTATTTAAAAATGGCTTAACGGTTAAAGGTAGCTGGCAACTAGGGCAGAATATGTACCTAATGTTTTTGGACGCACTAGCCTTAACATTGGTAAGATAATTATTTTCGCCATAGTTCAGTGTACAGTTCGTAAATAATTCTGTCGGAGAGACGTTCCATGTTAGCACGTTTTTTGTAGCAAATTGGGGAACAGGACGCAAACAGATGCAATGTGTTAATAGACGAAATAAATGTAAGAATAACCAACCTGGAAAGCAGGTTCCGATGCAATGTTTCTTGGTTTTAGTACCAATATGTATCTCTGTCTGGGCCTCTTGGGTGCATTGGTTATGTTCGTTGACTGAGAAGGCTTGTGTGGGCTTGGAGTGTTGTTTACGCACCCACCATGATTACAGGCCTTTCCCGGAGTGTGTGGCTGAGTAACAATAAATGGTATAATATTGAAGCAATTGTGTACAGTTACAGTGTAATTACTGAAGGTTGTGTAAATGAGTTAATGGCATTCACTTGTATGAGTTCTTACCTTTTGAAAGAGGTGATCTGAGTCTGATTCCATGTTGTCCTCGGAAGAGAGTTCATGGAGTACGTGCTTCGGTAGGTAGTCAGGTCTGCACTCGCTTCGCGGTCTTAAGGAATGTCCAAATACCATGGTCTTGTCACCTCCATCTGAGGGTAGAAACTGATAGAGGAGATGTTCCCCGGTCATAGATATGTCACTGATCTTTCCTACAGTCCAAAAAAAGCCTCAGCTTCCTTGCCGGTCTTGTATACACGAGCGTCCTCCGCCATGGCTGTTTACGTTTGAACTGGGCGGATCTGGTGGAGCGAAGCAGGTGCGTAGTAAAAGTGTGGCTGGGTGAGCGTCCGCGTGAAACGGAAGGGACCGACGTGTCTTTGAAAGGGGACATGAGTATTGATTTAAAGCTGTTAAATGTGGTTAGGAACTATTATTAGGTTGTTTCCTTCCCCAATAAAGTTATCTGACTAACCCCTTATCTGTGTGTACTAATTAATGTCTTCCTTGGCCAAGGTGTTGTTGGGTGGGAAAAAGCTTGACTGGTATGTGTCCGTTCCTCAAGCTACTGAGTTAACTGTGTTAGTAAAATACGCACCCAGTATCTCAGTACCAATCAACACTAGCGTCAGTGCGTAAGGTTAGAGAAGAATGAAACTTAACTAAACTGTAAGTAAACGCTTTATGACAATGTTGGAGGTTCAGGAGAAGTGATAGTAATGGAATTAGTTGATAATAACAGCCCAACCAACGGGTACTAAAGCCATTAGAGCCTGAGTTTATTGTCCTCGCTGGCCCTCTAAGCCTTCGGGAACGGATTCCCGTCAGGCTTAGAGGGCCGCTTGGACAACAAACTCAGGCTCTAATTGCCCACCAGAAGCTAGGCGGCCATGTGTTAAAAGCGGGTCTGGCCAGTCCTCTGTGCCCTTAGTGGACACCTGGTCTTATACTGTTGATACATGTAGAAAATTTAATACTATTTGTGGGAAATGTTAGAACATGATCAAATGTGCTGAAGTAAACTGGTTTGTCATTCCCTGTAGTAAACTACATGGTACTGGTATTCAATAGAAGTTATGAAGTCAATTTCCTTGCACTGGCATAATGGGCTCCAGTAGAGTCCTCGTTCAACAGCACTTGTAGGTGTCCTTCTAGGTAACAACATTGCCACAGTGGAGGAGCACTGACCATGACTGGCTAGAATCAGATCAACTAAATTACCTGACTGATGAACTCAAATACTTTTATTTTGACCAACTTCCGCCATGTGACTGCCTTTAGCAGAGCAATCTTGGCTGATTTGGCTGTCATAAGTCTCACTACTCTTGGAATGAGATTGGGTATTCAATGAGAATGACCCTGCTTCAACTACCATGCTGTCTGTCATCTGGCTCCGCAAGTATGGCATCATGAGCATCTGCATACATCTACTTCCCTAGCACACTGGCATTCTTGGGTTTGCAGATGTGTATTCTTGCTGGCATAGGAAGAACAACAACCAAGGCCATTTTTGCTGCTTGAGATCACCCAGGATTATGCAAGTTTGGTAGACAGACTAAAATATCAGATTTTCTACCTGACATAAACAGCTCGGTTGTTCAAATTATTCCATAAAATCCGCTTAGCCTATAAGTGAAGGTTATTTGAGGCAGCTGAGGATGTCATGATCCCTGACCTTGAGCTATTAATTGACCAATCTCCTTGAAGGGATTGACAACTGTATACTCCCTGACAAGGGTCTGAAGAGCCTTGAGATAATTGAGGAAATTGTTGTTCAGCAACTAAAGACTCTATACTCTATTTTTCTTTGTTCTCTTAGGAAGAGAAATAAGTACTTGATATTTATTAGTTGTTAATATTGAGGAGCAAATAACTAATCAACTTGTTCTTTTGAATGCCTGGAGTAATCTCTTTAATCCCTAGAATTCCTCCCCCATCCGCAGTCATCCCTATTTCTGACTGTCGCACTGCCTGGTGGATCTTTCCCTGTATATAGCCACATAACATTATCAATGATGCTCAACACCTCAGGTTTAAAAAAACTCAATGACCTCCTTCTCCTCTTGTTGAACAGTAAGACTATTCATTTGAAGAGATTTGATGGGGTACCCAGCTAACATAAAACGTTGGGCGAATGTTTATCAATGTTGGATGTCAGTCACTTTGATAAACGTTTGGACATGAACATTATATTGAAGTTGACCCCACGCTTTTATAAAGCATGCATTTTTCAGAACGTTTATCTAACATCAGTAATTGTGAACCTAATAGAACGTTTGTGCCTTAACATCTTAAAAACACCAAAACAACGTATCAAAAAAATATCTTGATTTCACCGCGGCTAAACAATGTCAAAATAATGTAGTAAATAACTACCTTTTTTGCCAACGTTGGATTAACATCTGGATAACCAACGTTGAATCAACGTATATAGCCATTTCCACCAATTTGACAACATTTGGGCCCCTAGGCCCCCCCCCCTCAGAGCCCCCAAATAAAATCTTGTATTAATCAGATGAGTTGTTATTTTGTATGAACCTTATATATATATATATATGCATTGAACTGCCAAGTATGGAACCATTCTGAATATTCTCAGGGTTCTCATATTCTCTGAGTTTTTTTTTAGAGGAGGGGGGGGGGGGTCGGAAAATAGCTCCTAAATAGGGAGAAAGGGCCAAAAACAGCATGAAGATTAACGACATGTGAATAAGAATATAAAATGCAAGTAAAGTTAATCTTTTCATTTTATTTAGCACCATATCATATAATTTGTGTAGGAATAGACTGCAAAATCAATATAAAATGAACAATGACAGTTAAAGTATGAAAATCTATCACAAATTGAGCCTGGAATCAAGGATATATTTTCTGCCTCACTTCTGTGCGGAGCCCAACAAAGTAACACAAATATAAATATAGATAGAGTAGAAAACCATTCGATTTAAAAGACACTAATATTTTTTTCCAGTAAGGACTTGTGTCTTAAACTTCATAATATATTGATTTTAAATGTTATAAATACAATATATTAATTACAGGATACTCTCATATACAGACATTGCTATGGGGAGCAAATGAAGATTAACGACATAAAATCATGAAAAAATAGTGGTTTTAGAGCTTTTTGCTGTCTGCTCTGTAACCTTAGCATGCTCAGCTATAAGTTCATGAGTTTTAACATAGAGACAATCTACATTATACAGATGCATCGGCCAGAGGATGACGATTCATGCCATATATACTTTCATGTATCTAATGTCAATATTTCAGAAATTATCCCCCAAAATAATGTTATTTTGGCCGAAAATGTCTTATGCACTGCATACCGTGACCACTGCATATTTTAACATTTTTAAATATAAAGATGCATTTATTGGAGCCATAGTCTCATAAATTCTTGTCCGATTTGAATAATTCGAAATTCACCGTAATACTGACGTCCTTGCGGTGTGTATGGTTGTATAACATAAATTTTTACCGTAAATAGTTCTCCCTTCATGATGGTTACGCGCAAGTATTCGTCAATCATTTTCCTGTGACACATCATATTGATATGTCGTTAATCTTCACATATATATGTGGTTAGTCTTCAAAACCCATTTTCCTGTAATAAGCATGTACAACCTAGTCGGAAATTCTAAGTATTGATATTTATACACTGATATTACACATAATTAATAATAAATATCAAATTTAAAGTTCATTATTAAGACCATAAATTCGTTAATCTTCATATGTCGTTAATCTTCATCACCTCTGTTTCCTAGTGTGGCTGGCGCCATGCATTTTGTCTGCTCAGGTCCAAGAAAAACTCTAACCAATACTGTTAATGTTCATTACATATTAAATCCTGTCAGTTTTATCATTATTTGTAATAAAATCTTCACCAGGGGTACCCACAAAAAAAGATTCTGAATTTTGATGGCTTTTGGCCAAAAAATATCTTTTTTGCAATTTTTTTTTACACAGATCATGTTCAAGTAACCTACCATCACAACATATAAAAGAAAATGTTCAATTTTGATGATTATTTAGAAATTAAGCAATTCCACGGTTTAATGACAGTTTTTTTTAAAAAATGATTTTTGCCCAAAAATTTTGACCTATCATTGATTTTGAAAAAAAAAATCTGGGGTAAAAATGCCAAAAATGTGGTTTCACAGGTTGGTTGAACCATCCAATCAAAAAAGATAATCTAATTAAAGGTAATTTATTTGCATTAAGCCCATTTAATCACTTTCCACGGTTGGGGGCCAAATGTTGTCAAATTGGTGGAATTGGCCATATATCCATGTACATTGAATAGACGTTCAGGAAATAATCGTCTTTCTGACCAAGTCAAAATCACATAGCCGAAAACCACCTTTTTTTGCCAACGTTGGATTAACATTTGGATAACCAACATTGGATAAACATATATCCATGTACGTTAAATAGACGTTCAGGAAATAATCGTCTTTCTGACCAAGTCAAATCAATGTCAAAACCACATAGCCAAAAACCACCTTTTTTGCCAACGTTGGATTAACGTATATCCATGTACGTTAGATAGACGTTCAGGAAATAATTGTCTTTTTTATCAAATCAAACAAACATGGACGGTGATGGTCACATAAATATTTGTTGTCATTTCATTCATCTATAGAAAAATAAAATTATTATCATTTCACATGATTCCAAAGAAGAAAACAAACCCTTTTGAATGGCATATGGGAAACATACCCACACCCATGAGATCAATATGAAAATTAATCCAGAATCACCGTCATGGACAAAATATTTCCCCATTTTGAAAACTTACATCTTTACATTAATTAAATATATTGATCGATTGTTTCTTTCTGTTTTAATATATGGGTCGAATTTTTTTAGAATGTACAAATACGAAATTCCTGACCTTTGCACATTATATTGAATGGGTATTCCACACCAATGAATCAATCCTAATGATCTTAGTATCACTGGCAAGAGGACATCCTGAGCCTTACGAAAATGTACACATTAGTGTATATATATATTTATAGGATTTCTATGTAATAAATCACTATAAATGTTGAAATTATGATAAAAACACCCCAGAATTCACTACTTTTCCCCATTATACCTCCCGCCTGAGTAAACGTTCTAGGTATCAAATTTCACCAGGTTCCAGTCCTTCTGCATATTTCTGGTAGCTTGGTAACATTATAGCCTTCTACTGGCCCTCATCTCAGTATGCCAGTCCTATACTCAAATCTCCAATTTTCAGAAGTCACATGGGTATGCCAGGTATCAAACACGATGGTGAACGAATTAGAGAGTCTAAGATCGAATTAAGGGAGAAAAGTGAGTTAGATGGGGTTTGGGCATATATAGGTTCTCTGTAATAGGGGCATGTGTAGCGGTCGTAAGCTTTTTTCCACATGGGCCACGATTCGTCGAGTGGAAGTTCTTAAGCTCTGTCTGCAGAACGTTTACCCTCTCGCATAGTTGGACTTGCGATTGTAGGGACTTTGCAAGATCCTCATACAGATCTTAGATCTTGCCTTTTTTCTAGAGCAATTGTCACGACTAGTTTTTTATAATTATAGGTATTACGTAACATTATGCAATCGCATAACGGTAAATATTAATATATGTAATATATGGATTATGAATATCATTTAGGACCATAAGTCACTAAGTTTCACGCTAGGGGGAGCCACTATTGGTAGAGTTCATGAGTCACCACCATGACTCTAACCTTATGAATATTCATGCTAATTATCATTGGATAACCAGAGCCCCCCCCCCCCCCCCCCCCCACATGGCTTAATATGTAAGGTAACGCCTTATTGGGTAACCAGGTATAAGGTAACGCCTTTTTGGGTAACCAGGTGTAATGACAATGATTGGATGATACCTGCGCATGCTCGCACATGCGCATTACATGTATTCTATGTATAAATACTTGCAAGATGGCGCCACCGCGTAGGGGACGCTCAGTGAAGAGCTAAGAACATTTTCACCGATATTTGGACTCAATCAACCAGTGTGTGACAATTTGTGTGTGTGATTACCTAAGGAATACCACCAGGACTGATAATATTAATTCTTCAAAGCCCACGCTTACGGTGATTACAAACTATTGGATCTTCATTTCTATGAATGGGCATACCATGAATCTACCCCTATCATCGCCCATAGCGAACCGCATACATTGTTTACGGTCTCATAGCAACCATCAAAAGGGCGCGCTCAGAGCTAATTCGATTGAACCAGTCGCCTCTCTCATGAACATTGCCTCCACCATGTCGACTGAAGTTATGATCCACAAACCAAACCCAAAGGCAGGTAATATTGATAAACCTTCCATAATGGCTGATATGCAAACCATTGATACATCTCTGACTCAAGCTCCCGCACCCACTAGCCCAGCCAAAGATCGCTCAGAAACAGATAACCTCCCTAGAATAGACAATGATTCTCCGCCTAGATCCACTCCTACCACAGCTATGCCTATCACGATGAGTAATTCTGACTCTGCAAATTCAACTCTCGATAAAAAGGACGACTTAATCGATCCTCTTAACCAGGCAAACTTGCCAGCTAAGAAACTTGCCTCATTCGATGAGCTAGCAGAAGAAATGAAAAAATTTCAAACTGGTCTTCATTTAGTCCAACAGAATTCGACGCAAGCAGTTGATCAAAAAGTAGATTTGCTGAACAACTCTGTTGTGAACTTAAAATCTGAAATAACAGAATCTCTGAAAAAACTGGATAAAAGGTTAAAAGTAATCGAAAATGACCACATGACAACCGATGACATCGAGGCAAAAATAAAATCTAGTGTCTTGACCAGTCAAACGGCCATAGATACAAAACTGAAATCTTACACAGATACCACTGACCAAAAGTTAGATACCTGGATCACAACCACAAATGCAACCATCAAACAGAAGTTCACCGCCCAGAAAACCCTAATAGCCGAGCTCTCCAATAGATTACAAGCTGTGGAAGGATCCCAGAACTCAAGTGCGGCCTGGCAGACCCACACCCAAGCCATTGCGTCTGCAAACCTGACTTCTATTGGGAAACTTGAAAAGAATATAGCTTCCAACTATGATCGTACAGAGAATCTAGATAACAAGATGAGAAATAACAATCTAATCATCGATGGCATCCCTGAAATGCAACATGAGGATTTACCTACCACTATTGCAAATGTAATCGGACCCACGGTTAACAATTTCACTACCAGAAATATTGACTACTCATATCGACTGGGTAAATATAGGGATGGTAAAACTAGATCAGTCCTTGTGGCACTCCACACTGCAAGAGAGAGAGACCAACTTCTCCAGCTATCCAAGCAAATAAAACAAAACTCCCATAATAAAAAGATCTGGATCAACAAAGATATGTCCGAGGATGCAAGAAGAAAATCATCTATGTTCCGCAAATGCCTAAAATACCTGAGAGAACTAGAGCCTGAAGCCAATACTTCTTTGAGTACGAACTATCTCACTCTCAATAACAAGCGCTTCTATTGGAAGGACTTACCAAACCTACCAGAAGGGGCCCGACCCGAAGATGTAAAATCAGAAGAGTTCAAAAATGGTACAGCCCTGGGATACCAGGGTGAACACACATATTGCTCAAACTTCTATCCCAGTAAATTCTGGTTAGACAACTTCCAATATACTTCGGTAGAACAAGGATACCAGCACCGCAAACTGTTATCCGCTGGGAAAGCAGAGCTAGCCGTCACAATACTTGAAACCGACAACCCATACGAAATCAAAGCTATTGGGGATGGGGTGCAGGAATCAACCCACTGGGAGAATAATAGATATGATAATTTGAGATGCCTAATGCTAGAAAAATTCCGCCAAAACCAAGACCTGAAAACCAAACTAGTCACTTCGAAATATACTGAGTTCTACGAAATGACGGCTGGGAAACGCTGGGGAACTGGCTTTCGACTAGGTGACGCTAAATTTGACCCGGCCACTTATGAGGGTGAAAATCACCAAGGGAGACTGCTGTCGGAAATCAAAGTTCAACTCACGTAAACCTGACTAATTCAACATGGCCCCAACTCGCTCGGAGTTCTGCATGATCGGGGACTCCCGTACGAGAAGACTAGAACAGTGCTTGGATAATTACCTGGACCCGGCTACCTTTACAACTCACTCCTATTCCGGGGCTTCACTAAGAATTTCCGCATATCTTGCCACTGACGCCATCGCCAGATATAAACCGAAGTATATTTTTATCCTCTCTGGGCTGTGCACGATCACACGTAAAGATTCTAACACAAAATTAGTCTCTCTAGCTCATGCAATGACCCAAGAATCGGTTGATACCTTTGTCGCTGACATGGACTATGTGGAAAACAAATTGATAACGGCCTCAGTCCCCTATCACCCAGCGGTAATCTTCTGCCCCATCGTTGGCATGAATCTTGCAAAATATAACAAACAATTTGTAACCCACCCAGACCAAACCAGATTAAACAGAACCATCAACTTAGTCAATAAAGCCATCTACAACCGAAATGAGCTTCTCAACCTGCCAACTCCCTTCACAGATACCTTCATTCACCCCAATTTCCGTGGAACAAGAAAGAATATTTATTCACGCCTCACTGACGGCTGCCATTTATGCCCAAAAGGCGTAGA
The DNA here is from genome assembly GCA_942159475.1 of Sthenelais limicola. Classification (NCBI taxonomy): domain Eukaryota; kingdom Metazoa; phylum Annelida; class Polychaeta; order Phyllodocida; family Sigalionidae; genus Sthenelais; species Sthenelais limicola. The sequence continues at coordinate 86,283,439 of OW804095.1, forward strand.
CGAATGGGCATGGAAAATCACAAGGGCCTGTCGACTCCTCTCTACTCAACTGTGATTGCGCAATATATACCATTGTCGTCGACGATGGCCTAATTATATATTACATTGCGCCTTCTGACCAGTCCACACAACCACGACAAATTGAATCGCCCTGCACTCCTTAATATACTATATTTATATAGTGAACTCTGAAACCAACAACAGCTGACATAGTAATATGCATAGGCCTCTTCAATCCTATCCTATGTATACCTTGCCTGTTCTCTACATCTGACTCCTACCGTTCTAGAATCCAGAAGTATGTCCGAGAGCCTCCCCACGATATCACTGCAGGGGCCCGAGCCGCCATTCTTACATCTCGTCACTCGCTGGAGGGTAAATATTTTGAAGTACTCTTACTTCAAAAAAGAGGTTGGTAATTACTCTTACTTCAAAAACTAACATTTAACTATACCAAGATTCAACCCACATCCAAGTTAACCCATCTTATACAGATGTTCAACAGTGATACAAGCCTTATTATAATGGAACAGTCCAACACACCATAAGATCACATCGATATGCTAGAGTTTTATTCCACCTATTGCATTGCCCTCCACGAGTATCCATCTTGATTGACTTGATAAGACTTAAATTTTGGTCCATGTTTGATTTGATCATGATTAAAGTCTTAGCAATAACACACCGCTTAAGAGTTGTGTATTGTATTGTACATATGTTATGCTAGAAGCATTATTCCGCGTGAAGTACTTACCCCTCACCAGTATCCAACTTGATTGTCTTGATAGGATTTAATTCTTGGTCCACATGTTTGATTTGATCATGATTAATATCTTAGCTAAAACAAGCCGCATAAGAGTTGTGTATTGTATTGTATAGAAGTTAAATACACTTTGAAAATACTACTGAATCATATATACATCATACTGCGATCACCTTCTCGGACGAAAGCAGCATATAATTGTTGAATTATATTGTCGTTATCAGACTCAGCTTGGTTATGATCATGATACTTACTTTAGAAATAAACACACCATCATAAATATTGTGTATTGTATGTTTAAAAACACTGGATTGTAAAACATATATTCTACAAATCATGCTACAGTCGCTCTCCCATGAGAGCGATATAGTATAGCGATATTTACTGATTGAGTCCAAATATCGCTTACGTTCTCTTTCTGTTGTTGCTCAACGGTCATCAATGGCCGCTGACTCAATGCAACAATTACATACTTTAGCAAATTCAAGAGGTTTTAAAATTATTTGTTTAAATGTTCGTAGTCTCATGAGAAACCTAGAGGAGGTGGAGACCCTTCTAATCAAGTCCGGGGTGGACGTTCTACTATTAAATGAGACTTGGCTCTCTGACAGGGCCTCCAATATTCAATTAGCGATTCCCAATTACAATCTTCTACGCCTAGATCGAAAGAGTGGTAAATCGCGCGGAGGAGGGCTAGCGGCCTATATTGATGAAAAAATACAAGTAGATAGTACGAAATACTCTAACTTAAATGTTAGCAACAAAAACCTAGAACTACAAGTTCTCCTATTAGAACATCAAAATCACAAATCAAAAATAATATCAAATACGTATAGGCCGCCTAGCGGATCTTACAGTGAGGCCATAGATACACTCCATACATCACTTAGCAGTATTCCAAATAAGTACGAAATATTTCTACTTGGAGATTTAAATATTAACTATGGAGACAATAGTGCCCCCTCCAAAGAACTCCTCAAATTCGCGCAAATAAATCAGTTGACTCAGTATATTAATACCCCAACCAGATCTACCACAACTACCGCTAATATTCTCGATCACGCATACTCAAATTCGAAATTCATCTCTACCACGGGTGTATTAGACATTAACATATCTGACCACAACCCCATCTATATAATAAGAAAAAAGTTAAAGAACACCCCCTCTAAAACTACCTTTGAAACGAGAAGTTACCTAAATTTTGATGAAACAATCTTTTTGGAGATCCTGAGAGATCATGACTGGACCCACTTCTACACTCTTAGGGACCCAAACCTTTGCTGGGACTATATGGTGTCACTTATTAACCGCATTCTCGATAGGATGTGCCCTGTCAGGGAGTACAAGAATGTACCAAAACGCTGTGAGTGGATAACTGGTGATTTATTTAATCTCATGAAGCAACGCGATAAGTTCTTTAAAATGGCTAAGAAATACAGGTCATTGGCATTTTACGAGCAGGCTAAGGACCTCAGAAAACAAGTTAACAAATTAGCTAAGTCTTTAAAGAATAATTATATCAAAAACTGCCTCTTTGATTGTGCAGACAACCCAAACAAATTCTGGGAACAAATGAAACCAATGATAAGCCCTGAAAAAATTTCTAATTCTAATAACATTATTTCCCTAGAAGAAAATGATTCTCCAGTAGAGTCAAAGGACATTCCTCAATGCTTCAATAATTACTTTGCTACAATTGGACCGAAGCTTGCTCAAAAAATCACTCCCCCAAATGAAACTGAACGTACCTCGTACAATGACTTCATGCACAATGAACGTCAATACCCTGGTTTTCAGTTTAGTAATGTTGCTCCTAACGACCTATATAAACTGATTACCAGTTCCCCCAAGTACAAATCTTCAGGGATTAAATATTTGAAAACCCCCTTACTCAAAAAGATTCTAACCTCCCTGTTAGACCAATTCAAATTCATAATAGAACTCTCACTTACAACTGCAACAGTACCTGAAAAATGGAAAATGGGTAAAGTTACCCCTCTATTGAAAGCAGGCAAAATAACAGACCCTGGAAATTATAGGCCTATTACCAGTATTTCTCTCCCAGCCAAATTATTAGAAAAAATCGTACAAAAACAACTTATGTCATATCTTGAAACCAACAACATTCTTTACAATGGCCAATATGGCTTTAGGTCGGGTTATTCTACCAATGACGCAGTGGTGTCATATCTAAACATTGTATATGGAGCAATAAATGCCAAAGATTCCTGTAGGTCTGTCTACCTGGACTTCCGGAAGGCTTTTGATACCGTAGATCATAGCATACTCCTCACCAAATTGAACAAAATCGGAGTCAAAGGCCCTGAATTGAGCTGGTTCAAGAATTACCTTGACAATAGACAGCAACAGGTATCGGTGAATGGACTTTTATCAATTCCCAACACAATCACTTGTGGTGTTCCCCAGGGTACCACCCTGGGACCAATCCTGTTCTCTATATATATTAATGACCTCCCTTTAGCTGCTAGTAACACCCACCTACAATTATTTGCCGACGATACCATTATTTGTAAAACAGGCCACGATATGAAAACTTTAACTAAACACCTCCAAACTGATCTTGACAAAGTCAAGTGTAGAGTCAATAAGATCTCTCTCAATGAGGACAAGTCTAAAGTGACTACCTTCCTTGGTAAGCCTTCTGAGGGGTCCAGGTGGAGGAAGGCCTCCTCCTCATCCCACAAAATCCTTCTTGGCAATAAGCCACTTGATGAAGTAGAAGACTATAAGTACTTAGGGACTGTCGTCGACGGTGCCCTCACATTTAAGAAACACTTATCTAACACCAAAAAGAAGGTCTCTCACAAACTGTGGCTGTTCAAACACCTGCGGAGCAGACTGAATGTACAACTGAGTGCCCAAGTATACAAAACCTCAATTCTACCATTAATTGATCAATCAGATATATTTTATGACTCGGCCCCCAAGACTACCCTCAAATCCCTTCAAATTGCCCAAAATAAAGCTATTAGAATAATCACTAGAACAAATAGATTTCAAAATGTTGATGAATATCATCGCCAATTCAGTCTGCTCCCATTGAAAGAGAGGAGGAGGCTTCACCTTCTGCAGCAGGCATTTCGTTTGCGAACAAATAAAGACATGTTAGAGGTAAATCGTAGACCAACACGACAGCACCACCCAGGTAGAATCATGATGAAGTGTCCAATACCCCGGCTTGAACTAATTAGAAGATCCATTCATTATAAAATTCCATATTATTGGAACCATCTGAGGATTGAAACACAAAACTCAGACACAAACAACCACTTCACGAACAAGTCTAAAAAGAATGAAATTTGGATAGACCAGAATTTCCTTTATTAATTTACCACTTAATGACTGTACTCCTCTTACCCAATGGTCCCCCAATTTACTTACTTACTTACTCCCGTCTCGTTTACCCCTCTCTGGTTTCTCATGACTGTGCTCACGTCCCTGTTTGAATTTTATACCTTATGACTATATTATATTGACCTCTTGAAACTCTTAGCAATAAGAAATCTAAAATTTGAGTATGTATTTTGTTACCTTCCTTCTGCTGCCTCTACTGACTAATTTGTCAGGAGGGGCTGATCTATTTATTTATAATACCATTCTTATCTAAAAGTAGCTATTTCGCTGGCTACCCCTTGCGTTTCGTCTCGTCTCTTGCTTTTCTGACTTAACTATTTATATATTAGAACACCAGTAGTAAGGGCCACCCATGTGTCGTCAACGCATGGGTGTATTGTTACCCTTACAAGTGATTCCAATAGTCACACGCCGGTAGGGCTTGAGATCCTCCCTATGAAGGGAGATTGACCCACCGACTGTATCATACGATAAATAAAAGTATCAACAACAACAACAACAAATACTGATGTTTTCAGCCATTACCCGACGGGCAAATGGGCGCGATTCTACGCGATTTTTAATGCGCAATCATCTCGTCATAGTTCTGTGATGAGAGTGGACGCTTTTCACGCAATATTATTGCGCAATGATTATGGTCGCGCTAAGGGTATAACACAATATTGGTGCAAAAAACAGCAAATTCTTATAGCAATTTGAGCAGGATATTCATATATTATATACTCCCGATTCCTTATATCAATAGCATCTGAAAAAAATGAGATACTTCATGGCAATGGCAGTATATTTTCCCTCACGGAAAGCACAGAAAGGTTTGCAGGGTAACATTATTCCCTAATAATTTCAAAGAGAGTTCAGGGCAGTGCATGTTTTGCACTATCTTTATATGCATCATTTCATTTTCATCCATTCTACCATCTTCTATGTCAGCTTAAAGCATAGCAGACGTCCATCTGTAGTGGTCCAGTTGTTTGTTTGCTCTGCCTTTTCCAAGCCACTATAGGGACAATCTATATGTACAATCATTAGGGTATTTTCATCACAGCATGTTCCAATATCAAGCCGGTATATAACAGACATAAACTATAGATGTATATCACTTATAACATTTCTATGTACAGGATGCGGAATATCTATAGTGGTATAAATGCCATACAAGTGTATAAGTGGCACTTTTATTGTAAAAGAATTTGTAAATGCACCTCAGTTCCCAGTGTGCCACCTGATGAAAACAGTAGTACCACCTAGTGAGAACAAGTCGCAATATGGTAAGGGCTATTGGCTAAGGTTAATGGGCTATATAATAGAATTGTTTTCTATGTATAGGGAAATAAGAAAGAATTTCGAATTCCAGACCTATTAGAAGAGATATGATGCTTAGACTTTGATATTATGTTTGCACTAGATATTGAATCATTACATGATAGGAATTCTCCCATCAACTTAGTCATTTGTTATATGAGTAATTCTCCCAATCGGGCATCATTTGGTTTTCCAGCCTAGAGTGTCTACATCCTGCATTTGGGATTATCACACATAATTATAACCATTTTATTTGAATTCTCCGGCAAAAATAATGCTGTGGGAACCCCACTTTCAAGGCTGTTATGCCAAAATCTTCGCCGCTATTGGGATAAAATAGCTTTTTCAGGGTAGAAAATATGTAATGATTATGAAATTTGAATATAATACGCAGCCTGATTTAGAAAATATATTACTCCTGCTGAAGAAAAATGGTTTCTACACATGCACACACGTTCATTATTATGAAAAAACAAAATATTCATGTAATCGTACATTTAAACTGTTCTAGAATTGGAAAATACTGTTTTGGAATATTTGTGTCGCCGTTACGACATGTATTAGCTTCAAATCAATTGAATGCCCCCAGAGTAACCAATATCATTAAACTGCATTTAGTTTTTATAGAGGGAAGATGCATAATATATACATATTTCGATAAAAATAAAAGTTATTAGCCCACAATATCCCTGAACCTTTATAATACCTCACATGAAATTTCTTATGTTATGGGAATATTTAATGTTGCGTTACGACATGTGATATATCTCCAATATTGTTTCTAAAAAATATTTTCATGTAATTTCGACCTTCATGATAATTATCTAAGCCTGCCTTAAAACTATGAAAAATATAAATATGATTGAATATTGGTGTTTTATAATCTATAATCAGGAGAGTTTGTGTACCAATGTCGCCATATATACGACATAGCGTCGCTGTTACGCCATAATTAATAGAAATATAGAGATCCTTCTATATTAGCACAGTTATTGTAAAGAAATAAAACGGATATTTTGACAAAAAGGTATTCAAGCTATGGTTAGAACCAGGTCTATGATGGCGGCCATCATCGATTTCCTAGCTGTTACTTTGTTATGTGATATTGCTGGTATAATTACTGGGTATCTTATCTCAAATTCACACAATATTATTTGATAAATCTGGCTTAATATAGGCGAAATAAGGCAAAAAAATAGGCAAAAATGGAGGTTCCTGAAGCATAGGTGTAGGAATCGGAATATTTGGCACAGCCTTCCCAAACTTTGTCTGTATAATCCTGATATGCTCTTCTATATGTACCCCAAAAATTGTGGAGATTGGACGAATTCTATCTTTTCTAAAAAAAATGGCCTCCTGAAATCAAATGCTGCCCGTTTGGGAGAATTACTCATATACATTAGTTTGAATGGATTCAGAAAGAAAGATTCCTTTACAGAAAGTCCCTGAGAAGGTTGTGTCAGACGTGTGACACTAAGTGTGAATGCTAGGTGGGTGAGCAGTGCTAGGTACTGCGTCAGTTGTGGCTTCATTATATTGAGTATTTAGACGCGATTTTGACTGCGCATTATATGCGCAATTGAGATCACACCAATATTATTAACTTTTGAAGAAAACATGTATTCACAGATGCAATTAGTTGAGTAACACATGTTTATGACAAACATAAATGAATATGAATGAGAACTTGGTCCAACACAAGTGTGAGACCACCAGAAACATTGGAGGAAATGGACGCAATGGATTTCACACAATGGTTGCTAATTGTATGTCCATTTCACTGGGATTCAAGTAGCTGGGAGGGAATTCGAAAAAATCGTGCACTTGGTGACAAGTTTCTGAAATTTGGCGTGGTGTTAGGTATGGGTATTAGGTTCTCAAAAGGCAATAAGTATCACGCTTCACTAGTTTACGGTCAATCACAAAATGATTGCAGTGCTATCACACTCAATTGCACCCAGTGCCTGTCGGGTAAAAGTTATGTCTAATAGTCCAAGTCTAATACTAATAGCTATGCCGAACTACATAAAAATGTTTTTTTCAGAAATAATATTGGAGATTTGCCAATACTTTCTATTTCCATTATCAATGATCTCCATTTCTTCGATATTGAAGTGATTCAATTAAAACGATCCAAGAGTTGTGTAGTATTATTAATGATAGAGTATGAACCACTTGTAACAACTTCATGTAGGGCAAACAATTCTATTATATATGTTCGAAATGATGGGAACAGCCCTTGTCTTGTTTATGATATCGAACATTGATATTGTTATGTGGTAAACTCTAAAGAGGCCATCATTTTCGCACTGACCAGAGCCTTAAGTTTATCTCAGACTTGTAATAATTTATTTGTTTGTAGCAACCTTATTATAAAGACATTAAAATAATATCCTATTTGTTATATTTTTTGTACATAGGACTATTAGGAATAGTACATAGGAATATTATAAGTTATATACTTCTATATTCCATTTGTGTAATTTAGTTGTTGGGTGTGGAAAAACGTTTTGATCAAAACACCCCCAATCACTGCATACTTCATTACCTGTAGTAGACTAGGCCACCCAGATCTTTATACCACTGGAACAACCCTTCTATAGGTCGCTACTCAGCAATGTGTCTGTCTAACAGGATGGAAAAATTGATGAAACAATCTATGTATTACCATGCAAGGAGATGGTAACATACCTTGGTATAAACTCTGTATTATATTGGGAAATATGCTTTTGAAAAGATTTTCCAGCCTAAATAATCTTGAGATACAGAGCAATGAAAGTGGCCTCGCTGAGTGCAACAGAAGTGCATTGTATAACCTGGTAAATAGTGCATCATTGAGAGGATCATAAGTGCATTATATTCTTTGAGACAGAATCCGGGTATTTACAGGTGGCGCTACGATCGGCGGCAAAAACTCGGGTGAATACGACAGCTGAGTGCCATAGGCGCTAACGCTAAAATACCTGTTTTCAACCCCTTTGAATCCATACATAAACGGGTCAAAATGCTATGATCTTACATGGATATATGAAGTATTGTTCATACATTGCAGTCGCTCGTTCCGTTTTGCCGACAATTGTGTATACTTTAAGACATCAAGGGGGAAAGTTGGAGATTTTAAGCTGGGTTGCTATGGTCATCAAGGGCGGGATTCCCCCATGGCCCGGCCCACTGCTCGCCAAGATGCACTGTCACATGACCAGATGAGTGGAGGCCGTCTCAAAGAATAACCTGGTAAAAAGTGCAATGTTGAGAGTATCATAAGTGCATGCATAAATCGGGTCTGTAGAGCATTGTAACATCAAGTTATGACACTCAAAACTTTTTACTTTTTCCACTAGTAAAGCACCAGGTGAGAATCAGGTCAAAAGTTCCAGGTCAGAATCAGGTCAACAATGCAATCATGCACATCGGGTATGGTTACGGTTACACAGACAATACTCATATTAGTGCCACTTACGTATGTGGTCTTATCATATGACTAATATCAGATAGTTATTATGCATTGTTATTGCTTTGTATCAACAATAAATGTTGTGACAGTCATACCGTCTAAGTTAGCCCGTCATTGCATGATATTAAAAATATCTGACATCTCCGATTGTTGTTACCTCTTCTGTCATATACAATATCACATTACAAGCTTATTCCAATTTATACGATTTACATTAATTCAATTCTATCATAATATCATAATTAATGCTGCTATCTACGTGACGTAACGACTAGTCCAAAATTTTCATTATACATGTTTCAGCCAGTTAAGTTGAGTAATTCATGTCTTCACAATGAGATCCAGGTTCAATATCTTAGAACAGTACAGTTCTAAGTTGACTTAGATTAAACTATTGCCAATACAGTACAGTAGTGGCATAATAAAAGTTTGAACAATAATTATAATTTGTACAGTTAATATATAAGACTTTTATTGAAAAGTCACCCCAAGTACAGTGATCATGTGTGGATCTCTTAACGGGTATTCTTCTTCATGAGTTATCAATGTCTCGACCTTAATATAGGCATTATACGCCTTGGAATGCATAACAAATTCTCAACATTAGTAATTTGTCAGCATAGGTAATTAATATGCACATTCTAATAACTTACTCATTCTTTTTTAAGAACGGGTCGTTGTTTAGGTAATACTGCTGTCGCAGATATTTTCTGAATTCTTTTCTTGAATTAATTATTTGTGGTTCGGGTGGCAGACCATTCCACAGTGTTGTCATAGTGTAAATATAGGATTTCTTAAAGAGTTCGTTTTTCGGCAATGGGACCCGCATATTCTTTCCCTTGGCCATGCTCCTAAGATTAAGGCCCCTCATGTCCATGTTTTCATCATTTCTGGATCTCAAGTATGCCTGTTCAAGTATATGATTTTCCCTTCTTGATTGTAGGGAGGGCATGTTTAGATCCCTGTGAATCTGCATGGTACTGGTTAGTTTGGAGAGTCCAAGAATAATTTTTAATGAGGAGTTTTGGAGAGATTGCAGCCTCTGCAGATATTTTTGGTTGCCTGAGTTATAAAATACGTCCCCATATTCGATGTGAGGCAATATTGTCATCTTATATAAGAGAAGTAACGTGTTTTTCTCACAAATATTATATAACTTAGACATTGTCCTGATCTTCACCTTTATTAAGTTAATTTTCCGGTCCAGAAATTGTTTAAAGTTCAATTGACGGTCGAGCTCAATTCCCAGGTACTTATATGCATTTTCTGATTCCAGCCTATGACCATTTATGGAATAATCCGCCACATTTTTTATAGTTGGTTTGGTGCAGATAGAGACAGTCTTACATTTCTTTATATTTAATGAAATTTGGTTCAACCTACACCATTCAACTATACTGTCTAGATCAGTCTGTAAATTCTGAACCACCCCTTCACTGGTAGACCTACATCTGTATAATACCGTATCATCGGCAAATAATTGTGCTTTATTATGACATATAACATCCATCAAGTCATTAATATATATAATGAAGAGGATCGGCCCTAAAGAGGTGCCTTGGGGCACTCCGTATGTTACTGGCGCAGATTCAGATGTGGCCCCGTTTAAGAATGTTTTTTGAGATCTATTACTTAGGTATTCCCAGAACCACTCAACAGCCCATATGATTTGAGTTTTTTCATCAATTATTTGTGATTCACAGTATCGAAGGCTTTTCGAAAGTCGAGGAAGATCAAATCCGTTATTTTCCTTTCATTAATATTATTATATACTGTCTGTAGTAAATTATCGTGAGCTTCTATAATAGATTTGCCACTTCTAAAGCCAAATTGTTCTTTACTAAGAAAATTATTAATTTCAAAGTAGGCTGAGAGTTGGGTCTGGATGCAACTTTCTAAGATTTTCGCCGGGAGAGATATACAGGATATAGGTCTGTAGTTGCCGGGGCTTTTCTTGTCACCTTCTTTATAAAGAGGGGTAACAATAGCGTCCTTAAATACCTGTGGTATCTTACAATATTCTATAGAGAGGTTGTAAAGTAAAGCAAATTGTTCACTGAGGGCCAGCATGCAAGGTTTTAATATCTTCGTCGGTAACAAGCTAATACCGGATGCTTTGTAGTTACCCACTTTTTTTAGGGATAACTCAACCGCTGCTTTCGTTATAGGAGTAAATTCAATTTTTTTTTCGGTAATGCTATCTCTAGTGAGATTATTAATATCATTTTCTCTTTTTTCTAACTTACTCGCTAACGTGGGTCCTACATTTACAAAGTAGTTATTTACTTCATTAGCGGCATCAATTCCTTTTAAAGTGAGTCCCGCAGCATTTGTTATTTTAGTTTCATTGTTAGCTATTTTAATTTTGTCCGCAGACATGATTGGTTTGAGTATCTCCCAAAGCTTGTGCGGATCATTACTATTTTCTGAGATTTTTTCTTTAAGATATTTATTTTTTGCCTCTTTTATACAGATATTTACCTTGCACCTTAGACCCCTCGCTACTTTCCAGTGTTCATTCTTACCAGTGAGTTTAGCCTTGTTAAAAGCCTTATCCCTTTGTTTGCTGAGGTCAACTATTTCCTTACTATAGCATAGAGGTACTTTCTTCACCTTTTTAAAACTTTTTACTGGGCACATAGAGAGGGGGTTGAAAGTAGATTTCGCAGGCACATTAATAAGCACTGAATTAATTAATTCATAACACCTGGCCCAGTGCCACATACCCTACTACACTGGGAGGAGAGGGGCAGGTGGTGTGGGGGAGGGTGGAGTGTCCCATTAACCCCGTTTGGCTGGGTGTATGCTAGCTATCTGAGGGGTACCTTTGGGGGCAGAAGTTCTGCCACAGACGGTGCTTATCAGCTCAGACCTAAGTCAGCTAGCTCAAGCTGGCTCAGAGTTGGCTCAGAGCCATCCTCCCTAGGCAGGCCCTATACTCCGCAACCAGTGTCCTAGTATGGAGTAACTCATTGCGGAATACAGGGCCTGCCTAGGGAGGATGGCTCAGAGCTGGCTCAGCCTACTGCAGTTTATCAGCCCAACCAATTACACGCCAATTACCCCCTTTGACAGGGTAAAAGATCTGTCCTGCCCGAACATTGTTTCCGACATTAGATAAAGCCTATTTAAAGAAATACATTTTTTAAAATTCTCCCACCATATACTCAGAAAGGTAAATTTCTAGGAGGTCAGCCCAAAAATGAAACAAATCGGTTGGGGGAAAGGGGAAAAAAGTGCCAAAAGGTTCAAAACAAGGAAAGAGGGACATCTTATAGTATATTTATAAAGGGGTATTTATAATTATTCATAAAGGGATTTTTGGAGAGGGTGGGTTTTGTTATTGTCGATATCGAGAGTTAAAAAGCTCCGCTTAATAAGAAAAATATATTTAAGCATGTAAGGGATGACTCCTTACTAAGTTGGACAACCGAAATCTACAATATTGAAAATGGGCCTGTGTGGTTGATTGTATACGTGCGTCTGTTTAAATTGAAAAAAAGTTGATATTAATTTTTCCATTTTCGGCTTATTTTCCGATCAAGACAGGTCGACAGGTGAACGTATTCAATGGTTCATAGGAATATGGTCAATGATGGAAAAATAACCCATTCCTTTATTCTGATCTGAAATGCGATCTCTATTGTAAGTGAATTACATTGGGATATATGTATGATTGATGAGATGAGGCTCACATTCGTCCTCCTATGATTAAACATGGCATAAGCTCTTTCTCTGTCTATGAGCACCTGTATAATATTAAAGCTAGTGTGACATGAAAAAGCTTACTAAATTTACTCGATCATTTGCTTGACGTGCAAGATTGAAGACATCAATATGTTGCTGCTGTTTTATGTTTTTAAACAAGATGATTTTAAGCCGAATCGGCCGAAAAAGAAGCCAAAGGACTTCGCTGGGCTTCGGACTGTTATGAAGCCCTGCCGCAGAAACTACAAGGTGACATCCCCCAACATTTTTGTCAAATTACTTTTAGATGCGTACGAAAAGAATGAAATCAAAAGTAGAAAACATTAAGTCTTTGATCGATGTTAACTGAGAATGCATCTTTAAAAGAGCTACAGGTCAATCATATGTCAGTGATTGGAAGCCTCCTGCACTAGTGGTTTTCCCAGCCCTGAGTATAGGCATCCCTAATGGGATTATAATGACATTTTGCTGTTTTGAGCGAAAGGTTTTCCCTCTAGTTGGAGACCTATCAATAAACTACTAACGGCCATTGCATTTAGAAATACCTAAAGCCCTTACAAGGGATATAGTGCCAACTGCGATATGAATATCTCATTTGCGAAGAAATAGAAAATAGTATTAAAAAGCTATTTGAATTAATGTTTTGTCCCAGTAGTGACCAGTGTGTAGCGGCTGCGAGTTGCGTCTTGGGGTGACGATTATGATTGTTCTTCAACATTATTATGGATATTTTGTTTTTCAAATGACCAGTATTCCCCGATCTGACCCATTGCAAAAGCCCCCCACCGTCCCGTCCCCCCACCCGTCCCGTCCCGGCCGTGTAGGCTGACTATACAGCTCTACACGGCCCAACAAGTAGAGGTTGAAAAAATAAAAATCTGTGCCCACGACGAGCCTTGAACTCCCAACCCTCAGGTCTGGAGTCCAGCGCTTTGCCTCGTTGCTATCGGCGGTAGTCGGGAGTGCACTCCTTCATTCCAGGAGTCATACGCCTAGGGTGACTCATGCCGAGTGAGTCTTTAATAGAAAATGTACTACAGGTAATAGAATTTGTGAGTTAGCTAAGATTTTTCTTCATAATCCTGTCTAGGGGATCCATATCTACAAGAATCAGTCACTGGTTTGGGGCCTGCAACTTGTTTTCTATGCAAACAGGTCGATATTGCCTGACTCCCATACATGGTCCTTGCTGAACCGGAAGGGTCTGATGTCACTCATGAAAGGCTAAAAAGTAGGCCACGGCCTGAGCCGCGGGATTGTGACGCTTCGTCAAGCTAATCTCAGGACACAACAAAAATCACTTATGTATTTAGTGAGAGTGCATCTGCATGGGTGATTTGACGCAAAATTAAAAACAAAATAGATTTTGAGACTGTCATATACCATACATTTTGGGAAGGCTTAAACTAGTTTAAGCAGGTTTAACTCAGCCACCGCCGCATAGTCTGTAGGCCAGCCCCACTATCCCAATGTGGGTCTGTGTACAGTTAGCAAACCGGGTGGAGTCCCAACCGGATTCCCATGATGCTTTGCGCCAGATCTGAATTTGAAATCGAACTTTCTTTTACATCCAACTCTACTCTTCCACCTATCATCTTTATAACAATTTATATTATGGACAGTAAACCGAATAAAGTTTTGTTCTTAAAAAAAAATCAATGTGACTCCCATGATCCTTAGCGCTCACATGGGGGTGCCCGGATGTAAACATACACATGTGCCAGCATGGCTATACTGTAATCATATCTTCTTTGTGGAAAGTAGGACTATCTGAAGCTTATATTCTCTTAGATATTCATGGTATGTCTACACGATTATGATTTGTGTACCATACTAGCCTCTACCACCACTAGTACCAGTGATCGATTGGGTTTTAAGCCTACTGACATCACTGTGACTGTCAGTTCTGTACTGTAGTGTCTGCCTCTCGCTCTAATAAACCTCACAAATCTGATATAGAATTTCACACGGGGACTTGGGAACCATCTGACAAATAATTATAAATTGGTTTTACTAGTACTCGTGTACAAGTGTGGCAGGGATAGGATAACTAATGCCATGGATATGAAATGCTTGACCTAGGAATTAGAAAAGATAACCAGGCATTGTGGCCGTTCACGAAAATTAAGTCCTACATTAACATTTATATTATTTGAATGTGAACATATACTTCTCGGCCCTTTTGTAATCATTAACACTGTTAATTGACAAAATGTTTGGAACTAATTACGCCAGGTTTACTTTTATCATGGAGATCCATCTTTTGTAGCCATCCATGGGGGATTTCACGTCTTTTCTCTTCTTATATAAGTTTAAATATTGTATTGGCCTTAAACTGAATAAAAAAAGGAATTAACCTAGAAATAATAACAAGAGTGCCCATTTATTGTCAAATCTTTATTCAACGATTGTTATACCACTTCATATCATGGTTGTCATACAATATAACTTGGTGGTGGACTTGATTATCGAAAAAACTGTATAAACTACACGTCCTGGGTTGATTACCAAAATTTAATTTGCTTTTATTTCATAGCCCATTAGTACTTTTTTTTCATGTTGAAAAGTAAGGTATTTTATGATTAGTATTATAATTAGCCTTGAAAGAAACATAAGTGATGACTTTATAGCTGTAATAAATAATTATATATGTCAATTGTTTGCCACTCTCAACGACTCCTACAAAACTTCATATGGTTGTCATACAATATAACTTTGTGGAATTGATTGCATTAGGCCCTAGACTTTATTTGCACGTGGAGATCGATAAAAGATTCCTGTAAAAATGTTTTATTTGATTCTGGGGCCCGTTGCACCACTTTTTGGTGATATCGTAAAGTTGACATTATATTAAGGATACGTTAAATATATATTAACAATATGATTTTGGCAGTGTTGCATGAAACCTGTCGCACGCATAGTGGTGCATCATTTTCATGCATATCACATGCTCAAAGGCACGTCGTTAAAAGACCCCCATTTAAGCACATGAAACAAGGACACGATATTGGCTGGTGCAACAGTAAGATTTTAAGGGTATTTTAAGGACACGATTTTCATTTAATGATGCAACGGGCCCAGAATCAGAGGGGGAGAGGTGCTGGACAAAATGTTTCCACCTGTAACTCTGACTACCACAATATATTTTATTAAATTGTCAGATCTGGGTGTTTCGGCGATCAATGATGTTACAATTAGTTTGCAAATGACAAGTCCAGGCTAGTTTCATAATCAAATGTTAAGATCATTATGCCCAAATATAATTATACTTTTCTAAGTAGTGATAACACCTAAAACCCTTTTGCCTGCCCAGATGGGTTTGAGAAAGATAATTATACTTTACAAGTCTATGTCAAGTACCAATACTGCAAAGCAAATAAAATTTCGTGGAACTGTACTGTTCATTCGAACATATACGGTACATGAACTAAATAAAGACACCCTATGATTGTACTATTCATAGTGGCCTAGTTGGGTAGGAACTGTACTGTTCGTTTACCTCACATATAAAGGGAATGAAGCTGTCAGAACTACTGTACTGTTAAGTCTGACAATGTAAGAATTGATTAGATACATGTAGGTTCGATGTGATATACTCTGAACAACAGAAATAATTAACATGGTTTGCTTCGTAAAATAAAGCTGCTGCACTCTCTGCTTATAGTTGGAATATGACGTCTATGGGGGCCTGCAAAAAGAAATTGGAAAAGGTTAGATTGAAGAGAATGATCTTTAAGTTTTCAGTGAATACAAATAGTTTATAGTAAGTCGACATAAACTGACAGGCTGATTTGCTCTCCGAAATTATGTATTAAGCATTAATCCCAAGCCTAGTTGATATTGATGATAAAGGAATGTATTCAGCTCAATCACTGGAACATTTAGTTCCAAATATCAGAAATAAAATAAATGTTCATCGCATGAACTGTACAGTTCACTAAATAAGACACTTTTGTGCTGGAGTCAAATGACATTTATCCCCTCGGAAATTTAATGTTCAGGTATCTTTGATCTATCACTACTAGCTGCTCCCCGTGTTTGACTGGGTAAACATCCCATCTCCCCCTTTGTCTCCCTCCAGGGTTCTGCCGTATACCAGTGCTACTTAGTTGGACCGAGGATATACTGTCACGTTTTATATTCACTACATAAGTGATAACACTTGCATGTTTCACATTCAAAAGAAAAAAATCCAGATAAAACGTTACTGTTCAGGGGAGAGATACCTGTATACATTACTTAATTTCCTCTCATCTGTCAATCACATAATCTCCATAACACTTTTGAGGAACGTTCGTGATATCTGCAACAACAAGGTGAAACATGTTAGAGCTTTGATGCACAGGGAGGGAGGGGGCAGCGAGAAAGAAACTCCTATAAATCAGGTCTTATTAATATCCATTATTACAGTGAATAGATAAAGTTATTTGAATAAGAGATGCAATTTGGATCATACCAAAAATACAGACTTTCTTTCCGAATGGATTATTATGTCTTGCTTGTAGGCATAGCCTCCTACATACATCTGCAGAACAGTTTTAACTTGTTTAAGACCAATTCACAAGTATATTAGATACTTAGATACTTGATGAAAAATGAAAGGATTTATTTGGTGAACGCAGGTATCCCTATTGCTAGACCAGTTTAATTGAATCTCAGAAATAAAAAGAATATTATTTAATATGTACCAATTCACAAGAATCTACTAATTTACTCGAAAACACTAAAACACTAGCATAATTCACATTCAAAAGAAATACGTCATCAAGAAACTGTTGGCCCTACTGAACGTTCAGGGGTAAGACACCTGTATACATCACTTATGATGTAATTTCCAAATTTGCTCTCGTCTATCGATCTCAGGCTCAGCCTCCATAACTCCTGGACTTGGGAAACTTTCAGGACTGCTGCAACAACAAAGTGAAACATATTACTGTTAGACCTTTGATATAAAGGGACAGAGAGTGGGAGGGGAGAGATTGTTTAACGACTACTTGGCCCCTCTAGCTTAATAAACAAAAGAAATATGAAATATAGCCTCATTTACACCCGAAAAAAATCGGCCGTTTTGTTGTGTTTTCGTGATGGTTTTTACTTTGTGGCGAAAGGAAAGTCAGTGACAGTGTGGCGATATATTTCTTTGGAATTTCGCCACAGTGGCTAAAGGGAACACAGCGCAAGTCCAGTAAGTGGATAAACAGGTCAATTCGTCAGGATGAAATGGTACTTACTTATTTTACACTCGGGAACACTGAAGAATCAGGAAAGAAGGAATTACTGACACTGCCAGCCGTTCACCAGTTTCAGTCAGTGGACTCCTCGTGGGTTTCTTTGTGTTGTAAGAACGGCATTGATTTCATACAGTAAACAAGATTTCCCTGATATATCAGTGCTATTTCCTCTATCCATGTAGTCTCTACATACTGTAGTAAGTGCACAATGTTACAATAGTTGTGATAACACCTGAGTAGAACCAAAACGGGAGATAGTATCTGCTACGCACAACGATCCATCATGGCTTCTCTTCCCCACGAGGCACAGCAGAGAAGGGTTTCCCCGTCTTTGAAATTGGTACAAAAATAGAACAGCCAATCAGCTATCCCCGTTGTTGAACGTCATAACTCGGCCGCATGCAAACGCCCTGGCCAATCACAACGCCGGACTCGGTAACTGTTCACAGACCCATGCTAGGGTTGGGTCTGGCCTACAGACTAACCGCCGCAGAGCGGTCAGCGCCCTCCAGGCGATGCTGCAAACTATGGAAGACGGTATTGGTACATACTGAAAAAAACAGGACGGGACGGGCCAAGTGCGGGACGGGGACGGGCCAACTACGGGAAGGGATCGGGCATCGGAACAGAGCACGGAGCATGGAACAGAGCATGGGACGGGAGGGGAATATATGGAAATTACAATAAATCTCTATAATCTCACATATCAGGAGCAATCCCTTTTAATGTTTGTTGTCAGCGTTGGTTTGATTATAATTATATATTATGTTCTCCCCAGTTCTCCCACGTCCTTATATTTTGTAATTATTTTTGCAAAGTTATCCAATAATTAAACAGGATTTTATCACTATCCTCTAATCTAGCAGTACATTTCTACTACCAATGACTGGAATATTTAAAATGTCATGATGGGTGATTCTCATTGAAGTCTTGCATTTGGTGTCCCACACCTTTATTGTGAAAGAAATACTGTCCCCCTAGTTAGATTAGATTTCCCTGACCATATTGAGAATTTAGAGGTCATGAGAATTCATCTGGTATGCACATTCTATGGGCAATTCATAAGAGTTCCTTATTTTATTTACGCCCTTTATACTGTTATGGGCTGAATAAAAAATGAATTTAAAACAAATTTATATAGCTCACAGATAGACCTTATATTAGGTCGCTTAATGATAATCATCCCATGATTTAATAATAGTGCCACACCATGTGCAACTATGAACAATACACCATTCACAATTGCTTACATATGATTATAAGTATTAATCCTACAGCTTCGTTTATATTAAATCCTTTGTAGGCAATGCAATTACCTTTCATTTGATATATAAAACATTATTATAACATATATAGAGCATGAGTTACATAATTTTGGGTTTCAGTGGAAGTTTATCATTTTGGTAATATGTGATGTGTTTCAAGAAAATGAGTCACAAGTCGCGAAAAAAGAATATATTGTGATGGGCATAAATTACCCATTACACAAGTTGTAGACTTATAGCCAGGTGAGAGTCATACTATCGATGGGAGTAGCAGTGGACTATGCATATCTCTGAATATATTTGTAAGCTGGACTCTCACCTCTCCATCTGTACCCAGTGAATAGAATGACATATATAGGAGCGAGTCTCCATTAAAAGAAAAGAACCTTTATGAAATTGAACTTGAACTTTATATATTTCTATATTTTTAAGTTTGATACTTTTATTTTATTTTTAAAGACAACCAGATGAGATGAGATGTGTGGGAATTGATGCCCCAAATTCCAAATTCCCAATTCCGATGCCAGAATTCCCGTCCATTACCCGTGCCCGCTCCGAATTTTACCTGTGCCCACTCCGAATTTTGCCCTATACTAAGGATGGACGGGACGGGACGGAATTCGGCATACGGAATACAGGATTCGGAGGACGGAAGTCGGGATTTTGGCAATGTTTTAAGGCCCGTTTTGTTAGTCAACGTATGTTAAGTCTATGGCGCTGTTTGTGTAATCTTCGGGGTGCGATCGGAGCTGGACGGGACGGGACAAAGCGGTATGTACCAATCCCGTCTTCCATAGTATGCACACTGGAGGCGGCACTCACTAGCGAGCCAGCGCGTGGTCCACCACCTCCCAAAGACTTATTATCTCCAACGGGAGTAAAGCCTAGAAAAAATGAACAGTCAAAATATAGACAGTGCGGGGACAATTGGTCTTTTCAATTGGTTTCTTTAATTGTTTATATAATTCAATTCAATTCAATTCAAGTATTCTTTATTCAGCTGATCTCGTTGCACAAAAGGTAATTTGACGTCTGGGTAATACAAAAATAAATTCCTGTTTAGCCAGGTCTTCCGGCGAATGCCTAGAATCTTGATTGTCTTAACTTGTTACAACAATAATAACATGCACAAAAATAAATTATAGCTAAACATAGTGATTATAATGTCATGTGATGAATTATGAGATAATTAACAGAGAATGTGACGAATGGGTATCGCAGTTCAATGTATGACGACAGAGAGACATCAATTTAGTTATCAAGTGAGGTGTCCTGAGTTTACATATGAGAAAGCTATCAAATTATTATAGTGAACAGTATAAAGGACAATAATAATAAGAATGCATCAGGACGGCATACTGCAGATGACACCTCTCAGGTACTAGAGCAAGTTACTGAGTTAGCATGATCAGCAGTACCCCTACCGAGGCTTGTCCACGTTTCTATTTTACAATCACAGTTTCAACTTTTCAAGTGGTTCTGTACCAGTAAATAATTGGTATGAAAATAGCTAGATATTTTAGATTATATAGTTCTAGTATTCAGTTCTTCAACAGACAGGGGCGCGCGGAAACAGCAAATAAGGTCAGTTTTCAACTGTGAGGATTAAAAAGGATACAATAATTTATCCGTGTATTGTTTGAATGATGATTTGTCAGAAATTTTATCAGCTTCTGTTTTCAGAGCATTCCATCTGATTTGACACTTATATATAAGCGAATTAGTGACTTTAGTCAGGTTTGTGGCTAGGACTACCAGATTCTTCCTCCCCTTAGCATGACTCCTGGTGCTCAGGTCTCTATTATCAACATTGCTAGGGTTTTGGTACAAATAAAAGGCTATGTCGAGTATATGTTTGTTCCTACGTTGTTGTAATGGCCATATGTTTAAAAGTTTATGTTCATGGTCTACATTATTGAATCTCGATTTATTAAATATTATACGCAGGGCACGATTTTGCTGGGACTGAAGTTTCTGCAAAAGGAACTGAGGCGCAGAATCATATATAAAGTCACAGAAATCAAAATTTGGAAGAATAGCCATCTTATATAAATCGTGCTTGGCTTTGGCTGTTAGTGAATTTCTAGCTCTATAAAGTAACCTAATCTTGGCAGAGACTAGATTTAAAGTATTTTGTGTAGGCGATTTAAAAGTTAATAAGTCATCTAAGGTAAAACCCAGGTATTTGTAACTCTGAACCTGTTCAAGTGCCTGAGTTCCTAGCTTCAGGCTAAGGGAAGGATTGAGAGATTTTCGTTTTGCAACATGACTGAGAGCAAAGGACATTGTTTTACATTTTGTTATATTCAATGACAGTTTGTTCACTATACACCAATCATGTCCAGATCTCGTTGTAGGTTATTGTACAAGCTATTAACATTTTGACTATGGTGGTATAAAACTGTGTCATCCGCATAGTGTTGAAGATTAGCATGCTCAATAATAGAATAAAGATCGTTAATATAAATCGTAAAGAGTATTGGCCCCAGGATTGTACCTTGGGGCACACCAAAGGTCACTGTTCCTTTCATAATTTCTAGAATTTGGTCTTCAATAATTAAAATAATGGGTCTCAATTGGGTGCAATATGGTGGCAACCTTGCTCCAAATTCACTTTCCAGCATTTACGTATGTTAGTTATGACGTCATCAGTATTGTCTCCATGACAACATACCTATAAAAATATTTCCAGTGTGTTTGTATACATATATTTTAAATTTCATCAAAATCCGTTCATTTTTTATTAAGTTATGCCCCCTTCAATTTATATAAAAAATTGATGCCTTGAGGCATCACCCCGTCCCCTGAGCCAAATTATGTGTGATGCCTTGAGGCATCAGCCCGTCCCCAGAGCCATTTTGATGTTGATGCCTTGAGGCATCAGCCCGTCCTCAATGGGTTAGAGCTATTTCCATTTATGCGAACAAATTGTTTTCTGTTTGACAAATAATTTTGAAACCACAGTTGTTCCATTCCTTGAATACCATAAGCTGACAATTTATTAAGGAGAATTTGGTGGTGTACAGTGTCGAAAGCCTTACTGAAATCTAAGAAAATTGTTTTATTCAATAATTAGTTATTTAGGTTTGAATATATATGTTGTAGAAAATCAGTTTGGGCTTGTTGAATAGAGTGGTCGGCTCTAAAGCCATATTGTACATTACTGAATAGACTATTAGATTCAAAATAATTTGTAATCTGAATTTGTACCACCTTCTCCAGAATTTTAGCTGGCAGGCTAATGCAAGAAATGGGCCTGTAGTTGTTACAGGACATTCTACCTCCCGACTTGTAAAGTGGGGTGACTTTGGCCACTTTAAAAGCTGAGGGGATCTTTCCTAACAACATTGAAATATTGATGATGTGAGTGAATTGTGAGCAAAGTGACAAAAGACAGGGTTTCAAAATTTTCGATGGCATGTCTACAACCCCAGAATTTTTGGAGACATCCATCTTTGAGATAATTCGGTGCACTTCCCTAGGCGTGACCTCAGAAAACCGAAAAACAGGATTTGAGGGGGAGGTACAAGTATTTAAATAAGAGAGAGGGTTCGTTGCTTTCCGGGCTAGCTAAATTTGGACCTACATTCAGAAAAAAATCATTAAAGATGTCCGGGATTTCATGGGGGGCAAGCATTTGATTGTCCTTTTCTAAATTTTTTTGAGTCTGTTTTCTTAGACTTTTCTGGGCTGATGATTGGCTTTAAAAATTCCCAGTACTTTTTCGGATCCATGTCAAAGAATTCCAGATTTGATTTTATATAGGCAGCCTTTGCAGCTTTGCAGTCACGGGTGACTTGATTCCTTAGCTTTTTGGCTTGGATTAATATTTCTTGGCTATTGTTTTTCTTTGCTAAACGGAAAAGCTTGTCTCTCTCATTCATGCAATTAATAAGTGTATCAGACATCCACTTGGGTTTGGAACGAACCCTCCTGAATTCTTTGAGAGGGCACATCCTATCAAGATGGAGGTTAATAGTATTTATCATGGATGTCCAACATTCTTCAGGGCTTGAACTATTGTATAACATACTCCAATCCAAGCCTTTCAGAGTTGCACAGAGCACACTAATGTTCAGGTACTTGGTATTTCTAGCCCAGAAGGTCTCTGTGTTGTACCTGTTTCTTGGCTTATTGCAGACCATAAATATAGGGAAGTGATCCGACAGATTTATATCGATGGTACCTGCTGAAGAAATAAAAGGACAGTTGGAGTAGAAGTGGTCTATAACAATACTGGATTTTAAGGTGGACCTGGTAGGTTGTTTTATGTGTTGATCCAAAGAGTAAGTGCTAAGGAGATTTCTAAGTTCTGTGGATATGGCAGATTTAGAGGTTTCAATTGTTTTATAGTCTAAGTTAAAGTCTCCCATTAAATATAATTCATGGGACGTGTCAATACCAGCTAGTAAATTTTGTAGAGAATCGATAAAGGTTTTAGCACTAGCGTTAGGAGGCCTATATGTATTTACCAAAGTGCACTTCTTATTGAAGCCTTTCTTGATTTGCACTACCTACGCTTCTATATCATTGTTAGAAATATTCAAGTTTTTGTACTGTTCAGAGTCAACAATCATATTGTTTTTTATATACATACATAGACCACCACCCTTTCTCCTGGCTGTCCGATCTAATCTATATACACTAAAATCCTGGAGCTGTATCATGTTGTCATGGATAGAGCTATTCAGCCAGGTTTCACAAAAGCAGAGTACATCTAAACTGGTTTCACTGGTTAACAGTTCAATTTGGTCATAGTGCTTATATAAACTCCTAATATTCCAGGAGACCAGTTTGATACCTTTCAAAACATTCAGATCAGAAAAGGAATGCAGAGAGGCATTGTTTGCAACTGAGTCCATAGATCTAAAATACTCTGATAGAGAAGCAGTGTGCAAGGGTTAAACGACATACACAACAGGACATGAAAGTAACAGCTGTCCATACCTTATGAGATAAGGGAAGAAACTTGAGAACATAAAGCTCAGTCAAACATGAATTTGTAGTGGTTACACTAATTTGCACAAAGCCATGTGCTGATGAGAACATCTGCACACAGTATTAACATGTGATGAATTAAAGCCTCACTTTGGCAATTGTCGAGACCTTATATAATTATAGAATCTTTATATCTTTATATACATCACAACCAACCAATATGTTAGCAATGGGAGAGCCAGCTGTAAAATATACATCAATGAAGTACTAAAACAAGTTACTTCATTATCAGTATAATCCACTGCAACTCAAACCGCATCCAGACATCTCATTGACCTGTATAATTATTTAGAAATACATGAGGGAGAGGGAACAATAATTCGCCAAACACACATTCTTTACCCTTAATTATTATATTGTCGATGTTTGTATAATCATACTCAAGGCGATTAATTATTATAATGTTCGGTACCCATCGTAGTAATTACAATTCTCTTACGACTCTGCTATTACCATACTATTACTTCTTTCAGTTGGAGGTATTGACATGTCAATTAAACTATTAAACTGTTAAACTCATCAATTTTACCTAATTTACCACTTATATAATACAACCATTGTAGCGATGATGTAATGATGCTACTAGATTCAACTCGAAAATAAATTATTCAGTGATTCACGTATGTTAGACCCATAGAATTACTATGCATTGAATAGTGTAGGATATTGAATGATTAATGTTCAATGGAGATTCCAGCCATGAGGTAAGGCACTAGAACAAGTTACCTACCATTAGACTAGGGCAGTATGTCATTATTTAGCACTGGATTGGTTTCTAGACTGATTTGTAGTATAAGTCTTAATGATGGCCTTCACCCAATAATCTTGCAACTCGGTTGACAGGTGACAACCATCAGCAGCCATGTTGGTGTAGTTGTGGGTATAGGACTTGTTGTTTGGGTGGTACCGGTGGATGAGTCGTTGAGTCCAGGGTGTATATTCATCATTAGATATGTTGAAGTTCTTCACGATTTCTATTGCTAGTTCAATTTGGGTGTTCAGCTTTTCTTGTTGTGGGTCAGTAGGGACATCTTCGAGGCTTATTGCCCCTCTTTCAAGTCTGGCGTTAAATTGCCCTATATTCATGCCAGTGATTGGCGAGAAGGACATATTGGTGTGTCGTGATGAGTGAACCCTTATATGGCCATTTCCACCAATTTGACAACATTTGGGCCTCTAGACACCCCCTGAGTACCCAAAAATAATTTTTACATTTATCAGTTGTTTTTTTATTTTCTATCAACCTTATATATATGCACATTAAACTGCCAAGTTTGGAACCATTTGTGATAATTAGGAATTTGTTTACAGGGGGGTCGAAAATAGATCCCAAATATGAAAAAAATGCTAAAAATAGCATGACGAATAATGGTACATTTTTCTACATAAATGAGGATTTAAATTAGAAATAGATAAAAGAAATATGCACATAATGTATTGAACTATTTTGTACATGATAGGTCTCGACATAATGATCATAACACCTTTTATTTGGTGAAAATATTCTAACTAGAAGAAAAGTTACAGCCAAATAACCATTCAGTAATGGTAATGATAATGGCAGTGGCAAGGGTGATAGGTCATTGACCCTCTGCCCACATTATAATGTATTTATACACATTATATAACTCATTATTTTTAGAATATATATCAGTGTTCCCGAAAAGACTCCTTTCACGTCCTTTCACGCTCCTTTCACGTCGGCCACATTGGCCGACGTCAACCTCAGCCCAATGTTTATGATGTGTTACAGGAAAATGAGTCACAAGTCAAAAAGAAAAGGGAATTTGAGATATTATCATATTTGAACAATTCAATTCAATTCAAATATTCTTTATTGTCAGACTGCTACAAAACAATTGGTTGTCCAATTCTGGCGTGCCAGATCTTCCTATGAATGCCACACTGTAAAAAGGCCGCGGCCATAATTTGATTCAAATAAAGACTAATCTCATCTAGGGAAATATCCTCCCATCTGATCTTGAATTTGAATTACATATCAAATAGCGAAAAAAACGCCAATATTCAGCCTATTCAGATATACATTTAGGCGTATTTTCCGTAGTAAATCAATCGTGAGAGAACCCTTAAAATTGAAAATCGGTAAGACTTTTATATGGAGGAGAGGACGTCGTCGTCATTTGATGTGATCATTATTTAATTAATCTTTTCATTTTGAGATTTCTTTTCATAACCTGGGGCTGTGTCACTGAGTTTGACATACAAAAATAAAATCATATAATCATTTATCCGCCATTTAATCAATGTTTCTTAAATATTCAAAATTAATTGGGGAATACTGCGGGTTTTTTTAATGTAACTGTTTAAATATGTGATGAGTTGGAGGGAAATAGTCACAAGTCGCAAAATTGATACTTTTCAAAGTGATGTATTCACAAGATATCTTTGTTGGAATAGTTTCATATTTGGAATGTCTAGTGCTTGATGTTTTTTTGTTTTTTTTTAACGATTTTATTTCAACTGGGGAAGACATCTCCCAGTAAACTGGGTTATTCCAATGCGCCCAGCTTTTTGGGTAACAGTGATTAAGATTTTAGCAAGATAAATAGATGATCCGTTAAGTTGGTCAGTTACAAACTCATATGAGGGAATTTTTTAGGCAAACAACATATATACTTTGGAAAGTATTCCTGGGGATAGTCACTATCAAGAGTGTGACCCCACTTGTACGTGAGAAGATCATTAATGAACATATCTGAGGACCTTTGTGTAGAGAACGGGTACCAGAGAAATTTAGTGGCTAAATTGCAAATTATATAATATAGTGAGAAAATAACTCAAATGAGAACTCATATGAGGGAATTTTTTAGGCAAACAACACATATACTTGGAAAGTATTCCTGGGGATAGTCACTATCAAGAGTGTGACCCCACTTGTGAGAAGATCATTAATGAACATACACTCTCCCGCGCACCGTACCCGCGCGATACGGAGCGGCAAGCTTTTTCGTCTTCAGTGTGACGATTTTTGTCTACCAAGCTCCGCGAACGCTACTGGTGAACTGTGGTGACGAAATTGCCTGAACTTCTGATACGAAAAACGGTGGTTTGAATCACGGAGACGAAATGTGATATGCTCCGTATTCGCGCTCCGTTTTTCGTATTGACTTTTGAGAACTACATAGGTGCAGAAATGTCTAAAGAATTAATTCGGACAGCCCATGGCTCCTCAATGTCTGTTCAATTGCAATCTCCCTGTCTGCCTCTCCCCCTCTTTCTCTCTTTGTTTCTCTCTCTCTTCCTCCCTCTCTCTCTCTCACACACACACTATCATCATTCAGATTGATTTGTTGAGGCCTTGTTCATAGCTGGCTCTGTGGTGTAGTGGTGAGCACCCTGGCTTGTGAACCCCAAGGTTCTTAGTTCGAACCCAAGCATGTTCAGGTTTTTTTTCTCTGCTTTCTCACACTGTCACAGGTGAGTGCACACTCCTTCACGCACTGCTGCACACGGCCAGGCGCGCCAACTCTTAACGCACCACCGCACACCAGGGATTAGCTTTCCCAGATTAGCTTTCACAGGTTATTATTTACCCGTCGCAGGTACGAAAAACGCCGCGCGAATACGCTGAGATGAAAAATTTCGTATCAAAAGTGGGGACAAGAATTTCGTATCCAATTTCGTATCGCGCGGGTACGGTGCACGGGACAGTGTATCTGAGGACCGTAGTACAAAGTAAAAGAATAAAACCAGGATAATCACTGAAAAGTGTGACCTAGTTTTCTGAAGATTTGTATTACAGAGAGTAAGAGTACATTAATCTAAGGTGGAGATTAGCCATTTGCGTTGAAGAGATTTAAAGGTCTCAATAGTACCAATGTTTCTGGCACGGGGGGGTAGTTCATTCCAAGTTTTGACAGTCTTGAAATAAACAGAATTTGAGCCAATTTGAGTTCTGCATCTAAAAGTTTTTAAAACAGGGGCAGTATTAGCACGAGTATTACGATGATCATGGTTTACTCTAAAATATGAAGATTGAGCTCTTTTGAAGCCAAATAGTTGAAGATGGAAAATTCTTCTGTTGACAAGGTAGGGGATCACGAGATTTTTATGATTTTCCAATGTAGGCTGGGTAGTATCAACATGTAATATAGATCTAAGGACTTTGTTTTGAAGTTTTTGTAACTTGTTGAGGTTGCTTTGGTGGGAGTTGTGGTAGACGATGTCTGTGTAGTCAAAATAGGGAAGGATTTTGCTTTTATAAACCAGGATGGCGGAGTTTTTGGTAAGTAAGTGTCTAATTCTCAGGAAAAGGTAGATTTTATGGGAGATAATCCTAATCCCGATGTGCATGATTACTTTACTGACCTAGTTTATACCTGGAAATTTTGACCTGATTTTGACCTGGTGCTTTACTGGTGGAAATCGTAAACGATTTTGAGGGTCAAAATTGGTTTTACAATGCTCTATGGACCCGATTTATAAATACACTTCTAATGCTGTCAGAGATGCACAATTAACCAGGTTAAAAAATGCACTTTTGAAGCACTCAAAAATGCACTACTGACCAGGCTATAGAAATCAGTTCTGTTGCACTCAGTGAGAGCAGTTTCATACCTCTGAATCTCAACAGTATTATGGCTTGGGAATTCTTCACAGAAATTCCCCAATACAATACAAAGAGTGTATATTTAGAGGCGGGAAAACGTTCCAAACATGGAACACGTACCCGAGAGCTAGAGAGCTCCTTTTTGACCAGAAATGGAGGAATTTTGATCGAGCAAGAGAAAATTTTCCATCAGATAGTAAGAATAATCAACAGAGATTATACTGGTACAAATATCTTATTGAAGATGGATAGCTGCTTTGATGAACAGAGAGTTGAAGATTTCAAGATGCAAGATACGAAGATCCAGCGGATCGAAGAGCGTGAGAGCGAGCGTGAGAGTGACGACGAGCAATATTTCAACGCTCCCAAATCTCCGATATCAAAAACTGAAGGACTCGTATCAAGCACACCGATATCATCTGAACATAAGAACACTTTGAAACCTCCGCTATATGAGGACTCTTTTGACCAAGTAAGTCAAATTGAAAATAAGGGAATAATCACAACATTAGTTGAGGAATTGATCAGTACAGTTCAAAAGAATTTGATTGACAGCCAGGAGACACGCCCCGAGCCGTGCCCAAATCAGATTCCCCGCCAAACAAGCGCTGAGTCGTTAGCAACAGATCCAGGCACGCAGTGGCCCCTGGATAAGGTCAGTTCAGGCAACAGTGATACGGCGGATTTCTGTAATGTTGATCTCCCATCAAGTCAGTTGACGCAGGTTGAAAGTAGCTCAAATAAGGAAGGATCAGATACTGATTTGGACACACAAGATAAATTCTTAGCACATCAAATCGAAATTATTACCAAGAAAGTAACTGAAAATGTCTTGAGAGAATTAGCGAAACATTTTGGGGTAAACAAAAATGCCCTTCCCGTAACTGACTCTATGGTAAGAATAAAAGAACTGGAAGCCGAAGTAAAGAGATTGAGTTTGAACGTTAAGCCAGAGTTGCCAAGAGAGAGAGGGCAACCCACATTACAGTCACTAGAATGGCGCATAAGCCTATTCAAAGCCGAGATAGGTAGAGAAAGAGAGAGAATCAGTGAAGCAACTGCAGTCGGGGTTGAAGCCTTATCTTTTAGGAAAGATATAAAGGAGGTAGGAGATAGAGTAAAAGCTCTAGAAGACGAAAGAATTGCATTCAGCAATCTGCTCGACAACACCAAGCAAAAGTTAAATAGCCTAGACACGTCAGAGATCTTAAAACCACCAGAGGAAGAAAATTCTTACCTTGTCATTGAAGGTCTCCACGAAGCATGGGTAAACAACCAAGGTGTAATACACAGTGATATTAAAAAGAACCAACAAATATATGAGTACAAAGAAGATTCCGACATAGTGGTTGCGACAATGATAAAATCGATCATACCTTCATTCAGATCAAGCTCGATTACAACAGCCTATAGAATAGGGAAAGCGAGAATCCACGATACGCGAGCCGTATATGTGGAACTAGAAACACCAGAAATAAAGAAGCAAATCGTAGCAAATGCAAAAAAAGTGAGAGCTGATAACTTCTATAAAAATGTGTGGCTAAACAAGATGAATAATTCCAATAATGACGGGAATTATGAACTGCTGAAAAACTGCCATACTTTGCTCCGACTGGAAAATTTCCCAGCAGATCTAGTCTTAAACCACATCGTACTGGCCGGTAAATCTTTCACCGCTAATGATCTTCACTTGTTGCCTCAAAAGTGCCGACCAAGCGATGCAATGGCAACAAAAGTTGATGAAGACGGCCTAGGATTTAAAGGTGAACATTCTTTATGTTCTAATTTTTATCCCTCCTCATTTGTGTTTAAGGGGAAACCATATTCATCAGCCGAACACTGCTATCAATCGCAGAAGGCCCTCTACGCTGGTAACGCAAACCTAGCCGAGCACCTACGGCGCGTAGCAAGTCCGGTGACAGTGAAAAGGCTGGGTGAGAAAATTGAGTGCGGCGAAGAATGGAAGTTACAGGCGGAATTTCTACTTGAGGAGATTGTGATGGCTAAATTTAGGCAGAATCCAAGAATTAGGAAAGTTCTTTTAGAAGAGCAGACGGCGAGTAAATATTACGAGATTACGACATCAACACAGTGGGGTACTGGTTTCCGGTACCCCGCTGTGAAGGTCAAGGACGGGAAACGAGAATCTCTCTGTTCAAAACACTTCAAAGGCCAAAACAAATTTGGGATCATCCTAACGAAAGTCAAAAGCAGGCTATTAGTTGAGTACAAGAAATGAAGGATTTCACACCAGGAGCCAAAGTAATCTCATAAACTATTATTGAACTGTTCTACATTCAATGTCATTTCAGAAAATGGAGAGACTTGACCTATTAGTGATTGCGGATTCACGAGGTAGGGGTGTCGAAACACTACTAAATCAGAAGCTTCCTACAAGTAGGTTGAGATTAATTTCAATTGGGGGACTGAAACTCCAAAATGTTGTTAGAGTTGCGACAAATACCATCAGAATAAAACGGCCAAAATGTGTTATAATCATGGCCGGTATCTGTAATATCACGCAAAGAGATAAAGGACTGTCACACAAACAAATTTCGCTACAACATCCATCTCTAGCGGAATTTGAGGATGAAATGCATCAAATCATTCCACATATAAAAGATGAAATTTATGAATTAGTGCCAATCCAGATGGAAAAACCAAAAGTCCTATTTGCCACTACCATGGGACTAGACATCGATAAATATAATTCTCACCTATCAATAATTGCCAGATCAAAAGTGCCATTTACACCAGGGCTAGATGTAAGTAGCCAGAAGCAAATCAACCAATCAGTTACATCATTCAATAGTATAATAAAAGACATTAATTCTGCAAATGATGTCCCAAC
This sequence comes from Sthenelais limicola, assembly GCA_942159475.1. Taxonomy (NCBI): domain Eukaryota; kingdom Metazoa; phylum Annelida; class Polychaeta; order Phyllodocida; family Sigalionidae; genus Sthenelais; species Sthenelais limicola. The sequence goes on from OW804095.1 coordinate 86,314,959, forward strand.
TCCTTTTGTAGGGGAACTTATTCATAGGAATAAACCCAGAAGAAAAAATCCAGTGACGGGAGAGCCTAAAATCACAAACTTCTACCGACTACTGGGAGACGACGGGTGTCATCTATCTGACTATCTGAGAGGAAGGACTGCAGACCAAATCATCAAAGCATATCAGAAAACTGACTTTTCAACATAAAATCAAGTCGTCAAGTCGCCAGGCCTCTCACTTCTACTCGATGTCTCCCTAAGGTATAGCGTTTTGATAATGCTTGTCCGAGGGGTTTCATGCGAGTGAGGTAAGAAAATATCAATCGCATAAAGACAAAAACTATTCTATTACCTACCTCTGCAGATAGTTCCATATGAAGAATCACGAAGAATCACAAAGAACCTCTATAATATTATCATCACTTGAAGACAATGACAATATATAGCAATTTATAACGATACCGTTTATGGACTCCTTAAGAGATTTAACCACGATCAATACCAATCTAATCATATCGCGCAAGTTATTGAAGAAGAAGAATAATGTATATATTTTTGATAATATATTTTAATAATATGTGTTCAAAAATACATGTGATTATGGTAATATCAGAATACCGATTAACTTGGGAGGAGTGCTCTCAAAAAATTGAATAGAACTTGATGCTACGTGAAATTAAATTAGGCAAAGGCACACAAAGCAAGATAAAGAAAGGAATAGGAAATACCCTATCTAAAAATTAAGTTAAGTTATAAAATCTGATTGTATAGAATAAGTAGTCAATGACCCATATGAATCTCACTGGTAATTGAAGTAGATTTATTCGCGAGAATATTACTGATTACTGATTTTGTTCACTGGAGGCACATGAGTTATTGGTTGTAGTGGAAGAAAATGTGTATGTAAGCATAACATGTTATGTTATATAAAAGTTAAATATGAGATACTCCTCTCCTTATCTCACTTCAAGATACGTACAAATCAAATAATCTAATAATGATTGAATTTATATGAACATTACTTGAAACTGTAAACAGAAAATGAAATATGAGATGAAAGAAATCGGGGAATTACCCTTTGAAGGGTTAATCTCCAGGTTCGGAATAGGTCCACAAAACTTGTACATAGTGTAATAACTCACACTAGGATTTAATTCAAATTAAGGCAAGATTTTTCGGCCTTAAGCGTATAGCTAAAAGCTATTTAGCCAAGAATTGGTAATCATAGCAAGTGAAAACTGTTCGTCAATTTATACCTTTGTAAATTTGCAAATTTGAAAATGCAAATTCAAATTCAGAAATCTCTGTGATTAAGTTTTTACTTTACCTACTAGTCAACGTACGCCAGATACTCAGAAGAGCATGGAAATAGTGTTTTGATAATGCTCAATCCAGTCAACCTGAGTGTCTGGAGTACAATGATGGTATATTTTAAGAGAATTCATGTTCAAGAATATGTCACGCAGGTTCTCCCACAGGAAATATTCCTCGTATTTCTGGTCACATTTAACCTATAATACTCAGATAGGTAGTTTGAGTACAGGTTTTTAGGAGGAAAAGATACAGTAGTTGGAAATCCGCAATTATGTATTATAGTTCAGTTAATGCGAATATTCCTTCCAATGTATTCATTGTTCTCACCGAAAGCATACGATTGATGTTAGCTAGGTATGCTAATTTTGTATATACAATCATAACTAGATGTACGAATCACCTCATCCAGAAATATAAACTCTGGCCACTGAAAAAGAAGTTGAATGTTAGAAAGTAATACTGGTAAAGAAATTTGTGAGTTGGACATTCAATTTAAGAAAGGTCTAAAATTGGCATCATGGAACTTGAGAAGCCTCCCACCAAAACTAATGCAACTAAAAACGTTTCTCAATAATACTAACATGGACATAATTTCAATACAAGAAACATGGCTACACAAAGAAATCTATGACAGCCAGCTTAGCATTGAGGGTTACCAAATGGTAAGGTTAGATAGATCTGTAAAAAAGAGAGGAGGCGGCCTTATTACATACATTAAGAAAAACTATGTCATAAATGATGCAGCATATAAAGAACTTAGTATTTCGAATAGAAATCTTGAAGCTCAAGTTATTGAGTGCAGAAAAGGGCAAGCAAAGAAAATTATCATCGTAAATATATATAGGCCTCCTCAAGCCGTTTTAGCAGAAACAATCAGTACCTTATCCAATATACTAAATAAACTGCATTTAAATAAGGAAATTTTCCTGGTGGGAGATTTCAACATTAGTCATAATGATAAAAACTTAGACTTCATAAAGCAGCACGGCCTGACTTCAACCATAAAAGTACCGACTAGGGTGAGTCAAAAATCCTCATCAACCATAGATCAAATTTTTACGAACTCAAAGACAATAACTTTAGCTGGAACTATTAACAATAATACCAGTGACCATTTCCCAGTATTTATAATTAAAAAGAAGGACAGGAACAAATATGTAAGAAGTACTTTCACCTCTAGGCAATGGAAAACACTTGACATTAAAATTCTTAGAGAAATTCTAAGAGATAGCGACTGGACAGAGTTTTACGAATCTAGAGATGTTAACTATTGCTGGGAATTTATGTTGTCAAAAATTGAGTTCTTCTTAAACAGAATGTGCCCAATGAAAACTTACAAGAATATGAAAGAAAGGCCCTGTTGGTTTACTCCTCTTATAAATGTATTATCGCGGGAAAGAGACAAAGCTTTTAAGAAAGCAAGGGAAACAAGAAGTGTAGAAGATTGGAACAAAGCTAAAATACTGAGAAATCAAGTAAATACTGGTATACAGAAGCTTAAGAGTGACCATTTGAGAACTGAGCTGATGAAAAATCCCAAAGATTGTAAACACTTCTGGGACACAATAAGACCATTTTTTACACCTGATAAAGTAAAAGAGAAGCAGAATATAAATCTACTTGATGATGAAAATAATTTGAAAGCAGGTGCTGAAGTGGCGGAACTCCTAAATAAGTTCTTCGCAAATATTGGTGATAATTTGGCGAAAGAGATACAACCTCTTTCTGACCAAGAACTCAGTTTACTTCCCATTATTGATGATGTTGATAAAGACTCTCTCGAGAGTAGTAATGATCGCACTATTGTAAATATTTTAAGCGGTGATGCAAATACATTGAATCAAGACGTTAGGATTGTCCATAATAACTCTATACCTGTTTCCCCATGTTTCTCTTTTGAGGAGTTCAATGAGGTCGAGATATCTGATTATATTAAGAAATCGAATGTGAATAAGTCCTCGGGAATCCCCCTTGTCCCAACAAAAATATTGAAACCTTGTCTTTTAACACTAGTGTCACAATTCACATACATCTGCAATTTGACTATAACTCAGAAGGAAGTGCCGAATGATTTTAAATCAGCCACTATAGTACCTTTATTTAAAAAAGGGTCAAAAAATGACCCCTCAAACTACAGACCTATAAGCTTGATTAAATACCCAGCTAAAATTTTAGAAAAAGCCATTCACAATCAACTCTACTCTTATCTAGAAATCCAAAATTTACTTTTTAAACACCAATACGGGTTTAGAAAAGGGCATTCGGTGAGCCAAGCACACCATAAACTCTTTCACCATATTTACAAAAATAATAATGAAAAAGTGAAAACTGTTTTGGCCTTTTTGGATTTCAAAAAGGCCTTTGATACGGTCGACCATTCCATCTTAATAGAAAAATTAAAAACCTTCAACTTACACGAAAATACTTTAGCTTGGTTCACTGATTACCTCAGTAACAGATTTCAAAGAGTGAGCATTAACAATAAAACCTCTGAACTATTAAGGGTGACAAGAGGGGTTCCCCAGGGTACAGGACTAGGGCCGTTATTATTTCTTTTGTATATTAACGATTTAAGTGAAGTGGTGTCAAAGGTGCAAGTTCAGCATTTTGCTGACGACACTGTGTTGTATACGTCTAGACAAACTAGACAGGAAGCTAACGAGGATTTGCAATCTGACCTGGAGAAAGTTGACTTGTGGTGTAGGAAAAATAAAATCTCCATTAATATCTCGAAAAGCAACATACTTGAAATACTCCCCAATAAGGCAAAAGATACTTATAATGCATTCTCCTTTAAACTAGGAAATCAAATCATGGATTATACTGATACATACACTTACTTAGGATTAACTATTGACAAAGCACTGAATTTTAAGGATCACTTAAGCCAAAAAATTGCTCAGGCATCCAAGAGACTTGGAGCAGTAAAGAGAATCCAAAGATCATTAAAACCACAAGACATCTTAACTCTCTATAAGGTGGCTGTAAGGCCTCTTTTTGACTATGGAGACTTTGTTTATATGGGAGCACCAAAGTATCTTCTTGATAAGCTTCAGGTTTTACAAAATTCCTTTGTTAGAGTTGCATTTGGTTTAAATAGAAGAAGAAATGTAATTGAGTTACAACAAACCAATGACATTCAAATCTTAACTGGTAGAAGAGAACAACACATTCTTGAAATAGCATACGACTTAGTGCAAAAGCACCTATTTATTGACGATAGAAACCTAAACCTCAGATCTCACACAAGAGGGACAAAAATGATAGTACCTCTACCACGCACAGAGAAGATAAAGAAATCATTTTACTACTTATTACCACTTTCTTGGAATAATTTACCCAAAGAGGGGAAAGATTGTAATTCTAAAGAAGAGTTTAAACTCTTTTTAGAAAGAAAAGATGGCCCGGATAACGGAGATAAAGGAGATACTGGATTGTAAAGGAATTGATGAAGAGTATTTAGTAAATTTAGTAAATACGAAATATTAAGAAAATCAGTATCTGGTTATTGAACGAATAATAATCACTGTATAGTGAATATTCATATTTTTAACTCAATTAAATTGAGTGTACATTTTATTATATAACTTCAAGTAGCAAATTTATGGTATGTAAATCCATATACATTTCCTATAATACCGTTAGTAAATCAATGTAAATTTCTGAGGTCTATGAAATAGGAACCTGGTCAAAACCAGCATGTAAATGTAAATATACTGCCACTCTTAAATATAAATATCGATTTTGACATTCTCCTCCCGAAGAATGTTGCTGATGATGTCTAATTCTAATCTAATTAAAATTGTTAATTTTTACTGTTACCGCAAACTCCAGATTATGCTCTGGATTGTATTGTATTGATTGAATAATTGTATGTCTTCTAATGTAAGCTTTTGAAGCTCAAATCACCAAATAACCGCAAGCATAACGTATTATTAAATCCACCCTTGCTAAGGGATACCTGGAAGAGCTGCGGGACTTTTATGTTTCTCAGAAGGAGCTAAAGAGAAGGCTGTGTATAGCTTCTCCCCTTTTTCCTTGACAATGTAAATGTTTGAATGGAAATAAAAGTAATACATACACATACATATCAAGGTATGATACCTTGTCTTTGCATGGAAATACATCAATTATTTCATCATAATTTCCATTCTATAAGACATCCCCACAGACTTCTGTGTATGAATGATTTTAATGGTTGGTGACCTCAGACACTCCCAGCTGACTAGCTACAATCATATGTACTGTTATATGGGTGTTTTGATTAGGTAGATTCCCAACATCATACATATACGTTATACATATAAACTCTAGAAGAATATCACTTAAAATATTCATAAGTGTTTGTTGGACAATATCAATAGTGTATACATGCTACATTAGCGGTACTTTTATTGTTAAAGAAATTATAAATGCTATGCAGTGACCTGTCACGCCACCTAGTGAAAAACAAGTATACCACCACCTGGTGAGAACAAGTCACACAATAGGGAGCCTATGACAAGAAGTACCATGTATTGAGAACTGATTCCAATGAAAGTATACATGAAGGACATATAGGAAGTGTTTCTATATTTCATGTTTGATATATTTATGTTTGAAAAAGACTTTGCAATATTTCTGGGTGGGCAATTACCAGTGAAGTAATTAAATATACTCCATACAAAGTGCTTTGAAACGCAAGGATATATTTGATACACTGACCTGAAATTTGGTACAGCAATATATATATGACTAATAGTGATAACCCCCCTAAACTTCAGAAGATTTCGATAAAGAAATCCTGTGACAATAACACTTTGAAAAATATCATTTTTGCTATGTGTGACTCATTTTCCTGGAACACATCACATTTTGAATGAACAGAACATTTGGATAGGTGTGTCTTATAAGTATTGTTCATTACATTACACTATGTTATATTATATCATAGCTTTGATGAGTACCCAACTAAAATGATATTGTAATATTGAAGTTTTGTATGTAAAAGGAACTTAAATATTATAAATTATGCTCAAAATGATCATAATGACATGAAACCTCATTGAACATATACCAAAAAGAGACATACATCTGAAACGGGAATATATATGCATATTTCGCTCACCCATTGTCATGGGGGTGTGGCATCAGTTTCACACCTCTGAAAGCTAATACAAAACCTAAACACATGCAATAGTGTGTTCTATAATTGCCATGATTAGAAGGTGAGTTTTGTTTAGTTAATAGGCAATATTTAAGTAACAATAAGCACCTTTATATAAAACCCCATAAGCGTTTCCAACGAATACACCATTCCATACAAATACATCATTTCAATGATGGATATACATTCGCATGGAATTGTGTATTTGTTGATACATCCTTTCTGAATAAAATACCTAAATTTAATTAAATAAATAGTGCATCGTTTCATTTGGAGACAATGGTTGACAATTAGAATACAAAATGTGTATTTTCCAGCCTTGAAGTCTTAATTGAAGGTGTATTTGTGTTGATTCTTTTCATAAAACTATAATTTACTGATCGAGGAATGATGTTGGAATTATGAGATTTGTTCTAGATATTAAGTCAACGACCTTAAATGTAAATATGAAAACGAGTTGATCAAATATGAAAAGTTATCTTTTTATAGCACTTGGAACATGTATTCGTGGTAAGGTTTTATTTTAGGCGAAATTACATTTTTTATCACAAGGACAAAAATATAATCCATTCTGAAAATTTAAAAAAGTCTATCGATAGGGACAGATTAGTTATTTAATATGGAATACCAATGTCCATGCAAAAGTAGTTGGTTATTTTATTTGTTCTCACTTTTGTGTGTATTCGTATGGTACCATCAAAACGGAAAAGGTCAATAAATGATATGAAATTCAGTTGAAAAAAATAAAGTGGTATATATTTTTATATCAACCAAACAAAGGACTTTCCATCACTTTCTAGTACTATCGTAATATAGAAGGTAGCATTACATTGTTTAGTTTAGTGGAGAGGGGTTTCTACGAATGAGTGTCAGAGACTGAGTGTGAGTGTCACAAAGTGGAGGCTTAGATATGTGCGACATTAGGTGTGAATGCCATGCAGGTGAGTGAGCAGTGGCAGGTATTATGGCCTGTTGGAGCTTCATTGTGTTGTAGAATTTTATGGTATGTATATAGTTGTGGGCATGGATTTGGTTTGAACTTTTATTTGTGGTAGAACAGTTAAGAGTGTTTAGGTTTTACAGATGAACATATGAGATTCTCAAACAGATACAATACACTCCATGGATCTGGTTTATATATGTGATTTTGATGCTCCCAACGATATGCTACTGACCAGGTGTTAAAGACACAGTTATGATGCACTCAGTGAAGCACATTCATTGCTATTGCTATGTGAGGGAGAGGTAGGGAGTTACCAAATAATAGTTATTTATTCATAATCATAATTCATACAAATAAACAGGACATTTAGGTAGAGGTTTAATTCATAAGTATTTTATTCTTTATAGGCCTGTAAGAGTTTGACATTAACATTGAAAAACGCTGTATTCACCATGAATGTTTTCATACATTACCTTATGAAATATAATAATATTTTTGAGACAGGCAGAGATAGGCAATACTCTTATTTGGGGTGGAACTTTGACTAACATTCATTAATTCAACTGCATGTATGTAGCTAGTGCATTGATACCAGATTTATATACATATATTTGATACGCATTTTTGGAGTGCATCTGATGATGCACATTGCATCAGGTGCAAAACCAGGTGCAAAACTGCTTTTTTGAATGGATTGCACTTTTGTGACTGGTCAGTGGCACTTTTGCATGCACTGACATATTTCCCAATGCACATCGGGATTAGATTCTTGACATGAGGTTGATGGGAAAGTCGATCATCAAGGGTATACCCAAGGTATTTATAACTATGTACTATTTCAAGACTAGTATTGTCGAGAGAAAGGTCAATGATAGGGTTATTCTTGGATTTGTTAATAAGCATTGTTTTAGTTTTAGAAGCATTGATCAGGAAACGGTTGGAGGAGCACCATGAGGAAAGGTTATTAATATCTTCTTGCATTTTTGTGGTAAGGATTTGGGTGGATTTATCAGATAGGTATAGAACAGTATCATCTGCATATAGTAAGTAATTGCAATGTTTCAGATGGGCTCCAAGATCGTTTATGAAGATCAAAAATAGGAGGGGTCCAAGAATTGAACCCTGGGGTACCCCTGTCTTGACTACAGCAGTGTGAGAAGTAACATTATTAACGAGGGTTTTTTGTAATCGTAGGGAGAGATAAGAATGCAACCAGAGGTGCAGATTACCGCGAATTCCAATTTTGTTTAATTTAGCTAGTAGAATTTTGTGATCAACCATATCAAAAGCTTTTCGGAAATCGATAAATGTGATAAGGGAGGGAGTTTTCTCTTCAACGGCAAACGATAAATCATCAGTGAGAGTGCTGACAGTGTTTGTGGTAGATTCACCAGGTAAGAAACCAGCTTGGTGAGTATCAAGAAGTTTATCAGAAGTGAGAAAGTGTAAGATTCTTTTCTGGACTATCTTTTCAATCAACTTGCTGGGAGTGGGAAGGAGGGATATAGGGCGATAATTATTGATTTTGTTAATATCACCATTCTTAAATAGTGGAATAACAGTGGCTATTTTCCAAGATTTCGGGAAGGTATGTGAGGTAAGGGAGGTGTTTATACAATGAGTTATTTCGGGGAGTATTGCTAAAAAGGCATCCCTAAGGACTAGGTTGGAGATATATTCAATGCCAGAAGATTTGTTGATGTCAATGGCCTTTACTAATGGTAATAGTTCAATATCATTAGTAAGAATATTCTTCAGTTCATGTTCAGAATTAGGTTGGGAGGATGTCCAGGGAGTATCAGAGGTGCCTTCCAAAAGATTGTCTGTTATATTCGCAAAATAGAGATTTATAAAGTCAGGGAGTTTGGAGTTAGAAATGGGAGTATCAAGATCATCTGTTAGATTGATCATAGAGGAAGTCAATTTTGAGGGGAAGATTGTATTGATAATTTTCCAGTATTTTTTAGGGTCTGAGGTGTTCGTTTGAGCATTGAGAAGAAAATCCTTTTTAGCTTGTAGGATACTACGATTAACTATTTTTTTCAATCTTTTTGCTTCCAGTAAACTTTCCTGAGTACAGAGACGCTTCGCGTTTTTTCGAGCAATATTCTTACTTTTTATCAGTTGTAACAATTCACGCGTAAACCAGGGATCATTGGTAACTCTAACTTTTATGGTTTTGATTGGGCACATAGTATTGAGGGTTGAGGTAATGGCATCCAGGATAAAGTCCCAGGCTTTGCAGGGGTCAATAAGATTTCGAAATGTCTCCCAATTAAAGTTGTTTCTTAGTCTCTGTTGAAAAAGAGTATAATTGTAATTGCGGTAGGATCTCCCTAATTTGGTTTCATATACTTTTTTTGTTTTTAATTTTTTTCTTATCATATAAATCGCTTCATGATCACTGATGTTGTGACAAAGGGTACCACTGTCCGAAACATTTGGACAGTTGGTTAAAATCAGGTCGATCATAGAGGAAGTAACTCTTCCATTTCTAATAGCTATTCGGGTGGGGTCAGATATTAATTGGGTTAGGCCATTCTGTTGCGTAAAGTAAGTTAGCTTCTTTTTATTAGGGCATTTTTTATCCAAGAAGTTTATATTAAAATCTCCAAGCAGAATCAGTTCTGGTGGGGATGGAGATGAGGAGTTGTTTTCAATAGTATTGTTCAGAAAATCAAGGGCTATGTCAGTATTACCAGATGGAGGTTTGTATATTGCAGTAACGAGAATTGGTTTCTGGTTTTGGGGGAGGAGGCGTATGGATATAGATTCCAAGTCAGGGGAAGAGGATTTAAGATTAGGGGGGCATGTAAAGTTGAGAGATGACTTAATAAAACAGAGAATTCCACCACCTTTTTTTGTAGTGTCAGAGTCAGGGAGTAGAGTTGACCTGTCATGTCTGACCATATTGTATCCAGGGAAGGAAAGGAGTTGGTCTGGAGTAGAGTCAGAGAGCCAGGTTTCAGTAAGGGCTATAAAATCCGGGTTAAAAGCAATGAGATTTTGCTTGATAATATCGAATTTGTTAGTAAGACTTTGACAGTTTAGGTGGTAGAATAGAATTCCATTCTTTTTGTTACTGATAGACATTGAGACTATTAATAAAAGAGGGGTGGGGGGGGGGGGGGGGCAGGCAGGGGGTGGCTTAATGCAAACGCAAAGGCTAAGGCAGACAGATGTAGGGAGATAGGAATGAATGTATGAATACAAGTACCAAGTTTTATTATTATAATGGTATCTCAAAATCTTTTTTTTTGCGACTTGTGACTCATTTTCCTAAAACACATCACATATATTATAGGCCTAAAATGAATATAAGATAATTAGAAAGTCGATACCTCAAAAATATGTATAGGGTGACTATGAACTGTTGGGTCATATAATTATGTAAACTTTTAATACTTAGGGGATTGCCCTCAAAATTAGCAGAACACACTAAAACAGCACTCATTCTGCTCAAAATTTTCCTGGGGGGCATGCCCCCAGACCTCCCTAGATGGTTCTTTGGCCCCGCTACGCTGACAATTTCTTCTGGTGAGAACCATTAGGATGACTTTAGAAATGCAAGGATATATTTAATACACTGTCCTGAAATTTGCGATATCTATTCATATGACTTGGGAGTATTATATACTCCAAAAATGAGAACATTCCTACGGAGAGCTCTTGTAGATAATATACTTTATATAAGTGTTGTGAAATAAGGTGTTTTATCATGAGAATTTGCAGGTAGCATTAAAAGTTTTTTTGTAGGTAAAAAATGGCCTGCGTCAGTGACAAATGGCCGGCGTGGGGCTTGTCCACATCGGCCACATTGGCCGGCGTCACTAAAAAGTTTTCGGGAACACTGATATATAACATTCATTACCCTTGTTTAGTTTTTTAAGTTGACTCAAATACTTGTATTTAATGTTCCTGTTCTGTTTAAGCATTTAGAGGCAAAATCTTCATGGATAAACATTCTAATATTATGTATATATGTTAGAGATATAATTTCTGATATTATGTGACAGCAGGCGTGACGGCACACGACGGCAGGCATGACGGCACATGACGGCAGGCGTGATGGCACACGACACAACGTGACTGCAAATTTTTAAAGCATTTTGCCTTAAGAATCATGTAAAAACAACTCGGAAATCATGAATTTCAATCTACATAGATTGGTACCAAGCAAAGTCAATAATAAATGTCAAATTTAAAGTTTATTATTGAAGTTGTGCCTTATAAGGCTCTAAAAACCCTAAAATAGGCGTGACGGCACACAACAGGAGCTAGGGTACCCACCACCTTTTGCCAATATGTTATTTCTCTGCTACAATTCATGAAAGACACAAATCACTACATTTGATGTTCCATATATGTATAATCCCATGCATTTTATCATTATTCATCATAATTTGATAGATATATATTTTTATTTTTTTTTTATTCTACCTTAGGCACACAATGTGACGGCACACAACATGGGGGGTGCCCCACACAAAACAAAATCGGTTTTTGATGGCTTTTGGCGAAAAAATATTTTTTTTGCAATTTTTTTTTACGAAGATCATATTCACATAACCTACTATCACAACATATAAAAAAAAATGTTCAATTTTCAAGATTATTTAGAAATTCAGCGATTCCATGCACTAGAGGCAGTGAAAAAAAACGATTTTTGCCCACAAAATGGGATTTTGAAATAAAAAAAATAAAAAAATTTGGCTAAAAATGCCAAAAATGTGGTTCCACAGGTTGGTAGAACCATCCAATCAAAAAAAAAAATCAAATTAATGGTAATTAATGGTACTGAAGAAGGAGACAACCCATCTCCGAAACATGTATGGTCGTGAATAAATAAACAACAACAACAAAACTTTATCTCTCAGTGTCTTATTGGGTATTGTGTCTATCTTATACCATCCTGGTAATTAATTTGATTTAAGCCCATTTTATCCCTTTCCACGGTTGGGGGCCAAATGTTGTCAAATTGGTGGAATTGGCCATATAATCAAGGGAGGATTGAAGATCCCTGTAGAGATGTTCCTCCATTTCTGCATTAACTGGGCGACGTAGAGTAACTTTCCCTGTAAGCTGGTCCTTGACTGTCAGGTGACAAATATTTGTTGTGATAAATACCTATGGAGCTTTCCTGTTTCCTGTCGCTACCTGGATAGATTGGAGAATAGTGATCCAGGCTTACAGGATATTACTATTTGGGTGTTGTCACTTACTTGATTTCGCAGAGAGGAGCCAACAGAGCCCGCCCTTGAATCTCTTATCATCAGAGTATCCATATTGATCTGAGCGATAATATAAGGATTCAATGATGACCTAGGTTTACGAGGTTAATGAGGGATGTTATTCGTAATTAAGCGGTGGAAGACTATTAGTTAGCTAGTTCCTTCTTGATTTCGCTGAGAATGGCTCCACAGACGTTTTTCCCTGTGAAATCAGACGACTTTAGCGAAGATCTTTGGCCCTTGGTGTTGACGATTTTAGGTAGATTCAAACCGGATGCCCACTTCCGGTCGACTGTCATTTCGTAGAAGTCAGAGTGAGGCGATTCGGCAAGTTTTTTCTTCAAATCTTCGTTTTGAGTGAATTTTTTCCTAATGATTTCCTCCAACACCTTTTCTTCTACTTTTATCCACTCAGGTGTCGATTTTAAGCCTAGCTTCGCTTTTTCGTTTCACGTCGTAATGGTTCGGGTGGTTCCATGACTCCTCGGCCATCTCCGCTTGACACAGAAACTTTGCCTTGCTCACTTGGAAGGCATGTTCCGCAGATCTATATATTTTCCCATCATGATCTATTTCCACAGGGAAGAAGTTGGATAGGTAGCTGAACTCACTCCTAAAGCCAATGCCTTTGCCATCATCTACCTTGATCGATCTAGCATCAGCAGGCCTGCAATTTTCCGGCTGTTTGGAGAGATCCCTCTTCGCGTAAGCCTGCGGCTCAGGTGTCCATATGATTAGATGGCTGCCCCTGTGCTTAGCTTGGAGCTTGTTTAGACGCAAGAGTTGGTAACAGTCCCTTAGAAGGTTGAACTCATGAGAGGGAACGTGCAAACCCTTTGAATCGATTTCCATAGTGGCAAAGCGAGTGTCATATTGACGTATATCTTGGATATTCTCTGCAATGGCTGTAAGGATCTTACCAGAGAAGGAGCGAACGAATACTGGCCTCGTGACTAGAGTATTAACGAGTCCTATTCTATAAACAGCGGTTAGATCTTTGATATCATAGTTTGGATCAAGCCTTTTACAGATTGACTGAATTGTGACAACAATGTCGTCGGTGATATTATCAATTACTATGACTTTTCGGTTCTTCGGAGAAGTGGATTTAGGCCAGCAACTTGGAGGATGTGTTGACGGGCCCTGATGCTGTTGAGTCTGCGCGCCATGCCGGTGCCTGAACAGTGGACCTTGACGCTGCATGGTAGGGCCAGCATGGCGTGGGGGCTCACCTCTGCAATGTATAGGTGGTGAGTGAGTGAGATCGGTTGCTTTACGCCCTTATCAACACTTTGAAGTGTTATATCAAGGGCGGGAGAGCTGAGATGAAGGCAGTTTATGATCATACCCAGGAAACAGAGATAGAGACGAAGGGAGAGAGCCAGCATTTTGTGATTCCCGTTGAACGATATTAAGCTTGTAATTAGTGAATTCTTTCAAATCATCCAATGAGGAAGCAATTTTCTTCGACTCCACTGCATTGTTATCACTAAGCAATTTGAGCTCCGACCTGAGAACTGCTGTCGACAACTGGTCTTCAGTTGGACTGTCAGCTGACGACAATGTTTTTTCTATGTTGGACAGGCGAGCATCGAGAGATTTAGAGAGGCTAGTAATATCATTCTGTATCTTCATGATGTCCGAGCTAGGAGAGGATATCGATGAGGTTATGTCATGTTTGGTGTCAGCTAGTTTTGTCTCAATACTAGCGGCGATCAACGGTGTCAACCTAGTACACAAGGCATTGAGAAGATTGTGAATTTTGTGACTCGGTATATTATCAAAGGGGTCAATGTGTTCGTTGGTGCTATTTTCACTCTGAACATCAGACAAAACAGAAGGGGAAGTGCCAGGAATGACCTTCTGTGTGAGAGAGTGTGTGGAATTATTAATCTCATCTGTGTTATTCGAAATGGATTGACTAACTGATTCCTCTACTGTGGGACGACTGACTGATTCCTCCCCATGCACGAGAGGGAAATTACTATCAGCTCAACTCGGCGACGAATCAAGATCAGCTCGACTCGGCAATGAATCAAGCAAACTAATGGTTTTATCAAGCATAATAGGACTAGGAGGTAAGTCCCCAGCGAACAAAAATCGTTCGCGCTAAGTTGATTAACGTTCGGTCTAAGTTATTTTTACGAACGTTTGTGCTGAACGTTATATTGAAGTTGTTCCAACGTTGTTTCTCTAGCTGTCTTTTTCAGAACGTTGATTTAACCTCCATTAAATTGATGCAAACTAACGTTCATGCAACAACGTCAAAACAATGTCAAAACAACGTTTGTAATAATAACGTTTTTGGTTCACGTTTGTTTAACGTTTGGATAAGAGACGTTGGATTAACATATATCTCTTTACATTAGATAAACGTTCTGGAAATAAACGTTGTTTTGCCAACATCAGAACAACGTCAAAACAACATTGCAAAAATTAACTCTTTATTACGAACGTTGGATTAACGTTTGGCATATAAACGTTTTTCCATAGGTGTTAAATGAATGTACAAAAAACGTTGGCTACAGTTGGCAGAGGGGTTGAAGATTTGGGTCAGACAGTGCACTTATAGAATGTGAAGTGAATGAGTCATCACAGGAAACTGGTACCAACCAGTTGCTCACAGGCACACATCTACATCTTAAAATCAAGGTTTATATAGGCAGGAGAGAGAGAATTAAAAGCATTTTCTAAATAATGTGAAACAAATGTTATCCCTTCAAACAGATTACTTTTATGTGATGTGTCACATGAAAACGAGTCATATGGAATTATTTCAATTATGTGGGTTTGTGACTTTTAATGAATTTCTGCACATGTCTCCTGGGTCGATTCATACACAAACTTTACATATCATTATAGCTGCATGTCTCTAGATTACAGGGGGGTCTTTAGTTTGAATCAATTCGAGCAACTTGAAGGAAACCAGAGACCAAAATGTGATGCAACCTCCAGTGGGCTCAGATTTTCAAAAATGATTTTCAAAAACGGAACGGTTGATTTCACCAACTTTGAGGGCAGTTAGGACTTAGATCTTTGAGATATTTTCAAATCAAAGGATTCGTTTGACATTGCAAAGTAGGTAAGAAGAATAACACTTTTTAGGTACATCTCTATGGCACAAATTCTGAAAAAGTTAGACTTTTTTCTGGTGGCCCATAGAAATATTATGAGATATTGACCTAGTCCAGTTTTTTCCCCTCTTTTCAAATCTGGCCTCCAATTTCTTCTATTGGCATTATTGGCGACGTTATCGGCAATCCGACTGTTTTCACCAGGTGGCAGTACCATAGAACTTGGCTTTCACTAGGTGCCCTCGCAGGTTACTACATGCTATTTACAATTTCTATTAAAACAAAAGTCTCATTAGCAATACTTATATGAGGCATTTATACCTTATAGATATTACACTTTATAAACTTGGGAATATTGAAAGCAATGAAATCAATACTTTATTTGTATAACTTACCTGCTTGATGTTGAAAAATGTTGTGAAGGAAGCACCCTTATAATTCTAATATTATTACTATGAGTACCACTGAAGTACCAAGATTGTGAAACACCAAGTTGCAATGGATACCTATGCCAGCTACAGGAGAGGATTGTTTTAGGGGTAAGTTTAAGTGATGGAAATGGATGAGGAACGGTGGATATTTCCCGAACAGGACATGTCCGTATAGATCTAGTGAAGCTAGCTGATAGGCTAAGACTCGCACGTGATGGCTAGCAAAGATCGCCACTGACGTGAAAAATTTTGTTTGGTCGGTTTGAGCTGTCGACAAAAAAATAGATTCTTCTCATGTCTTTGAGAGAGACGATCTTGTGTACTAACTGCAAGATCCGTCACAAGAGACCGGGTTGGAGACAGGGAAATGGATGAGGAACTCTGAAAAAGTCAAGCAAAGGGACTGCATATAATATGCAGTCTCTCCTTGAATGCTCTTGGGCAAAATGCTTCTGTGGAGAAACATGCTGCCTTAGCACTGAGCACAAATCTGCTGTTATAAGGACCAGTCAAGATTCAACAGATATCTCTACTCAGAATTAATATTATAAATTACAAGCAATTTTATGGATGCCAAATTAACCATCAGGGAAAAGGTTATTTTGATGTTATTTCAACGTTCATTTAACAGGTTATTTTGATGTTATTTCAACGTTATTTTGATGTTATTTCAACGTTTATTTAACAGATTATTTTGATGTTATTTCAACATTCATTTAACGTTGGTAATAAAACGTTCATGAACGTTCATGAACGTTCATGAACGTTAATTGAACGTTAACGGTTAACGTTAATTTGAGGTTGGTTTGAGTCCACATTTCTAATGTTAAATGAACGCTCATCCTCGAACGTTAGGCCTAGGTTGACGGGTCGAGGACGTTAATTGAACGTTAAAATAGCGTCATTTTGTTCGCTGGGTCAGCACTTTCTCGACTTTGTGATGTGGATGCAAGTTTAAAGAGATAAACCACTGTATTCCGCACTGCTGCAGGCGGGAGTTAAAGGAACTAATGCATGAAAAATAAGGATTGACAGTAATTTTTTCAAACTTTGTCTTGAGAAAGTACATGGTTGGAGGATAACAAAAAGCTAAAAAAAAATGGATCTCAGCATATTTTTTTTCTTTCTAGAGACCAGCAAAGTTTAGTATTGAAGTATGTGGGAAAAATGGATATTTTCTCAGTTTTTCCAAGATTTCAGACAGACAAGTAACATTTTTCAATTGAAATGTCTTCTAAACATAACCACTATAGATGTTTGCCCTCATGTATGTAAGAACAGGGTATCAACATATTTTGAAATATATTATTTAGCATTGAAAATCTTCAATATTCCTGTTTTTAACTCACCGCCATGCAGATTCAGTTGAATAACTTTTTTAAAAGGTCGGTGACCCCCATTTTTTATTGCTTGAAAGGGTAAAGCAATATGTTAGCTATGTTTATAGAGATTTTTAGGAGAAAGTTATTTTCAATTTTTTTTTTATACTGAAAAAATTGTCCTTTTCTCATAGACTTCTATAGTGAACAACCATAAATTTTGAGGCTCCCTAAAATGAAAACTAACCCGGTGACATATTGTTTTTATTGGCTTTTTGAATTCACATAACCTTGTTCTTTCACGAGGCAAAGTTTAAACAAAATGTTATTTTCAGTTTTTTTCCCAGTTGAACTGTGGTTTATCTCTTTAAAGGCTATTTCTAGGTCCGACGAATGTTGTGGTTGATGATTGATGCTTCTATCTAGGTTCCCATTGCCCACGACTGGCGTAGAGGTTAAATTGTTATCATCAGAGTTATTGGATAATCCAAATAAACCAGTAATCATACTGGTCATGGTCGACCCTTGTGACATTGTTGATGT
Organism: Sthenelais limicola; assembly: GCA_942159475.1. NCBI lineage: Eukaryota > Metazoa > Annelida > Polychaeta > Phyllodocida > Sigalionidae > Sthenelais > Sthenelais limicola. The sequence goes on from OW804095.1 coordinate 86,332,939, forward strand.
ATTGACATTCACAATAACTATTCAGAGGTAGTATTTATAATAATTATTAGCAGGTATCGTTTCGCCGACTTGGGCGATAATGAGTGAAGGGGACACCTAGCTCTCCGTTGATCGCTGACAGCGTGAGATCAAGCGACGAAAGTTTTTAAACAATGAGTTCTTACTGTCATTCACCGCTGTAGATTAGATGTTTCGGAAATAACAATCCCTATGTCCTTATCTTCCTATATGGTCATTTGAAGAGTTGTGTACGCAATTTAACCTTTGCAAAATGCAAAAATTAACGCAGAGGCGATCTGGACGTCATGTCACGTCAGAACACTCCTAGGCGTAATAATTGCTGCGGATTGAAAGAATACCTTTAATTGATACCTTTAATTGATCTGTAATTGTTTCCACTATTGACTGGTTTTATATGATTGGTTTCTTCAATTGCTTGCTCTTACATGTCCAATTGTATTATTGTACTTTATTGATACTGGCGTGAGCGCAAGGAACTGTTAATTATAGCTGAGTTTGAATCAAAACTCCCTTTACCCACAACCACTTGTTGAGTTAACTAACGTAATAATGTGTATTCCTCGAGTAATGTTAGCATTAGTAGTGACGAAACATTTGTAGAAATGCTGTGTATTACTGAGAACATTCTCTGTATGTTAAAATGCATCCAATAAGCACATGAAAGTATAATTTGTATTTATAATATGTCAATGATTACATAATCTCTGTAAGAAGGAAGTAGTTTTATAACCCATGTTTGGAATTGTATATACCCAATAAGAACATGTTGGCACAGCAATATCAAAACACAAGCTTAGCTTTATCCTCTGAATACACAAACACTCCACCGAAAGGTCTGAGTGGCAATGTGTAGAAACACAAGAGTATATATGAAAATGCATAGCTGTTATAATTACTCAAAAATGTTTTCTCTTTGATGGTCTTAATGTTTATTATTATTATTATTATTATTACAAGTTGAACCGCACTAACTGTACACATAATTGTTACAATAATGACAAGAAAACAGAGGGCATGGTCCATATGTATTAAAGCTAGCGTTTCGTTTTTTATACAGTTTTAGGGCTCATAGGCCTGCATGTAGTCTGCTATATATAAAACTAATATCTCAACGCATGACCCCTTATCTCTCAGGTACCGTAATAATCAACAGACTTATAGGTAATAATCAATAATCTACGCGGGAAAAAGTGTTGCGAAGGACTCATTGCTAACGTAGCGTAAATTACAGGACGTTACGTCCTAAAATATTGCGTCCTGATCGGCATAGTTGTTGACAAAATTGTCTGGATCAAAGGCCGGGATGAAAGGTAGGCCAGAAAGACTAATAATACGAATTCAGGAACATATCTTATATCAAATGAAAGCTTGGACGATTTCCTGTCCATTTATGTGTACTGTTTGGTGGTCAGTCGTACATCAAGATCTATACAGCGAGCATAACCGCGGATACAACTTATGCGAAATCTGGATAGAGTTAGACTAGCGCTAACTAATGATGTCCGCTGGGTATAACCGGCTCAATATTTCCAGATTTCGCGTCAGTTTTAGGCCTTAATTTGATTTGAAGCCTTCATTCAGTAGATGTATAAAAATGCCAGCCAAGGATTGGGATGACGTAGGCCAGAGCTGTAGCCTATAGGCCTACATAATATGCATATTATGCAACGGCGGGAAAAACGAGAATCCGAAAGTAGTAGGGCCTACTCATATCTATACGCGAGCGTTGTTAGGCAAGAAAGTAGTTCTGTGTTCGAAGGGTAATTAAACAATAAAAACCTATTTTATTCTTGATAAATGTACCTTTGCATTAAACCCAACCTAACAACGATTCACTCCTTCTAAATTAATATGATATTAATCCACTTTATCATGAAAAACGGCATATTAATATTTTTATGATGATTATATATACAGTTAGTAAATTATTATAATATACTGTTAACCTCATCTTTTAAAGTATCTTCTGATCACCACTGCTTTTATCCTTTAGACAACACTAACACTCCACAACACGTCCGAGTGGCACAGTGAAGTCAATTGTAAATTATAACATATCATCTATCTCAATCAGAGACCATACATAACTCAACAAAAAAGAAATGACATATTGAAACTGACTGTATATAATGTAAATAGCATTCTACCAGACAATATGGCAACATGGATAAATATGTAAATGGATATTCGAAAGGCTTGGCCCAGCAGAACTAACCCCGATAGGGGAGTCGGCAACCAAGTTGAAATAAAATCTTTAAAAAAAACAAGTTGAAGTTTTATTCCAAATGGTAGTAGGCTTACGTCCGAATATTGAAAGGAGTAGATGAGTTTATAGCATGTTCTTATACGGTGCAACCATAATTAAATATGTGCTGTAGGCAGTCACTGTAGAGTTGCTGAGGAATAATTTTCTTTTCAACCTTAAACAGAGAGTTCCTGAGTATAAGCTTATAGAAAATAATATGAAATAAATAAAATCGTGGGCCCAGTAGCCTTTATAGTTTGCTCATATTCAAATTCATTTTAAAAATGGAATGGAGCCATGCATATAATTTGACCTCTTCATCCGACATCCGAGCCAAATGTTATGTTTAATATGACCTTATGCATGCACCATGACCATGTTCAGTCAATACAAAATTTAAGATTCTGTCACCAAAGACATAGCGCTCATCCCAACAGCAAACACACTTTATCTTCGTATGTAGGACGACTTGGACCCAATTACTATGGACAACTATAAAGAGTGCAATGTCATACTATTTGTCACATCCCAACAAATGGCGGCCTACAGTGAGAGCCAGTATAATGTTTACCAAGTAAAGACGAGGCACCATATTTGATATGAGTGTCGTTTTCGGACAAGCGAGGAAAATATTTAGTAACAAAACAAAGGTATCCCCACTTTGTGGCCATTGTTTGAGAACCGCACTTGCATATTCGACTGGCGTTTCCGAAGCTGGGGTTCCTGAGTGAAATTTGACAGGGAATGCACTGGCGATAAATGACAAATATGAATATTTATATGAGTGTGGAATTAGTAATGATAATTATGTTATAGATGTATACATAAGATTAGTATTTATCACAACCAAATATAAATGTCAATAACAAATGAATTAAGCATAAATGCCAGAAACCACTTGTATGTATGTATACAGTATGTATGTATGTATGTATGTATGTATGTATGTATGTATGTATATTGTTTATTTCCAGTTCAATATAGTTACATCAATATGTTTAAATACAATACCTGGAAATGGGTAACCCATTCTATGCTAATCATAGCTCTACCAGGAGGTCCGACTTGATGAATACGAAGCAACAGATTGCTTTCGATTTCATTATTTAATTCATTTTTTATGCAGGAGGGCAGCAAGTTGTACCAGTTACAATAATTAAAATTTACTGCTACACAATGATTACCGGAGGTCACTCTATGGTGATCTCCGCCTGGTCTTGATCTACTGGCCCTATAGAACGTACAGATACCAATCATTCTCATTATATTTGTATCCACTTTACATGGTGTTATAACTCAGACGCTCATGGAACTGCATCCAATCTCAGACTGGATTTCTCTCTCAGAGAAGTAACCTTATAACATCCCAGGTAACAGAAAAAAGTTCGCCAAACGTTGATCAACATTTGATTAAAGTTAATGTTACAAACGTTTGGCCATGAACGTTATATCTATGTTTTTTCAACGTTGTTTCTCTGGCTGCTTTTTTCAGAACGTTTATTTAACCTCCAATAAATTGATGCAAACTAATGTTCATGCAACAACCTAAAAAACGTAAAAACAATAGAGCCAAATTGAACCCTTTATTATAAACATTGGATTAACATCTGGATAACAAACGTTGGATTGACGTATATATATATCTGTAAACATTTAATTGACGTTCATGAAATAATCATTTTTTCCACTATGTCAAAACAATGTCAAAACAATGTCACAAAAATGAACTCTTTATTACAAACATTGGATTAACATATGATATATTAATGTTTTTCCATAGACGTTTAATGAATATACAAAAAAACGTTGGTTGAATTTAGTATAATGGTTAAAGATTTGGTACAGTACTGTATAGAGGTATGACAGGCTTTCTAGGTCAGTGCTCTGATAGAATTGAAGTGTCATCACAGGAAACTGGTACAAGCCAGTTGCTGACATAAGCACATGGGCACATGGCACAGGGACATGTTTAAATCAAGGTTTATATAGACAGGAGAGAGAGAATTTAAAAGCGTTTTCCAAATAATGTGAAACAAATGTTATCCCTCAAAACATCAGATTACCTTTATGTGATGGGTCACATGAAAACGAGTCATATGGAATTATTTCAATTATGTGGATTTGTAGGTTTATAAAGGCCATGATGAAATAGGTATACAAATTATTCTGCCTCTATTATTTTTCCTCATTTATCAACAAACAGTTGAGGCCTCCTTGTTGAAGTGGGTGTATGAATTAGATTATTTAAATGTCAAAGCCAATGGCAAAAGATTTTTTTGTAAGAAAAATATTCGGTTATCATTCTCACTACAAGATATTTTGTTTTAACGAATTTCTGCACATGTCTCCTGGGTCGATTCATACACAAACTTTACATAATTCTTGAATGTGCATGTCTCTAGATTAGATTATGGGGGTCTTAACTTTGAATCGGTTGGAGCAACTGGAAGGAAACCAGAGACCGAAACGTGATGCAACCTCCAACGGGGCCAAGAGGAACATGTGGGCCCAGTTAAACATTTCCAAAAACGGAATGGTCGATTTGGCTAGGGCTAGGGCTTAGCTATTTGAGTATGAGACGCAGGGGGCCCTGTTATACCCTGGTGCCAAAGGAGATTCTATATTAAACATTCCTTCATTTCCAAAACAAAGGATTCGTTTGACATTGCCAAGTGGTTGGCAAGAGTTACACTTTTTAGGCACATCTCTATGGCAAAAATACTGAAATCTCGACTTTTTTCTGGTGGCCCCTAGAAATTTTGTGAGATGTTGACCTAATCCAGTTTTTTCTCCTCTTTCCTCCATTTTTTCTATTGGCATTATTGGCGGCGTTATCGGCAATCCAACATGTTTTAATGTAGTATAAAAAGGAACAATCAACTGTAACAGTGCCATTCTCAGAATATACTTGCATTTCAGGGTTTGGGGGTATTATTGCCTGAAAACATATACACAATCAACACATCGATGCCCATATTTGGGTCTCTGGGCGGCACCCATGATCTGGCCATGCCCTCTTCTCGTGGACCAATCACATGACTGAACTCCTCTATTGTGACGTAAGGTTGTCTCGAACATAAACAAAGTATTCGGCCCAGTCACACGCACCTGTTTCTCCACAGTGCGCGGATGTGTATTGAAATTTTTTTTCTTATTTATATTATCAATGCTTATGGTAAATAAACCTTGCTTCACTCGGTTCTGGCCAACCCTTGTGTATTCATTGATATATTATATATAGCTCTCTCTCCCATCTAGCCGACCAAGAACCAACATATATTCTCCTCTATTTAAAGCCTAAACAAATTTACATTCAGGCCCAAATATTAAGGAATCTACAGCTCAAAACATGAGGAAATGTTCTTGTCATAGAGATACCATTATGCCTTTTGTTCTCACCAGATGGCAGTACCATAGAACTTGGCTTTTACTTGGTGGCTGCACAGGTTACTGCATTGCATTTACAATTTCTATTAGAACAAAAGTCTCACTAGTAATACTTATATGAGGCATTTATACCTTATAGATATTACACATCATAAACTTGGAAATATTGAAAGCAATGAAATTCATAGTTTATTTGTATAATTTACTGCTTGATGTTGAAAAATGTTGCAAAGAAAACACCCTCATAATTCTAATATTATTACTATGAGTATACTGAGGTACCTAGATTGATATACATCAACTTGGAATGGATACCTATGTCAGCTACCAGAGGGGACTGTATTAAGGGTAAGTTAAAGTGATGGAAAGGGATGAAGAACTCAAAATTCAAGCAAAGGGACTATGCAGTCTCCTTGAATGCTCTTGAGCAAAATGCTTCTGTGGATAAACTTGCTACCCTAGCTTAGCCCGAGAAATTCTGACTGGCTCCGCTCTATTTTACCGCTGGTCGCTACACACAGTCAGAGTGCAATGTAATGTTTTTCTATAATAGAATCAAAGCCTCCAATGAAAACTTTAGAATGGTGACATTTTCAGGCTAAATACTTTAGCCCTATTCACTTCCATAATAAATAAAGCATCCACATGATTTGTGTGGTATTTGTAAATGTATTTCATCACATTCCACACTCATTTTCACCGCACGGTAGGCTAGGTAGGCTTCGAAAAATGGCGGCAATGTTCTGTGTGACTGTAGCGCCACCTGTAAGCTCCTACAACATTAACTTATTTTTTGCGAGAATTAAATCTAAAAGACCAAAAGACTAGTTCTTTTTGTGTCAACATTGCTCTGTTTAATTTTACAGCAAAATAAACTGAAATTTTCATAGATTAGCAAAATATCTGCATCATTTTGGAACATTTTTTGTTTACTTCCGGTACCCACAACACCTTGCTTCATTGTTTTGAAATTACCGCCAACTTTGGCCAGAGTCCTCCTTTCCGAACCCATTCTCATTTATTAAAACTAATCAGCCATTAGGTATTTTTTTTTGCTCTGTACATTTGTCAACATATATAATTCCAATGGGGACATAAGATATCGTTGGTCAAAGCGTTTTTCTATTACATCTCTACTCGGCCAGAAGTGGCTCAGTAAATACCACTGTTCGTGCGGTTCTGCTCCCAGACCCTCCGTAGGTTAGGGTCTGGGAGCCCGGGCTACCCTAGCTGTACATACAACCCATTCAAGTGACTGGGCTGTAGAGCGCCCTATGCAATAATTTCTGAAATCGCCACTTTGTGCATTAAATGTTCAAAATATCACTAGTATATAGACTCCTGCCTATGTCTAAGTTGGAATATCGGTAAAATACGTATTGCGCCATAATAATATTAAACAATCTTACTGACTGGCAGTAAAATCAACTCAGGACAACTGTTGATACAGACTATAGTCAGTGGTGAAATAGACAAATAGCGCTGTGCTGATAGCCCGTTATGCATAACCATGCATAACAGTAGCTTTACCATAAGTGGCAGCGGAGGCTGACAAGCTTTGAAAGTGTTTTAAAACTCCATTTCTACTTAGTATAGGGCCTATAGCAACTTAATTAGGGCTCACATTCACCATGTTTATAATAAGAGAGAACTAAGAGTCAGTTTTCAGTTTATTTTGGGCATTTGTAGACAAAGTTTCAGTCCGCTCCACCCAGGCGTGGATGGAGCGGACATTTGGATGCTGCTTAGCAACAGACAACGTTGCGTCATGACCTAAAATTTGATTGGGTGATGCGTCACAACAGGCATGACTTGTGCCTACCCGAATATAAACAACATTCATCATCAACAGAACTTGTTGCATAACTTAGAATTACAAAACACATATTGTCCCCCGCAATAAGATAATATGCCCGTGCATCAAATTAATCATATAAGATACTACATGTAAAGTTTGCCTGCTCAACACCGTGCATAAATGTAGATCTGGGTGTTTTGTAATTATTTTGTATAGGCTGCTCTTCGACCCTATTCATGCGTACACAGTAGCACGGTATAGTGTTGATGGTTTGGCTATTGCTACCCTAACACTGAGCACAAATCTGCTGTTTAGAAGCTGACCAGTAGTGCAAAAATTCAGTCTAGTCTTGCCATCTTATTGATATAGATTCTTATTGATATAGATTCTACAGATATCTATACCCAGAAATAACATTCTGAAAAACATGCCATAACACTGTTGATAGACGTCAAATTAATATATCTCGACTCATTAAACTGTAGTAAATAATAAGGCGGGGGTGCAGAGACAACGGTGACTTATGCCACCCTTTATTAACGAAGACAAAATTTCTGGTGCTCCTAGCATGGCGGCTCAAGAAGAACTGGCATGAACTGCTGAGTGCGGGCCAAGGTCAAGTGACCAGCGATCCATTTCTGGTTCGTTCAGATATATTCCCATATATATATATATATAGGTTACCATATCTCATTAAACTGTAGTAAATAATAAGGCGGGGGTGCGGAGACAACGGTGACTTATGCCACCAACACCCAATGTTCAGTTCAGTTCAAATAAGAGTAAGCCTTTTTTTTTTTTTCATAAACCAACTGGCAACTAAACACAACCAATAGCAGAAAGGGACGTCGAAGAAGACTTGGAAATTGTCAGTTTACGTTCATGCGGAGTGGCCAAATACATGAGCACGGCCAAACTTGACCAGTCACCCATGCACTGAATGTCAGAGAGCGGAATGCCCATTGAATGTAGATGCTGGGCCCCTCTATGACGCAGCGAATGTAGGCCAACAGAATCTGTGCTCCAACCAATCTTAGAGGCTAGAGTCTTTAGGTAAAGCAGGACCGAAGGATAACACAGTGGAGAATCCCCACACATGAGTAGAGGAGAAGAAGGCCCAGCAGGGTTGTGGCGGATGTGTGTAGACAGCAAAGTGTGGGCACAGATCCTGAAATTGGCTGACAGAGGGAATATAGGGATTTCTAGGTACTTGTTTTGATACTTCACGGTCTTTGAAGGCTGTACGCGAAGAATAATATGATCTGGGTGCACAATCACATCAGCCCTCCGGATAACATGACAGTCATCGGCAGACAGAGAGGAGGTAGACTCAGGTAATAAATTAGATTTCCTCAGCAGTGTAGAAAAGGAGAAAACAATAATATAGAAATTATAGACCACACTTAGCCAAAATAAGTGGCGCAGGAGGACATGCATTTGCATATGCATTTGCGCTAACCCCTTTGTTGATGAGGCCCATGGCCTGTGTGTTGTCGGTGAATATCACTATATGTTGATTTCTCCAGAGCTCTTTACAACGATCTGCGGCCACCACAAAAGGTATAGCCTCAAGGACATCGATGTTCTTTGCGTGGTCGGCTTCAATGTCAATATTGATCCAATGGTCATGTGTAGGATCGCACCATGATATGTCAGAAGGGACAGAGTCACTATTGTAGTAGCCAGCGACCCAATCATTCGAAGAGACCAGACCATAACCTCCTAAACAAGCATCTGTAGTCCAGGACAGTTCGGGAAAAGGGATGCGGCCGATCACACATGAGGTACCGTTAAACCATTCTGCAAATTCAGTCCACCAGTTCATGTCTTCAAATTCAAATTCAAATTAAAAAATTCTTTATTGCGAGTGTTGTTACAATGGGTCGGTCAATTCTGAACCATAGAAGTCAGGTCTTCCTATGACTGCCGACGTATGATCTTTGAATGTTGTTACAATAAAAACGTGTGAAACTTAACGCTAACATAGTAGTTTATGGGATGAGTAATTACATTGATGAACATTATGAGACATTGATCAAGAGAGAAATCAACTGACATTATCGAGAGTTAACAGGTGATCAAGGATCACAGCTTATAGCATTGAAGCTAAAGAACATGTTAGGCAGTGATCTTAGCTATTAAGTAATTATGGAGGTAAAAATCAAATACAATTGAGTGAGCACTTTTTATAGGTGCAGCAGCAAGTTATTTTACTTGTTATGATATAATACATATTAAATCGAGGTGAATTAAAATGGTGCAAGAAGTTGCTGGGTGTACTTTCTAAATGTGGCCCTATCCTCAATCCTGTGAGCGACAGGTTTTAGTTGGTTCCATCTAGACTGGCATTTAAAAATGACAGAATTGATGACTTTATTAGTTTTTGATGCCAAAACAGTTAAGTTCCTTTTACCACCCATATGGCTCTGCGTTGGCAGTTTCCTACTATCTAGATTTGTTTTATTTTCTGCTAAATAGTGGGCCATATCTAGGATGTGTTTGTATCTTTGTGACTGTAATGGCCAGACATTTAGGGTTTTGTGCTCTTGATCGATGTTATCATACTTTGACTTATTAGAAATAATTCTCAATGCCAGGTTTTGTTGTGACTGGAGCTTTTGTGAGCAGAGCTTTTTGGGCAGAGTCGTAAATGAAGTCACAGTAATCTATATTTGGGAGGATGGCTAATTTATAAAGATCATGTTTAGCTTTTTGAGTCAGAGAGCTTCTGGCCTTATATAATAGTCTGATCTTTGATGCAACTAATTGAAGGGTTTTACTGACATGAGGTTTAAATGAGAGAAGGTCGTCAAGTATAAATCCAAGATACTTATATTCCTGAACGGTGTCGAGAAGAGCAGTACCCAGAGTCAGATTAAGAGAGGAGTTGAGGGATTTCGCCCTCGATAATAAGCTCAATGAGAAGGACATAGCTTTACATTTGGAGGTATTGAGAGACAGCTTGTTCCTGCTACACCAATCAAAAATATTGTTAAGATCTTCTTGAAGGTTGGCGTGAAGGGAGATAGGGTCTGTGTTATGATAATAAATAACCGTATCGTCTGCGTAATGCTGAATATCAGCATGTTTAATAACAGAGTATAAGTCATTAATATATATAGTAAAGAGAATGGGACCCAAAATGGTTCCCTGGGGAACACCGTATGTAATAACACCTTCCTTAGATTTAAGACCGTTAACGGTAACAAATTTCCTCCTGTTTTCCAGGTAATTGGAGAACCAGAGGAGTTCCATACAAGTAATGCCATAGGACCGTAGCTTATCTAATAAAATTTGATGATGAACCGTATCGAAGGCCTTACTGAAATCCAGAAAGACCGTTTTATTTAGTAATTTATTATTTAAATTTGTATAGATATTATTAAGAAAATCAATTTGTGCTTGCTGAATCGAATGGTTTTTGCGAAAGCCGTATTGATTGTTATTAAATAGTTCGTTAGATTCGAAATAATTTGTCAGCTGTTGTTGAACTGCGGTCTCAAGAATCTTAGCTGGCATGGAAATGCACGAAATAGGCCTGTAATTACAGGTGCTCAGCTTGCTGCCTGCCTTGTAAAGTGGCGTGACACATGCCAGTTTAAAAACACTAGGCACTTTGCCTAACAATAGGGATATGTTGATGATATGAGTCAGTTGATCAGATAATGCAAGTAAACATGATTTCTAAATTGTAACTGGAAGAAAGTCAATTCCAGAATTCTTCGTAGAGTCAATGTTAGAGATAAACTTTCGTACCTCTTTGGATGAAAGCTTGCAGAACTTAAAGTTAGTGGGCTGTGGCTCAGTAGCTGTCTCTGGACAGTTTACAGAGTTGGCATTGTAAGAAAGAGGGGAATTAATCTTACTCGCTAGACTGGGGCCGTTTAAGAAATAATCATTAAATTCATCAGGGATATCAGATGCATCCAACATTTGCCCGCCCTTGTCAATAGATATGGTGCTATTCTTTTTTATTTTCTCAGGATTTATAAGAGGTCTTAGGAATTCCCAGTATTTTCTCGGGTTCTTATCGTGAAATTCAAGACTCGATTTTATAAATTGGGCCTTAGCCGCCTTGCAATTATAATTAGCTTGACGCCTGAGGGATTTAGCTTTATGTAAGATATCGGGGTCACTTGTTGCTTTAGCTACCCTGAATAATCGGTCTCTTTCGTTCATGATGAGAAGTAGGTTATCATTAATCCACTTGGGCTTAGTTCTTACATTCCTGAATTTTTTGAGTGGACACATTCTATCTTTTTTTTTTTTTGACATTTCTTTATTCAGGTAGGACAGCTTAGGCATATGCTAAGAGTCATAGTAACATGGCTAGGGATCCCTATCTCCCGCCAGGCCCTGAGAGTGGACTTACGGTTTTTATCTTTTGTCTGTAAAGTCATGTCATGAACAAAACGACTTAAACGAAACTAATAACAAGTATGGATTAATGAGATGTGATGGTAATGAGATTTAAAAGAGATATAAAAAAGGTGGTAACGATATCAAATACATGGAGCACATCGTCGTTTTATCCATCATTTTTCTTATTTGTTGACAGTTTTATAGCAGCTTTTCATATCCAAGTATATAAATACATAAATTTAAATTTGGATATAAATATAAATATGCCATTCAGCAGATGTGCGTTTTTGGATCACCCTAATGTGAGCACCTATAGTTATAGAAAGTAACGTTCAGTAGGGATCAGCCCCCTCAATATTACATTTTTGATTGAGTTTTTAAACATCAGTTTATCATCAATGTTCTTATAAATCAAAAAAAGATCCTGTATTCGAGTAGAGGTGTTCTTCGGCGAAGAGAGGAGTTGCGACTGTGACAGTAATTCAGCACTACGAGCAGCGCTGTCAACATCCTTCACTATAGAAACATCCCTATTCGGAGAGCTAAGTTCTGACATTGTAATATATAGATCGTTGGATCCAGTAGGAGCGGATTTATCTAAAGGTACTGTGGAGTTATGTATAATACAGTGTTTAATCTCACCAAGGGCGCAGCCCTAGAATCAAGTCAGTCCAGGCTGGGCAGATTTCTTTGCACGAGCGTAACTTGCTTCCCTTGATAAATTATGCTCAATGATCTTCATAGGCAGAGTCCAGACGTATTGGCAGATGCACTAAACCATTTGTGTGGCTATGTCAAAAAGTTTTCCCAAACTTTAAAGTGAAATTAGTTGAGCGCCGACATGGCGACGTCTTTCAGCATATGATCAGCTTACACTGTCTAATGTCTAATCGGAAGGGATCTGATAAATGCACACGGACATTCCGATCAGGAAGATCTTTCAGCAGAGCAATTATTCTATGACTAAAAGTCCTGCCTCCACAAACAACCTTCGCACAATGGCCAAGACTGCCACATAGTTGCTGAAGCTGGCGCTTGGTAGCCCTGGTCCGACCCTCAAAGAATGCAATCTCAGCATACAGCCTGGACAGCTTCTCCTGTGGGAGAGAAAGAGTCATAGCAGACGAGTCAATCTCAATAACCAAGAAGGTTGTAATCTGGGCTGGCGATGAACATTTCTTCCAGCTAACGAGGAAGCCTAAATCCCCCAGCAAGGTGATCAATTCCATTTGAACGGCCTAGCATTCAGCAAAGGTGGAGCCAAGCACAATGTAGTCGTTGAGGTAATTCACTATATTAAAAAACCCATGTCTATTCATGACTTTCACTACGAAGTCGCCCAGGGCTGAGAATATAAACGGTGCGCATTTAAGGCCAAAGCAGAGCCTAGTATCATTCAATTCTTCAGAGATAAGCTGATCAATAAAGGAAAATGCAGGATCAGTTAAGACTGATTTATAGTTAGCACAACGATAATGTCGCTGGATAGGTCGATAATGTCGAAACCATTTATCACACCATTGGCTACAAAGTTGCGGTAATGAACATCAGGCTCTATGGAGAGCTCGTTAAGCCAGGCAAGACATTTCAGTTGACTTCTCAGACCACCGACATAATGGACGTCAGAGATCCTTTTACGTAGAGACCAGCCTTCAACATGATCGTAAGGTGAGACGGGGGCGTCTAAGTAGAAAAACACAGAATAATCGGGCACACACACTGCTCCAGGCCTGGAGACAGGGTAGAAATCACACACTTTCTCACCAGGAACAACTTGGATAGGTGAAGAAGGTTGATCAGCAAGGCATTTTGAAGAAATAGCAGAATCATTTGGTGTCAAAATGCCCAAAGCCAGCCGAGACCGCCATCTTGGATATTTTGGCCGGAAGTCTCGGGCTGCTCAAGATTTAACGCTGAGGGTTTCTCATCTTTACGATATTTCACTCGACACGAAAACATAGGGTGGCGAAATTCATACAGGCCACAAATATGTAATTTAGCACATCTTCCAAGGTAGCAGCCCTTTGAGTTGAAGTTATAGCATATATCTTGCTGCCAGTCGTCGGGAACCGAGACGGTGTGAGTGCCCGAGTCGTCACAGACTCTACCGAAGGCCTTGGCTGACTTCCGGTCGCCTGGCTGCCATGACACCTGTGAAGAACCAGGGTTGTTATTACTTGTTTTATCGTCCGGTTTCTTCCTCGCATACATCCCACTAAGGTAGATGCCGGAACCAAATGTATCTGGAGCACCAAACTTGAGGTTACTGGCTAACACCTGGTCCACAACATGATGGTCATAGAGAATGCAGCCCAGCGTAGAGAAGCTAGACGACTCGATAAGGTGCCTTCCGACGTACTGCATGTGTGCGAGGTAACCCTTGCAGTCGCCATTAGAAGACAGGATATATTCAAACACGCCCAACATACCGTACATTAGCTCAGATGCAGACAGTTTAGTATGGTCCACCTGCTTCATTGGCCACTGGTAGGATTTAAATTGCACGTAGTATTCAGGCCGCCACTCCAAACCTGTTTTAGGTGGTAATCCATCGTTGACGTTTAACGAAAGCTGATTAATGGAACTGACCAGGTCCACCATAGGAGCCGATTCACTGGATAGACTTATCCCCCTTAGGAGAAGACTGCTGTTTAAATTGTGTCTCTAGAAACTCCAGGTATTTAGGATCCGTCCTGTCTGTAACGCCATGACGCAGTTGCTATTATCGTCAGGTAAGTCAAAGTTCTCCTCGTCACTATCTTTGTCAGAAACCTCAGACCCCTGAAGTAAGACTACTGAAGGAATCACAAACTTGCAACGAACACCAAATGGAGGTGAATGACTGAATTGGCATTTAGAGCATCGGCCTTTGGGAGGCATAACATAGCCAAGAAAAAATTTCTGGTGCTCCTAGCATGGCGGCTCGAGAAGAACTGGCGCGAACTGCTGAGTGCAGGCCAAGGTCCCATATATATATATATAGGTTAACATTTATTCAACCATCAAGGAAAAGGTTATTTTAATGTTATTTCAAAGTTCATTTCATGTCTGTAATAAAAACGTTTATATTCCCATTAATTTGACGTTTGAAAAAAAGAACGTTAGTGGTAACGTTCATTCGACGTTTGTTTGAGTCCAGACGATTTGATGTCAAATCAATGCAAATACTTAACGTTAATTTGATTGGTTCTGGAGGTTTAACATTAAAATGGCATCATTTTGTTACCTGGGATACTCTTTATGCTAGGACAAGATGGTTTTTAATTATGCGTTTAAATGCCTCAAAATCTTCATTTCTTCTTATTTTTGGAGGGAGATGCCTTTAACTTGCAAGAAAGAATAACTCTTATGCAACGAGTGAGAAATCGTCACAACAATTTCAGATCAAACACTTCCATTAGCAGACTCTTACCGATTGAAAAACCTTACCAAAGAATTATCTGAAACCTAAACGTCCGTGCTAAGCAAACGAATAAGACAATCTGTCATTAGACTAGCAAATAGCGCCCTATTACGCCCATGCACCTTAAGTTTAGCTATGTTGTGAGCTGAGCCACATAAACAGTGATTAGTTCTTTATCTAAGTGTAGACCGCCATCTGGGAAAGGCAAAATCTGGCACCGCCGCAATAGTATGAGCATTGCACCGGGTAGCTGCAAGAGTAGTCAAACCAAATAAAGTCATCAAAGTCAAAATAAAGTCATCAAGACAGTGTACTTCTCATGAACTAAGCTCATGTGTAGGAAATTCAAGGACAGTGACTGCATTTTACCAATAGTTTAAGTTGAATTGGGGCTTATTTTAGTTCCCCATGGGTTGCGCTGCTGCCGTGAACGGTGAGGCCATGGCCAACCTTTGCCAGACAGCACACCCCTGCATGCATGCGCAAAAGGAAGTGATAACTCAAAAGTAAACAAATGCTGGTAATCTGTGAATGGCGGGGAAAGGCCCTAGTAGTACAGGCATTTTAGCATGGAACCCGGAATAAAATAATGTAAAGCTGATTTTTGGATATATGATGCGGGACACATGGGGAAACATATATATATATAACAACTTTTATTCAATAGACATGTACATCAATATAATGTATTATCGAATGGGGAAACGATCCCTCTCAGAGTCGCAGTGCGTTACAGTGAGTTCTTCCACGGGGTCCCTTAAAACAATGTTATTATAATGTGGTACAAGTGAGTGAATGAAAATTAACATTTAGCGATTTGCTGTAAATACATTGATTGATTAAAGTTTACAGTGTTCGATTTACTATAATTACATTGATTAAAACATGACTCAATTTAATTATAAATCACCATTCAAAGATATACTTCTTCGAATATGAGAGAAATTAGATATTTTTTATAGAAACCCTTCTACTAGGGAGACTTGACATTTTCAATGTACATTTTCAAAGGGTACTAATTTTAACCTGAAGATATGGATACATTCTTCAAAAATCTTCAAAATTCAAATAGCAGCTAACCAATTTACAGTAAGCTTACATTAATATACAGCTTAACATTCATGACAGTTAGATCTGTTAACAACCAACTATATAATAGCAATCTTTAAGACAATAAAATAAACTCCTTTGATATTAGGAGGAAACACTACAGTGAAGACTGTTTCAATCAGTTTTTCCATATTCCTGATTCGGTAAAAAATTAAAGTATGAATATTTTATTGGGTTAGATACCGTTATATCGGTCTTTATATTCTCAGGATTTTACAGACCTTTGATGATGACAACTTTATCAAGTTTCTATTTGCTACTACAGATTAAAGTAGCACTCTTGCTAAAAATTCATAAACACAATATGATTACCCACTTTCCCCCAAGTTTTCCCCCAAGTTTTTCCCTTTCCCCTTATTATTTTGTAGGTGTATCATTGAAAAATGTATCAAATTCTTGGTGATAAACATGCTTTAAATAGTATCTGAACTCCTTAAATGGAACTATTTGTATATTGTCAGGTAGATTATTCCACAACGTAGCCATTTTATAAAGATATGATTTTTTAAAAGTCTCGTTATTGGGAAGCGGGACCTTCAACTTCTTTCCGTAGGCTAGTCTTCTTAGATTAACACCTTTTCTTTCTACATAAGATTCGTTCAGCGATCTACTATGGGCCCTTTCCAATATGTGTTTTCCTCTCCTTGTGGCTAAAGAAGGAGTATTCAAATTGACATGTATGTCTTTTGTACTCGTTAGCTTGGGTAATTTTAATATGATTTTAAAACAAGAATTTTGCAAGGCTTGCAACTTTCGCAAATATACTTGCGGGGCAGCGTCATAAAAGACATCCCCGTAGTCGATGTGAGGGAGAATCATCGTTTTGTATAAAAGGGTCATAGTTCTTTGATCGCATAAACCATATAGTTTAGAAAAGGCCTTAACTTTAGGTCTGATAACATTTGACTTCCTCTCTAGGAATTTTTTAAAGTTAAGATTATTGTCAAGTTCTATCCCTAGATATTTATAAAAGTTCACATTTTCTAGTTCTGATCCTTCAATAAAGTACCTAATGTTATATGTTAACTTAGGTTTTGTACTTATACACAATGTCTTACACTTTTTTGTATTCAATGATATCTTATTAATGTTGCACCAGTTAATAATATTGTCTAGATCACCCTGTAATGCCGAACCATCTCGCTCCTTCAAGTCCCTACTTTTAAATAAAACCGTGTCGTCAGCAAATAATTGAACTGAGCTATCTTTGACTACTTTACTTAAATCATTTATATAAATCAGAAACATTAATGGTCCAAGAGAGGTCCCCTGTGGTACACCACAGGTCACCTCTCTTGGGGAAGAGAGTATGCCATTAGCAAGTACTCTTTGTGTTCTATTTTCTAAATAATTTTTAAACCAATTTAGAGAATCATCTGTGACGCCATAATCTTGTAATTTATGAATAAGAAGCTCGTGGTTAACCGTATCAAAAGCTTTACGGAAATCTAAGAATATAAGGTCCACGGCTTTTTTAAAGCGTTCCCTGAACAGTCCCCACCTGGGGACCGTGTGCTTTTTGAGATTTTGACGTTTTTGCGTCATTTTCCACAAAATAGCATTGGTCTCTATGGGAAAAAGCACCTGGTTCAGGCCATTATTGCCAACATTAAGAATATTTGGCATTGTTATTTGCAGGGAATATAACATATATAAAATATACTGTACAGGTTGAGCTACCATAGTAAACATGGACATATGGAGATTCTAAAAATATATATTTCAACAAAATATCTATTTTTTAAAATTTTGTTGCCATGGCAACGGTCAGATTTTGGTGAAAAAAGCATTTTCTTAGATCAGGTCATAATATTTGGGGACCTAATTCTCTACATTGTGCATGTTGTGACACGTTTTTTAAATTTGGCATGTTGTTAAATAAGGCCTGAAATTTTCAAAAAGCACCAGCTACAAGTTGGTAGACACCCCTGGTGGCCAGTAGCTGCAAAATTCAAGATGGCCGCCCCAAACAGTAAATATGGCATATCTTGGCTTCTATTTGGTAGATCTTCAACTACAATACCATTTTATTGATGTTTTTAAGTATGAGGAATTCATTTCTGAAGGTAATTTTATGTTCCAAGGTCATTTTCAAGGTCAAAATCCAATATGGCCCCTACTGAGTAACAAGAATGTTATTTCAGCACTTGATGTAGGCCTATATGCATTCAATAGCCCCCTTCACAAATTCCGTCTCCAGTGCGTACCAGTAACTGCGGGATGAACTTCTGTCATTCTGCGCATGCACAGTTCAGTTGACTCACCTAGCTATGCGGGCCAAACCGTCACCCTCCACACGGGCTACCGGTGGACGTGCAGAGGTGTGACCACACGGCCGCTGACCCCCTACAGCCCGTACGGGAGCCCGTACACCTACGCTTACTTGTTTTTGTTGATACACTGTTACGAAAGTTGCTATATACTAAAATCTAGCAGATAAAATGTCCTCTTGTTAAGCATGACCAATCTTATCATGTCATTTGATAATATTGGATAGCTGATACCATTGTACAATCACTCAAATCCTGGGAGAAGAAGGAGAAAGTTAGAAGCCTATGGTTAATACATAAGGCTTCTGTGACCTGCCCGCGGAGCTCATAGTTCAGCCGTTTTCTGCCGCTCTTGGTATGGCGCTACTGTCAATTTGTAAAGTACCGTATTGGTGTACATATTGATGAATAAGAACAATTCTTTTAGGATCAAGGGTGTGAGGAATCCATATTTTTTTTCACTTTTTTCTTTGTAGGTCATTTTGAAGGATATGGCTGCTGTCAGGAATCAGAATGTCATATATTTTGGCTGCCATTACCACTAAATCAATGTATAGTACCAGTTTTTCTATGTTTTAAACTGTGAGGGATCTGTCTCCAAGTCATTTCTCATCAAAGACTGAAATCTTACTCAACAAAACTGATCTGGAAGCCATATTAAATTTTGACCTTGAAAAGGACCTATAATGACCTTGAAGCAGAAAATGATCCCAGAAATGGATTCATTACACCTACAAACATAACTGCTCTTATACATCGATCTATAGCTCAAAACATAGAAAAAATGGTATTTTACTTGGATCTAGCAATAACAGCAGTTAAGATATATGATATTCTGGTTCCTAGCAGCAGCCATATTGAATCATGACCTTCAAGATGACCTTCAAATCAAAAAGTGACATAAAAAAGAGATTCCTCACACCCTTGATCCTAAGAAAATTGTTCTCATTAATGAATAAGTACACCAACGGAATGCATATAGGCCTACCACGAGAGCTGAGATAACATTCTTGTTACTCAGTAGGGGCCATATTGGATTTTGACCTTGAAAATGACCTTGGAACATAAAATTACAGAAATGAATTCCTCATACTTAAAAACATCAATAAAATGGTATTATAGTTGAAGATCTACCAAATAGAAGCCAAGATATGCCATATTTACTGTTTGGGGCGGCCATCTTGAATTTTGCAGCTACTGGCCACCAGGGGTGTCTACCAACTTGTAGCTGGTGCTTTTTGAAAATTTCAGGCCTTATTTAACAACATGCCAAATTTAAAAAACGTGTCACAACATGCACAATGTAGAGAATTAGGTCCCCAAATATTATGACCTGATCTAAGAAAATGCTTTTTTCACCAAAATCTGACCGTTGCCATGGCAACAAAATTTTAAAAAATAGATATTTTGTTGAAATATATATTTTTAGAATCTCCATATGTCCATGTTTACTATGGTACCTCAACCTGTACAGTATATCTTATATATGTTATATTCCCTGCAAATAACAATGCCAAATATTCTTAATGTTGGCAATAATGGCCTGAACCAGGTGCTTTTTCCCATAGAGACCAATGCTATTTTGTGGAAAATGACGCAAAAACGTCAAAATCTCAAAAAGCACACGGTCCCCAGGTGGGGACTTTTCAGGGAATGTTCCCCCATGTGTCCCGCATCATATATCCAAAAATCAGCTTTACATTATTTTATTCCGGGTTTGGCCTAAAATTTACCTAAAATGCCTGTACTATAGTGAAAGGAAGAGGATCAGAGCAACGGAAAGTGAGAGTAGCGAGATGACAGAGGGAATAGAGGAGCTGAAACAGCTAGTAGCTGGTGTGTCAGGCCAATGCACAAGTCAGGCACAGCAGTTAACCGATGCGGTGGGTCCCGTAGCCACTCTTGCTAGTGAAAATAAGAAAGAAATTGACAATATCCATGGTGACAACAAAAAGAGAGACATAGAAGCTGGAAAGCTAAGAAGGAAGACCTTAGCCATGGATGAGAGCCTCAAGAGGCAGATACACAAAAGTCTTCAACGTGAACGGAGACATCATTGAGAGGAGGATATGGAAGAGTGGGACTAAGTTTGATGTATTAGTGATATTTAAAGTGGTTTTTGTTGGTTCAAAAATGGAGTCACACATTTCGCCAATAATTTTTATGTTGCCCTCTAACGGGAACAGGTGGAGCCACATTATCGAAGGAAAGGTTACCTATAAAATCATAACAGAGTATTCTATCTTAGTTAACAATGGAGAATAGTAACACGTCTTTAATCTCCTTCATGTCCTTGAACGTCAACGGCATCAACAACATTGAAAAAAGAAAAGCCACCTTCTTGTATCTTAAGACATTCAAGAACTCAATAGTGGCAATCCAGGTGACCCACAGCATGCCCAGCACAGAGGCCATATGGGCGGCCCAGTGGGAAGGTCCCATACACCTTGTGCACGGCCAGTCCAACTCCAGAGGCGACGCAATCCTGTTTTCTAAAGACATTGACGTGAACATAAAACAGAAGGGAGGTGATAGTGAAGGCAGAATAGCTTTCGTTGACTTCATAATTGACAGTGTTCAAATTTGCTTATTCTCTGTGTACTTGCCAAATACGGATGCCTATAAGCATCAGGCTGAGGTTTGCACTTTATTAAATAGCATGATGACTTAGAAAAATGACAAAAACTTAATTATAATGGGTGATCTGAATATGAATCTAGGTGAGTTCTGGAGTGAACCGCACCCCAGCTCTATTGAGCTAGCATGTAACGCGGGTATTAACCCATTGAGGACGGGCTGATGCCTCAAGGCATCAACATCAAGATGGCGACGGGGACGGGCTGATGCCTCAAGGCATCACATGTAATTTGGTGCAGGGGACGGGGTGATGCCTCAAGGCACTTCTTTAAAATATAAATTGAAGGGGGCATAACTTAATACAAAATAAACGGATTTTGATGAAATTTAAAATATATGTATACCAACACACTAGAAATATTTTTATAGGTATGTTGTCATGGAGACAATAATGTAAATGCTGGAAAGTGAGTTTGGAGCAAGGTTGCCGCCATATTGCACCCAATTGGGACCCATTATTTTAATTATTGAAGACCAAATTCTCGAAATTATGGAAAAATTTGATCAATAACTGTTTACAGTAGGTAGACGCGGCAGTATTCACCTAAACCTGTACGACCGTTGAATGCCTGTGGGTGGGATCTGTCCAGTATTTATATGTGTCCAGATTCCCGCCAAATGTTGAAATCCTTTGTCCAGTGAATGATCCAGGTCCTGGTCACTGTGTCTATTTCCGTCTGCCCTGGGACTGTTTATCCCACCTCTGTAGAGGTAAGGCTAGACTTGCATAGGTCTCATTCCTACTTTGGGTGAGACTAGGGGGATGTGGGGAGATGTGGGGGGAAGGGGGGGGGGCAAGGGGTTTGAGGGATTTTTGGGAGGGGTGGAGGGGTATTATAATATCATTACAGGGCTTCATGCCTTGTTTCAAGGGGAGGAGAAATGTTTTTTTCTCTTCTCTCTCTCTTGTGGAAATAGATTTATTCAAACGGTTTCGGCTGTAGGGCCTCATCAGGTACTTTATTTAGGTGTTAACTCTTTTCCCTTTTACCACTTTTTAAGAGGGGTTAGGGCGGTCCTAGTTATGATAGATATATTTTTATAAGTTTTTTATTTTTGAAAGGATTTTTCTCCAAGGTCATAAATTTATATTATTGACTTGGGGCATTCGAAAAAAGAGTACAGGTCTTAGTGAGAGTCAGCCCCCTTTGGGTATTTTAGTTTTCAAAATTCCATCAACCTTCCTGGTTTTACCCATTTGGGAAGAAAAACATTTTTTTGATGTGGCTTTAGGTTGAGAGGGGTGTGCTGACTCATCCGAATTCTGAATCTTTTACATTCATTCCAAACGGTTGGTATGTTTGTAGTCTATGTATCCAGTTGTGTTCTATTAGGGTTCTAAGTTCCTTAGCCCTCTTGCTTTCTGGATGTTTGTATATAAAGTCTATTATTTGTATCTGGAAGTCTTCTAGACCTGAGTGGTCATGTTGGTTGAAGTGCTTCGCTACCACTGATTTCAGTCTGTTGTGTTTTATGTCCGCCATATGTTCGCTCGCTCTTTTCCATAGGGTACGTTTTGTTTGCCCTACGTATAGGTCTTCGCATTTTTT
This sequence comes from Sthenelais limicola, assembly GCA_942159475.1. NCBI lineage: Eukaryota > Metazoa > Annelida > Polychaeta > Phyllodocida > Sigalionidae > Sthenelais > Sthenelais limicola. Next base: position 86,355,722 of record OW804095.1, read on the forward strand.
ACATGAGATGCAGTATATCAGGTTTGAACTGCCGCAGTTTACGTTCGTTTTTACGTCGGTTTTTCTTCATTTCGCATTCTTTATGGGAATGCTTTTATTTAGTTTGGGACATACTTTGCATTTCTTATGATCGCATTTGTTCTTTGTTATTTCCTTCTTTTCCGCGCTTTTCTCTGGGTTGGAGTCCAGTTTCGCTCGGATTAGGTGTTCTCGTAAGTTTTTTGGTCTTTTGTATCCACATACGAGTTTCTTTGTTTGTAGGCTTTGTGTTTGTTTGGATTTTCCTAGTATGGGCCAGTACTTTTTGAGTATGGTCTGTGTTTTATTGTATGTTGGTCTGAACATACTGATGTGGAAGATGTTGTTGTTTTCTTTTTCTTCTTTTTGTTCCTTTCCTTCTTCTCTGTCTTTCGTGGCCTTTTTAAGGGCTGTTTGTATGAGGTTTTCTGGGTAACCTCTGCGTTTGAAGTGTTTTTCCTTTTCTTTGCTATTTTGGACAAAATCTTCTTTTCTTGTGCATATTTTATTTATGCGTGTGAACTGGCTATACGGTAGGCTCTTTTTGCATTGTGGGGGGTGGGCCGATGTATAGTGTAGGTAGTTGTTCTTGTCGGTAGGTTTGGTATACAACGTCGTAAAGTCTATTATTAGTTTATAACTTTGCCTTCGTGGTCTTTTCTTACGGTTGTATCCAGGAAATTCACTTCTTCCTTGGAGTATTCAGAAGTGAATTTTATCGAGTGGTGAAACTTGTTTATTATCTGTATGAATTCTTTCAGCTTTGTTTCTCCATGGGTCCAAATGAAGATGTCATCTAGGTATCTTTTCCAGATGGTGGGTTTGAGCGGTACTTCTTTTAGCAATTTTTCTTCTAGGTTTCTCATAAAGAGGTTTGCATATGATGGTGCCAGGGCTGTTCCCATGGCTGTTCCACCTATTTGTAGGTAGTTTTCGCCGTTGTATTGGAAGTTATTTAGATATAGGACTTTCTTTAGTAATTCACAGATTGTGGTATTACTTGGTTTTATGGCGGTTTTTCTTTTTTCATCTAGCATTTTTTCTATTACACTGATACCTTCTTGGTTTGGTATGTTTGTGTATAGGGCGCTAACGTCCAGTGTTTCCAGGATATCTGTATCCTTTACATTTTGTATCTCCTGTATTATGTTTATGAAGTCCCCAGTGTCTTTTACATAGGAGCTCCCATCTTTTACCATTGGTTTTAGGAAGATGTCTACATAGTTTGATATTTTCTCCGTTGGTCCGCTGTTTGCGGATACTATCGGTTTACCTGGTACCTGGTGGAGGTATTTTTCCTTTGTGGATTTTTGGGAGAAAGTAGATTTGGGGTGTTTTGCAGTTTTTGTTTCTTAGTATGTTGGTAACATCTTTTGTTAATTCACCCTGTTCTGTTTTAGTTTCTATGTACTGGTTGATCTCTTTGTTGTACTGTTCTGTTGGATTTGATTCCAGTTTCTTGTAGTATTTTGGTTCAGAGAGATCTAGTTTACATTGTTCTACATATTTGCATGTATCCTGTACTACTATAGCTCCCCCTTTGTCAGCTTTTTGTATATACAGTTCCTTATCTTTTGCCAGGTTTTTGAGGGCCTGCTTTTCGTTTAATGTGAGGTTATGTCTTTTTACGGGCTTGATTTTTGTTTTTGTGATTTCTGAATCACAGGTTTCTATGAAGAACTCCAGGTTAGGGGGGCCCTGGGGGGCTTTTCTTGTACTCTTATCTCTAAATTTATTTTTGAATTTTGATAGTTCTGGGTCTATTTCTTTTTTCTCTTTTTTCTCATTCTGTTTTTGGTCTTTATTTTGGTCAATTTTTTCAAAGAAACAGTGGAAACGCATTTTTCTATAGAGGTCTTCAGTTTCTCTAACTACTTGGGAGATATCGGTATTGTTGGTAGTAGGGCAGAATTTAAGACCTTTTGTAAGAAGATTTGTTTCATGTTTATTCAATTTTCTGCTCGACCGCAATAACTGTTTACATCTTTTAAACGATGTACATATGACATATATATTATTTGAAGAAAATATTCTTGAAGTGTTTTTAAACCCTAATCCTCATGTTAAACACCCGTCCTGAAGCCCAAAAAAGGGGAAAGGGCCCCCGTCAGCCAGGCAAAATGTGTGTAAACTGCCCCCGCCTTGAATGGGTTAAGAGTATGCTGGACATCGTCCAAGTGTTTGAATTGTGTGACATTATTAATGACTTATCTTATGTAAAAAACAGAGAAACATGGAGAAGAGGGCAGCAAGCTTCTAGACTTGATTATTGTTTACTTGATGACACTTTAAGACCAGTAGCCGTCCTACAAGAAAGATGGGACTGTGAGCTTTCTGACCACTTCCTAATACTGGTCAAGCTAAGACTAGAGGAACCCAACAGGGCCCTGGGTTTTGGAAATTCAACAGGCTGCTGCTTGAGGATGAGGAATACATAGAGTTCATTAAAGAAAAGATTAAGCAGGTGATTAAGTGTAATGAGAATCTGAATGCTAAATTGCTTTGGGAGTTCTTTTATTAACTCCTCTCCTTGGCTTCAGTATGGGGATATGCACCCTTTGCTTAGCTAGGAGTAAAAAATTTTTTTTTGCTTTGGGAGTTCATTAAGTTTTTGATTAAAACTGAATCCATAAATTTTTTTTTTGCTTTGGGAGTTCATTAAGTTTTCGATTAAAACTGAATCCATAACCTTTTCAAAAAAGAAGGCATGGGAAAGAAGGAGAATAGAGAGGGAACTCAGACAAAGACTAAAAGAAATAAATGAAGTTCAACCGTTATCTAAAGATTTATACTTAGAAAGAGAAAATATTTTAGACAAACTAAAATTGGAATGTTAAGAGCCCAAGGCGACCTTGCAAGAAGTAGAGCAATATGGTTGGCGGAGGGCGAGAAGCCCACAAAATACTTTCTTAATTTGGAAAAGAGGAACTTCAAGAAAAAAATGATTGCCCAATTATTGATCGATGATAAGATCATTAGTTCGCAGAAAGAAATTTTGAAGGTAGAGAAAGCTTTTTATGAAGCCCTCCCGGTGTGCGCAAATCATATTTGGAATTGAAACGTTCGCGCGGCAGTGACGCGCGTCGCCCACCCGAGTGACACGGCACCTGCCGTCGGACGCGGGAAAGGCGCAAAAATACTACGCCTACTGCCCAGCTGTACGGGCGTCGCACCAGGACGGTAGTCTTGAGCTTCAACACCTACCGCTGGTCTAGTGTGCCAGGCGGCTGCGCTAGCTTTATTGTACAGCCGTATTACATGTTTTCGCGCGAGGGGGCTGTACTCCCTCATACAATCATGGAATACACTCCTACATTGTAGTACATTTCCCCTACATAAGCCACGCGACCACACGTTGGTCTATTACAATAGATATGTCTATTTATAGCTCACATGAATACACATACCTGAGCTAAAGAACCATCGTTGATTTTATTTATTTATTAATTTGTAATGTGTTTCTCTTCATTTTCATGGCACAAACCTGCATGTTAAAACTTAAAACTAATTATTATGCAAAACAAATAATGGAACAAGATTCCTCCACACATACAGGGTGGGAAACGGTTATTATATTATTAATATCGATTTGAACGACTTGATGCGGCCGACGGAAATAACTTTATTACGATGTAACTAGAAATGCGATTGTAAATCGGAAAGCAGGGCTGTCTTCCTGACATTCATGTGGTTCAGGGGATAATTTTTATTTTCAGATCGGAAGCATTGTAAGGGAGTTATGAGCTATTCAATTTCATTAGTCTTACCACTGTATACGTTGTACAAGTTTCTGTGAGACAACTCATTCTTTGGCCAATAAAATATAATATTATAATTCCCTCCCCTTTTCCTCATGCTCCCCATCCCCGCTTTCTCTCCCTTCCCTCTCTCCCTTCTCCTACATCCTCTCCCTCCTCTCCCCCCCTCTTCTTTCCCTCCCCCTCCCCCTTTCCTTGGACGCTGGTAGACTTGAATATAATACAACCAATCATTCTCAATACATGGTACATCTTGTCATAGGCTCCCTATTGTGCGACTTGTACTCACCAGGTGGCGGGACTTGTTTTTCACTAGGTGGCGTGACAGGTCACTGCATTGCATTTATAATTTCTTTAACAATCAAGGTACTGCTAATACACTAATGTGGCATTTATACACTATTGATATTGTCCAACAAATACTTATGAATATCATAAGTGATATTCTTCTAGAGTTTATATGTATATGTATGTTGTTGGGAATCAACCTGTTCAAACTACCCATATAACTGTATATATGAATGTGGCTAGTCAGCTGAGAGTGTCTGAACTCAGCAACCATTGAAGTGATTCATACACAGAGGTCTGTGAACATGCAGGGCCACTGCTTATGATAAATGATGAATAAAAGGATGCAACCTATGCTGTTGTACCTTTAAAAATTATCTGGGCTGTAGATGTTCAATCTAAAGTTGCCTTCAATTTGCTACTCTCACTGAACATATGTGGCAAACAATCCTTCATGGGAATGGTAGAGCAGTAAATTTATACTAACAAATTTTCATAATAATAATTAGCAAATATTTAAGTAATCTGAGCCCCATCCGCAATACCCTACCTGCCCTAGGCATATTAAAATGTGCAGCCAGATGTGCAACCAAAGTGCAACCAAAGTGCAGCCGAATGTGCAACCAAAGTGCAGCTGAGCCAAAGTGCAGCCAAAGTGCAGCCGGATGTGCAAGGCTGGCTTACACTGGCTGCACTTTTCCCTGAATCTGGATGTAGTCCGTGGCCATGCAAGGGCTGCGCATCCTAAGTGCATCAGCGCAACCTGGGCATGCGACCCATGTATAGCTTTACTATATATAGAACTGCAGCCATTGTTAGGCGTGAACGTGCGGGCAGGCAGGCAGAATGGTACTGGTGTCATTGGTGCTTGCTGACGCTGGTCAGGCTGCGGTAATTTAAAAATTGGTAGCGTTTTTTAGGCTTATTTCTGTTGCTGAATGGTAGTTTTGATTAGAAGATACCTCATGATTGTGGGGATTATATTATCCTATATTTGATTAGTATCTCATCAGTTTATTTAGGATAGTATATCTAGTCTTAATTAGTATATACTTTCCTGGTTTATTTTATTACTTTTGGCACTCGCTGATACTTTCCTGAGACCAGAGGTAGACAGTGTTGCATAATCTAGCACCGGGTGGCATGTACATGTTTGTGTTTGACAGCCAAGCCTCTCCTAAGCCACTTCACACTTTCACATAGACAACAATGGGGGTGTTTTATTATTGTGTGTTGCAACATGAAACAGAAACAATACACAAATGAAATTATATCACTTATAATGCTTTTTTAAATACATGATGTAGAATATTTATGCTGTAAAAATGCCACATAATATTAATTTGGGTGCTGACAAATGAAAGATCTTGTAAAGACAAACCAGTAAATCATGACGCCACCTGGTGAAAACAAGTTGAACTAAGCCTGTGGCAAGATGAGCCAGATTTTAACTTGAGGGTGTTTCATCTAGATAAAGAAACCGCTAAAACCCGGGTGATATATTTATTGTACAATGTTGGTATTTTGGGAATTAATAGTACACCTAGTCAGCTGTCTAAAACAGTTTCCTTATTCTAGATATTTCAAATGTGTCTTCCACAAGAACTAACAGCTCGTATGAACGACCTTAGTTGTATCAAGTGTATCAAATTCCAACACTGGATATTGAATGTGTCTGCATTTCTGAGGTCATCCTCAAGAAGTATATTTAATTACCTTATGTGTGTTTGTCCATTGAGGGTGTTTCATATATAGTTATAGAAACCACTAAAACACGGTGATGTATTCATAGTAGGCCTACAATGTTGGTATTTTGGATGTAATATAGTACACCTTGTCAGCTATCTAGAACAGTTTTCATATTCATTATATCTCTGGATAAACCATATCTGCAAAGAGATATAGATATAGTATAAATACAGTAATATATATATCATATTTCATGCATTTATTTTATTTTATATTTATCTTTTATATGTCATTGTTACATAGCCAGCAAACCAACCAGAAACCGGACAATAATGAACATACAAACAACCTGGCATAAACAACTATATATCTGCCACTTTAGACTCACCACTCTGACACCCATACTCATCAGCACAGAGCGTTCTGGCCGCGCTAATGGTTCAAATAAAAAATGCGGGTAGCAGGGGTAGCTAGGTGGTAAAATAGTAGGCAATGCAGTGCGTTCCGGCCGCGTAAACGTTTTAATACAAAAGAGCGTGCATGCTTTTCAGTCATAGGGGTGGGGGGACAACACAGCGGCCAAGAGCGGTGAACACAGTGGCAGACAGTGCCTGCATATAGGCCGCTGAGGTTTCCTATTTGGTCGCGCTACCCTGCTGGCCTTGTGTGCGACGGGCTGTATAGCGAAGAAGACTTGCCCCAGGGGCAGCAGTGCATGGCTGAGACCACCGACCCCTTGGGTCGTTGCTCTGAAACCAAGAGTTTGTTCCTGGGTAGAGATATAGTGGGGGAGGAGATATGGGAGGTGATGAAGGGTCTTAAGGGTAATAAGGCACCACAAAACAAGGTAATTCAATTCATGGATGACCTCACGATTATAGCCGATAACGAGGAATCGCTGGTAAAAATGATCAATATAATTGATAGCTTCGGTATTGTATCTGGTCTTAAGTTGAATATTTCAAAAACGAGGGGTTTCAATGTAGGGAATATCTCGCTGGGTACCCAAACAGCAAGAAATATACAATGGGTTAGTAAAATTTATTGAGAAAAACGCTCAGCTTGTTTCTTCCTAGTAACATAATATTAATGTTCATTTTATGAAACAACTCAGGAATGTGAACCCATTTGGAGTTCTCTCTACTCAGGGCACACTTAACCCACATAATTCTGTTGGCAATTACACTTTTTAACACTTTTACATATCTTAGTTTTAAACCTCCGTCATGGAGATCCTGCTTGAGAAAGGCTAGACTTATTTCGGCCCATCATATCATTTTCTTCTTTATACTATTTATTTCCTTACACATGTACTCCTCTACCTTAATGCAGCCCAGCACATAATGGATTGTATTTGTATTTGTAAACGTTTTATTTCGACCATGGTCGCATTAAGGGGGCATTTCTCCAACAATGGGAGGTTTGCCAGCCCTCTTTAAGTCCTTATATATGGCTGTGAACAAGTCCACTTTCGTCGGAGACGAAAGTGGTACACAGCATGCTAATTTTAATAAATTCAGGTTTGATAATTCTGATGATGGTAATGTTGATATTGCGTTTTTAATATGATGTGAGGTAACAAAACAATAAGTTATAAATTCGACATAAATAGATGGTTGAGCAACTTGGTTTTCAGTATACATTAACATTTGAAATAGCCTTCTAGTGCCCCTTTAGTCAATAAAATTGTCATCTTCCCAAATTGGGTTGTTACGTACATGGATTTTGAAGGCCTTAATATCTAACATTCTGTGAGCCATCGTCTGCAATTTATTCCAGGAAAATGTGACTCGATTTAGTATTGATTTTCGTAGCTGTTGGTAAATGATGTCATTGACTCCTTCAACAGGGTAGCGATCCAGCTAGAAATAACCTGAGGAAAATTGAACTTTTTAAGGCATCTATCAATAAACTCCCAGCTAACGGAATTGTAAGCTTTCTGGAAGTCGAAAGCAATAAACAGACCCACCCACCCCCTTTTCTGAATAATATTTATGCTATCTTGAATCCTCCTTACCGCCTCGCCTATATACCTAGCCTTGGCAAAACCATATTGGTCCTCCTCAATAATAGAGGGCAACACAACATTAATTCTTTCCGCAATGGTCTTGGCAACACTCTTGACCTTACTCAAGCCAAACACAAAAGGTCTGCTGCCAAAGATGTGTAATCCAGTAGAAAAAACATCACTACCATCATGCAGAGGCCAACCAAAATTCTTTGTACAGAGAAGAACAGACAAACAGTATATTATTTACATACCTAATTAACATGTGTATACTTGTTTATACTGATACCTTGGTAGCATATGCTACCAAGGTATCAGTATAGCCAACAAAACAAACTCACTCATTATCTACTCATCATGGCAATTCATATTCTTAAAAAATAACCAATGCATCAAATAATCTTCTTCCTATGCGCTGGCATTAAGTCACAAACCTTAATTATTGTGCAACTGTACGCTTCTTGTACTGCATACTTCCTGGATTTTCTTATTTGTTTTACTACATCGGCCTGGTTCACCTCTGTAAACATGAACTTGGATGGTCGAATTTTTACATTCTACGGTATTTTTAAAAAAAAAAAATTCGTGAATGTTAATGAATTGGGTACCATTCTGTCAATCATCCTGAATAGCAAGTTCATGTGATACATTTTGAGGTGTTGGTGTTGAGGATTGGTGTGAGGAGTGTGGACACTTATCTGGGAGGATATCTCGATGCCCATCTCTGATATGTAATTCACGCCAACACTACTAACTTTGCACCTATGCAAGGACTGCTTGATTGACAACCTTCTACCATCTCCGCAGTAAATCCCTGAAGGCCAGTGACATCCTATTGGTTGACATTTGTTGTATTCTATTGGCTATCTTTGTTTGATTGACAAGTTGCCACTTAAGGCCACTGTATAGGTTTTGAGAGAAACCCATTTAGAGAGGACCACCTATGGCTGAATCTGAGTGATCTACACCTACTACACCCTTTGGGATTTCTGGGTTTCAAGTCTTGGAGACAGACAAGCTCGGAATTGCAAAGACTCAAAGAAATCGTGTATTATTAGATTACAATATTTTTACTATTTAGTAATTGTTTCCACTGTTACTAAGTTCACAGTAATACAAATTGTTTCAACAAGGTTAACCAGTATACATGATTAAATGATTGGGAAATGAATGACCGCACATTACATTTGTACAAGAAATGATACTATGGTTAAGTAAATGTTAATAAACATTGATAAATGGCAAAACAGTGTTATGTTCTTTATCCAATATTATTATCACAAAATTTACACATATAATTAAATATAAGCACTTTTAATTAAATATTAAGCATTTTCAGTCGAGCAAAAACTAAACTGCTAACTATGACTTGCCATTGCGCACAAATAGCTGACCGTAGAATTTGTTTCCTTTGGAAACGCGCAATATATACATTAACTTAAACTGATTATAAAGTTAAACAGAAAAATAGTTCATTAAATGATTGATTAACTTAATAAACTTATAACTTGTTCTAGTCTGAGTCAATGCCCAAAGTGAATTTCCTTGCTAGCGGGGTATTTCCAATTCATTCATACATATTTAATGGACCAGATTCGATTATCCACCAAAAGACTAAAAAGTCCAGACATTTTAATGATTTTTGGAAAGAAAAGTGTATAAAATGCTGACCGTCACATGAGACCACTTCAAATCAATAGTCGGGTACGCATGGGTATTTCTATCTTCAACAGTATAACACCCTTAACTTTCCTGTTAAGCACTTCCTTTTCTAGCTACATGCTTAAGACTTACGCTATTCAAAAGTTTCATTTTCCATTTCCATTTCAAGCTCACAACCATGAACACACATCTGTTATGTGTAGATGCACCCACACATTCCTACCTATTGCCAATAGAGACACATACGATACATAGGCCTGCCTACCATACAAGGGGCAGCCATATATAATAAAGACAAACACCTTACACACATATATATTACTAGCAAAGTACCCGTCCTTCGGACGGTTAGTAACAGGTACATTCTCTATGTCCCTCCCCTCTCCCTCCTGGCGTTTTCTCTCCCCTCCTCTCTTCTCTCAATCCTTTTATTCCCCTCCCTCACTGATTCCCCCACCATCGCCCTCCTTTCCTTCCCCCTCTAATCTCTCTCACTCTCTCTCTCTCTCTCCTCCACCTCCCCTTTTTCCTCACTCTCCGCCTCCCACTTTGATATCTTTTTCATTCTCTTTCTTCTTCCCCTCTCCCCTCCCCCTCCTCGCCCTCTGTCTTGTTCTCTCCCCTTGCCCCCTATCCTCTTTTCCCTCTCCTCTGATTCTCGCATCCTCTCCTGTCTCTAATTCACCCTCCCCTCCCCCCCCCCCCTCCCCACCTCCCTCTCTCTCTCCTGTGGGACAGCAAACGTCATGTCTTTGCCAAAGACATGACGTCATTACGTTTTCATTCAAGGCTTCGATCCCAACTTTCCCCGGCTAAAAAATAGTTGTATAGAGCATAACTAAAGAACTAAAAAATGGCTTCAAAATCAAAATTTCCACCCCGGTTCACAAACCACATACGTTGTCCTCCGTGGTGGACGGAACTGTAGAAATCAGAAAAGCTGTTGCATGGTAACATAATAGATTCCAAGAAGATGTGAGACAACGAAACCCCTCTTCCCGTATATTATACGGATATCCTGAACGTCGTCATTCAACCGTAATACAAAATATATTGACTTGGCTTTATATATGAGTGAATATACAACGCATTTGTTCCATGTGACAAATAGAATGCAAATATATCACCTTCAAAAACAATTTCATTTGTATAAGAAAAGAGCATGCAATCCATTCACAAGCTCCATTGCAAAGAAACCCGAAGCCAAGATATCAAATATACGATACCAATAACAAATCGATAAAGAGTAAACATTAAGATATATACGGGACGGGAGAACTCGTACAATCAGTCGGTAAAGCAATATATATGTTAGGCGCCTATGGCCATGCAGATCCTTGTAATTATCAGTCGGAAGCCTGATTATCTAAGAAAAAGGGGTTGTGTTTGTACTTATCTCTACGGATAGTAATGCTAGCTATGATCACAGTGTTTGGGCCTATCTTCGCCAGGACTTTCTGAACACGGCCCAGGTTTAAGAGAAGCATTTTCCAGTCGAGCTCCTGCTTTGACGCTTCGATTCCTTTGCATTTAGAATACTTTCCCTGCTTCAAGACCACTTCGTTTTATCAGATGTGTTTCGTAGATAAGACCAATTATCTAATTATTTCTTATCCTGATTAGCAATAGGTCTTACCTGAAAGGTTGATACAGGAATATTTCTAAAATCAGAAGGTATTTAATTCACCATACGTATCTAGATTTTCTGTTTCCTTAAACTATAGTACAGGTGGTATCAGCATGTATGTATACACCCCCCCCCCCCCCCCCCCAACCCACCCCCACACACTCCTATGCTATCCTTACTCGTTCTTCTCTGACTGGATCGAGAAACAGGTGGGCAGTGTTCAGAAGGAGGCAGTTTCCAACAATCTAATATAACAGTCCCAAAACCATGCGTATATAATATATCATACACTTCTTACCTTGATAGTCTTTCTGTTTTCTGTAGACCCATGCAGCAATGCAACCCCAGCGGGTCCCATGCATGCACTTGAGGGAAAGTTTGTGCCTAGTGACATGTGTGTCTTCTCATGCTTTATCATGTTACAGCATGGGATCAGCACTACATGGCCAGCGAGGGGATCGAGCTTACCCACCGACCAACGGTAGGAATAGTAGACTCTCCCGGTATTCCATCCGCTACTGAGTCGATCTTCTCATGATCTCCAGAGAGAGTGAGAGAGGATCGAAACGCCCTTGAGGGCAACGGTGGAGACCTCTAGGGGCAAAGTTTTAAATCAAGTCTTGATACTATGACAACCATGGTGTTTTGTCAATATTTAGCTATTCGCTTCCGCGTGCAGAGCGTCTGCTATGTTAAAAAATGACCTACTAATGGTTTTAGGTGGGTGCGGCAAGGTTATATTATTTGGTTCTGAGTGTACTAACTATGAATGTTTCTCTTTATGGTTTGGACGCTTCCAATACCTGGAGATGGCTTTAGAGTAAAATGGGTCATTTTACGTTTGCTGAGTAGTTCTATATATAACTTCTAACTTATAAGTTCTATAAATAACTTTATAAATGGTGAAGGAGTAATACATAGGAGCAAATATTATGAGGGTACATAAGAGTTGTCCAAATATCTCAATTCTGACAATCTGGTAATTGGTCCTGACCAGGTTTGATGTTTTATGCTCATCAGTAATAACTGGTAAATTACTATCGGCACAGAGAGTAAATTGTAGAGGTTACCTGTAGCTGTACATTAATATCTCATTGTTAATTGTTATTACAGTTTTCTACGGGTGCATATATTGGAAGAACTGGCCACAAAATGCATTGATTTTGTGATCCAGAAAATTACCGCAGCAAGACATTTATTTGTGGGAAGTAAATTGGTTATATTTCACCAGATCTGAACACTTTTAGATTGTTTTTATATTTAAAAATAAAAGATCGTCCCACCCACCCACCCTGTCTCTACCCCTCCTACCTACAATATCCATTTGATTTAGTATCAAATAATGTAGCCTACACAACACCAACGTGTTGGGTAGGCTACAACACCCACCCTATAAATAGCCTACATGTCAACAAGCTAGCTGGGTGTTATGTGGGTGTTATGTAAGGGTGGCAGTGGCTAGTATAAGGGTATAGCTGTTGGGTGGTTGAAGCTATGTAAACATGGCAGGAGTGAGTGACAACAGATAGAGGGTGCATGAATGTTTTGAAAACAGCATTTCTGGACCATGAACACAGTAGTTTTTCCAGACAAAAGGGTAGCTAACTAAGTCAAGTTTCTCTCAGACGAATTAGAGGTCGCCACTTACAGGGAAAACGTTAAAAAGAAGGCCATAAGTATGGGTCGTGTCTATATGGGGAGTGGACGCTGATGGGTTGGGTGACGTCACTAATTTTAGAGAGGGGCTTATCCGCCCACAGAGGGCGGGTCGGTCACATCTCGTCTAGTTGGTTAATAAAATATAATTCTGTTAATGTAATTATAGTATAACATAAGATATATGCATGAGGCAACAAATGAAAACAATCGTTCACCAATTATATGTATTTGGTATGATGAAAATTACTATAGCCTTAAATTGAATTTGTAGTCATCATCATTGCTGACGGCTACTGTAATATATGGTAGTGATCAACAAAACAACGGGTCGGCCATGCGGTGATCATGCGAGAGATGAATACCAACTTTATTCTGATTGGCTAATAATAATATAAACTTGGGGTGCGTGATGGTTCATGGCACATATGTTACATCCCCTCTGTTTGCATGGACAAAACATGTATAAACAAAAGTCAATAGTCTTTAGTTGAAGCTCAATGTTATAGCAATCAGTCCTTGTCTTAGCACCTGGAAATAAACACAGATCTTGGGCCTGGACTTTTAAACTTTATAGGCCAGCGGCCAAGGGACAAAAAAGCCATAAAAAAGCCATTAAGTTACCCCTACCCACCGTATAACAAGCTAAATTTGAGGTATTTTGTGTAGAATTTCATGAATTTTCTGAATCTGAAGAAAAAAATTGCCGGAAAGGTGGCGAACATTGTCAAAATCGAATCAGTATCGAATCAGTGACCTTGCTCAAGGTCAAGGTCACCAAATATGACCTTGAAATGTAAAAATAGCAAAATTCTGGGATGTGACATCCTATTTTCTCTTATAAAAATATGGCAATAGAAGAAAATGGTAACCTAGTAATGCATAAAAATAATAACTGACATTAGGGGAAAGAAAAATTACCCATTATTCATTGGAATGTCATCATTGGAATGTCTGTTGCCATGGTAACCAAGCCTCACTTTTCATTCTATGCTAAATTTTGTGTAAATCTAAATAACATACTGCGTAACATACATCGTGGAATTTTTTACAACTTGGTGCATATCGTTTATGTATATTGTTGTAGTGTCCGATCGACGGCCTTAAGCGACTATGAGACTTAATCTATCGAATAAAGACAACGACAACAACAGGATCTAATGGACCTCGCCAGCTTCTCTCTTTTATATTCTACTGTTCCACACCCGGGCTGCTCTCACGAGAACAACAACAATACAATACGTCATATCGAATAATCAATATATAAGTGTGCATACACAATGGGTGTATAAGGAAGGAATAACAGTAAATATATAGAACAAGCAGTATCACACAGCAATAAAAAAGTTAAAATATAGACCACCGAAATACAACGACCTCTATCGGTCAAACCCACCACAACCGCGACCAGCGCGGCTACTCTACACTTACTAGCGGGACTGGTACAACAGCCGCGTAGCCCCGGCTCTGGTTTAACAAATGTCAATCCAGAGCCGCGCACCACAATGTGAATAAAATCGGTCCTAAAATTGTTCCTTGGGGGACACCGAAAGTGACCTTACCTTGGGCCGATTTTATCCCATTAACTCTTACAGTTTGTGTTCTCTCAGATAGGTAATTTGCAAACCATGAATTCTCATGGTTGCAAATACCAATCTTATCCAGTTTTTGTAACAATATCGGGTGACTGACAGTATCGAACGCCTTCTTGAAATCTAAGAAGATTGCGGTGGTGGCCTCCCCCCGATTTATATGTTCATATATGGGTGTCAAAAAATCAATGTGGGCCTGTTCTACTGAGTATCCAGAACGAAAACCATATTGTTTTTGATAATAGATATTATTTTCTTCCATATAGGCAGATAGTTGTTTCTGAACTAATTTCTCTAGTAATTTAGCAGGCATCAAGAGGCCAGATATAAGCCTAAAATTATTAGGAGTATTTTTTGGACCATTCTTGTGGAGTGGGGTCACCACCGCAGCCTTGAAGGCAACTGGCACGACACTAGTTGATAGAGACAAGTTAAGCAGAAAGGACAACTGTGGCACCAATGCAAGGAAGCAGCCTTTCAATATTTTTCCCCGATCCGATCTGGCTCAGGTATTTGTTTGGCCAAAGTCGGTCCTATGCCTAAAAAGAAATTATTAAATAAGTTTGGAACATCATTATCATTGACGTTTTCATTTTTCTGATCGACTAGGTGGATTTCTCCATTAGATCTCAACTTTTCTGGGCTTAATATTGTTTTGATGGTTTTCCATACTGCCCTTGGATCAGCCTTGTCTCTCTGAAATCTATCTCTGATATAAAGTGCCTTACTTTTCTTACAGAGGGAGGTTACTTTGTTCCTCAATTCTTTGGCTTCTATTAAGAGATCTTTGTTCTTAGTACACATAGCTTTCTTATATAATTTATCTCGTTTGTTCATTAGACTTGTTATTTCTGGCGTCATCCAACTCTGTTTCCTCCGGACCTTATGGAACCTTTCTATAGGGCACCTTCTGTCGGTAAATTTAACGATATAGCCTAACATTATGTCCCAGCAGACATTTGGGTCCACACTCTGGTAGAAGTCTTCCCAGTTTTGATCTATTAAATCTCATTCAGGATCTTTTGATCGAGACATCTGGTATTTCTAGCATCGAATGTACCTGAGACATAACTATTTCTATCTTTCTTTAGCGTTAGGTAAACTGGGTAGTGGTCAGAGGCAGAGTTTTCTATTATACCTGCTGATTTTACTATTTTAGAGTTGGTATAAACATGGTCAATGATTGAGGACGAGGACAGAGTCCTCCTAGTAGGTTGGGCAATATACTGAGTTAAGCCATATTTATCAAATATAGCCTTCAGTTCTAGAACCCTATTACCAGAAGGTCTCAGTTCACCGATATCAATATTAAAATCACCTGTTACAACCACATCATTGGAATAGTCCAACTTGGATAACAGTTCATCGAGCTCCCTTAGACAGGAGTTAATGTGAGAGTTCGGAGGTCTATAAAAATTTACGATAATACATGGTTTCGATTTTCCTTTTATAGTTTTTAGCACTAATGTTTCAATATTATCATTAGACACTGAGAGACAGGCAAAAGAGTCAGCATCGATTTGGCGGTCATCACGGATGTATGTTAACAATCCACCTCCTCGCTTTTTGCCTCTCCTGTCCTGTCTGATTAGTTTATAGCCGCTCAGTTGAATCAGGCTGTCGTTAATATTATGGTTGAGCCAAGTTTCAGTAAGGCATATAACACTCAACATATTATTAGATTGGTTAACAGCATGTTGGAGATCATCAAAGTTTTTAGACAGGCTTCTGATATTCCAACCTATCAGATTATAGCCTTTGACACTGTTAAACAGGGCGAAGGAGTCCTTAGCTTCTTGGGCCATAGGGAATCAATTAGAATGCGTGGGGGTGTGATGATGGGCTACGGTAACAACAGCAAAGTATAGTATATTAATATCAAGGGATAAAAAATATCCTATAGTAAATTTATAAGAATGATACCACAATACAGGAAGTGGTAGTCTGTAAAATTTTTGTTATGATAGATATAATCAAAACATATGATACATAATTGACAGTGTATAGTTACATGCTATACGGTAAGATAGTTGACAATGTGATATGTCAATCATTGGATTAATACCAATTGATATACAAATATGGTACAATATAATCAAAACATGTGATACACAAATGTCAGTGTATAGTTGCATGCTATACGGTAAGATAGTTGTACAATAATACAACAATATGTTGGTTGACAAAGAGATATATCGATCAACAACAGGTCACTGTGTCAAATCGGCACAGGCGATAAAAGGTTTTTCAAGTATTCTGGCACATAGACATTAGAATAGTCAGTTTTTGCGCAATAATGGTATACATACTAGTTAGCCTCCTTGAGTCGTTTATAGAGCTTTGTGATCATGTTACCTTGGAGATTCTTTCCGAGAAATCGGCGCGAGGAGACATGTTGTGATTCTGTACGAAGGTCTGGAAACTTGAAGCTGGCTCCCCACTTCCTGCTAATGGTTACCTCATAGAATATGTTATGCGTTTCGGATTTTAATTTATCCGCTAGTTGCACATGCTGTACAAATTTAAGGTTAATTAAAGTGTAGAGGAGTGTTTCTTCTCCTTCTGTGAATTTTTTGGATGGAACAAGGTCTTTAGCTAAATGCTTTGCCTTGTAAGCAGATGCGGAGTCGAAGATCTCATCATAGGCGCCTTCGGTTGCTCCCGCGCTCTGGGCTTTGAGGCACTGGTAAGCATGTTCCACTGACTTATATACAATGGATTCATGCTTGATGTCACATGGGTAGAAATTTGATATGTATGAATGTTCTCCATAATAGCCAAGGGCTTTCCCTTGATCTATGTTAACTGATGATGCCTCAACTGGGGTACATCCATGGGGGAGGGCATATAAATCAACTAGGGAGTAGGAGCGATTATCGAATAGAATGTGGTTGTAATAAATATCTGCTTCATGATTGTTTCTTTTCAACAATGCTAGGCAATTTTGTAGGAGAGTTTTCTGATGTGGGAATATCTCCTGAGGGAGTCCTGAGGGATTGATCCAAATACCTCCATGATCTTCAGTTTCAGCGGTAGTGTTGATCGTTAAGAAATTGTCAACGATGAATTTTCTTTCATCAGAATCATGCAGGGCTAGTAGAATGGGCCTGTTTTTTCCCTCTTCAGGGAGACCAATCCTATACACATCCTGGATATCTTCTTCCAAGAAATCAGAGTTGATTATCTGAATGAGTTGTACAACTTCGTCACAGATTATTTCATTGTTTTTTTCAGCATAGTCCTCAATAATTACTATTTTATTGTTGTACTTGCGTTTGGTCTTCTCTGTTTTATTTTTTGTCTGATTTTTGCTCAATGTACGCGTGTTCCTGTTTGGGTTTCCCTTTTTAACGGCATTTGCGTAGGCATTAGGTTGATGATTTTCTTCAATTCGTCCTCCTGGTATATTGGTGGCAGCACCCGATGACACAGTACATAGGTCGTCGATACTGGATTGGAGTTGCATTTGTTGATGTTTTACTGACTCGAGAGTGTAAGAAATTTCTTTCTGCTTATTCTCAAGTTCCGTTCTTGTTTTCTTGAGGCTTTTATTGACGGCCAAGTTTATTTTGGGCCTTATATTAGCAAGGAACGCATCTGCATTCATATGTATATTGTCAATTTTATTACCTAGAGAGCCAAGTGCCAATGCAACTTGTTTTGTGTGATCGTTAAATTCAGTGCGCATGCTCATATTTTCTTTGTGGTAGGAAGCCAATGACTTGTCAATAGCCTGCGTGTGAGACTCGAGACTGGCAGCCATTTTTTCCATGATGCCTGTTTGTTTCTCCATCTGCGCCTGCATCATTGTATATAATGGAGAAAATGAATATTCTGAGGACAAGCAGGAGCTTGAGAGAAAGGAGCATGTGCCATGCCTGACGACATGGGTTGAGGGTGAGTGTTTGCTTGACTTGCCTGGATAGGTTGCAAACCTTGGTTCGACTGTTGTTGTGGTTGGACATATTGCTGTTGCTGTTGCATGAATCCAACTGGAGCTATCATTTGCATTTGATTCTGAAACTGGTTTTGCTGACTTTGAAACTGGTTTTGTTGTTGATCAGCCATATTTGATATCCAACTGGAGCTATCATTTGCATTTGATTCTGAAACTGGTTTTGCTGACTTTGAAACTGGTTTTGTTGTTGATCAGCCATATTTGATATGTTCTGGTCCAATATCTGCGATGTAGTTGATATTTCACTCAAAACTGAGTGATAGACAGTTTCCTCAATGTATGCTGACGTGTCAACGATAGGAGACATTGGTGGAGTGTTCTCCACGTTCTCCATGATCTCCCACGCTCCTGACTAACAGTTTAGTTTCAAATCGGTTAAAAACATTTCAAATGGCTCGCCTGGCTTCTGTTTACGACGGTCAAACACTACAGCTGCTCTAATGGGGTTCCTTTTTGCTTCCACATGGGTTTTAAATTTATTCATCACACATTCCAGATCGTCTTTCTCTGGCTCCATTTGAGGATCTTAGTACAGGCATTTTAGGTAAATTTTAGGCCAAACCCGGAATAAAATAATGTAAAGCTGATTTTTGGATATATGATGCGGGACACATGGGGGAACATTCCCTGAAAAGTCCCCACCTGGGGACTGTGTGCTTTTTGAGATTTTGACGTTTTTGCATCATTTTCCACAAAATAGCATTGGTCTCTATGGGAAAAAGCACCTGGTTCAGGCCATTATTGCCAACATTAAGAATATTTGGCATTGTTATTTGCTGGGAATATAACATATATAAAATATACTGTACAGGTTGAGGTACCATAGTAAACATGGACGTATGGAGATTCTAAAAAATATATATTTCAACAAAATATCTTTTTTTTAAATTTTGTTGCCATGGCAACAGTCAGATTTTGGTGAAAAAAGCATTTTTTTAGATCAGGTCATAATATTTGGGGACCTAATTGTCTATATTGTGCATGTTGTGACACGTTTTTTAAATTTGGCATGTTGTTAAATAAGGCCTGAAATTTTCAAAAAGCACCAGCTACAAGTTGGTAGACACCCCTGGTGGCCAGTAGCTGCAAAATTCAAGATGGCCGCCCAAAACAGTAAACATGGCATATCTTGGCTTCTATTTGGCAGATCTTCAACTATAATACCATTTTATTGATGTTTTTAAGTATGAGGAATACATTTCTGAAGGTCATTTTATGTTCCAAGGTCATTTTCAAGGTCAAAATCCAATATGGCCCCTACTGAGTAACAAGAATGTTATCTCAGCTCTCGTTGTAGGCCTATATGCATTCCGTTGGTGTACATATTCATCAATAAGAACAATTTTCTTAGGATCAAGGGTGTGAGGAATCTCTTTTTTAATGTCACTTTTTTCTTTGTAGGTCATCTTGAAGGTCATGATTCAATATGGCTGCTGCTAGGAACCAGAATATCATAATTATATCTTAACTGCCGTTATTGCTAGATCAAAGTAAAATACCATTTTTTCTATGTTTTGAGCTCTAGATCGATGTATAAGAGCAGTTATTCTATGTTTGTAGGTGTAATGAATCCATTTCTGGAATCATTTTCTGCTTCAAGGTCATTATAGATCCTTTTCAAGGTCAAAATTTAATATGGCTTCCAGATCAGTTGTTGTTGAGTAAGATTTCAGTCTTTGATGAGAAATGACTTGGAGACAGATAGGGGTATATATGGGTCCCATTTTTTATGACTGTCTCTGAGTGTCGCAAGATAAGAATTTTTTCCATGTCCCATGTCACTTTTTAAAACAATTCAATGATGTCTTGTGTCACTTTTTAAGCAATACATTAATTAATACTAACGGTCGATACAATGTCGTGTGTCACCTGTTAAATAAATCAGTGTGTCTCATGTCGATTTTTAATACATTTCTCAATGTTGTGTGTCAAATTTTATCAGCTTTTTGGAAGCTGTGTGTGTCGCACGTTAAGGGGACCGTGTCGCCGTGTCGCCCGTGATTTAGCGGCCGTGTCGCGTGTCAATCGTGTCGAATTTTACCCATATGTACCCATACAGATCCCTCACAGCTTAAAACATAGAAAAACTGGTACTATACATTGATTTAGTGGTAATGGCAGCCAAAATATATGACATTCTGATTCCTGACAGCAGCCATATTGAATCATGACCTTCAAAATGACCTACAAAGAAAAAAGTGAAAAGAAATATGGATTCCTCACACCCTTGATCCTAAAAGAATTGTTCTTATTCATCAATATATTCCCCAATTGAATGCATATGGGTCAGTTTTTTCAAGTGTGCTGTTTTGCAAATCAATATTTCATATCTAAAAATGCAAAAAACTGTCATTTTACCTTACTTTTTGTGGAAAAAAGATAAAACAAATAAACCATAACATTGATTACTTAGTAATAGGCATAGAAATGTATAGTTTTTTTTGTTTTACCTGAGTCTTAGGCCTGGAGTATCTATGAAACTGTTATTTGAGCTTTTTCAAATCTAACCACCACTCCCCATTGCCCCCCACATTTTTCCAACCAATTATGTGATCTAAGTATATCCCTTTTTAAAGAGCCATTTACCAATAATCATTTTTTAAGCAGATACCAAAAAATGCTCTTGCACAATAACTTCACTTCATGATTTAGAAAAATTTAACGCATAACTTCAAAATTCGTTTGACAGGAACAGTTTATTTTTATAAACCCAATTTTCCAACTTTTAGATTATACTTACGTCACCATCATTAAATCAACTCCACAGAATAGGCATTTAAATATTAACTCATGAATTACCTTTTTCGGCCTCTCATAATGAAGGGACATTGATTTTTATTTTTTACTTTATTTGTATGTTTTTCGTATCGATAATTAGTTCAAGTGGATATGATATATTCAATGGTGTATAGGCTTCAGCCTATAATGTTTTTATTTCGAGTTGAAATAATCATTTATGCAAATTTTGGTAAAATCTCAAAGTTTTGTTGGTATTTTGGAACCAAAAACACCTCCATTATGCAAATAATTATTTTTCAACTGGTTTTCTGTGTGGTATCAGTTCTTCAAACAGTTGTTAAGTGTTTTGAAATAGTAAAACGTGAAATTAGACTATAATATATCAAACAATTATTGTTTTCATGTATTTTCAATATAAGTGTGTGACGTAAGTATAGCCCTTGCTGGCCATAGGATATTACCTGTTCTTTTAGGTTAAATAGTTGAAATAATAGTTTCAATGGGATTTTTGATATTGAATGGTGTATAGAGTGTGCCCCAAATAGCTTTTATTTCAAAGTAAAATACTTATTGATGACAATTCTGGTAAAACAAATAAGGATTTTGTATGAATTTTGATAGATTTCCAGGTTAGAAAGTAACTCATTGTGACCCAATGAGATTTTTACTGATTTTCTGAGCAGAATTCATTCTTCAAACACATGTTTATCAAATGGAAATTATATGATGTGAAATCAGGATATAATACTATAGTAATTATAATTTCCACCTTACGTGATGTATTGTCATTAGTGTGTGACGTAAGTATATCCTTTGCTAGCCTAGAGAACTGGCCTTTTTATCATGTTTCAATAATTGAAAGATTAATTTCAAATGGAAATATGGAAGATAATGGATGGAGTGCGTCCTAATTGTTTTTATTGTAGAATAAAAGAATAATTCATGCATCTTGGTTAAACAGTTGGAATTTTGGTCAAATTGTGATGAGTTTCCAGTTTGAAATTGGCCGCATTGTGACCCAAGATCATTTTTCACTTGGCATTTTAGGTTGTAGTGATGTAACGAGCAGTTGAGTATTTATTTCTAATGTAACAAAATTATCTTTATTCATTTCTATTGCATACATTTGAAAATTGGAATTTTAATTATGAGAATGGACTATATAAGAAAATATGTCAGAAAACAATACATATAACTATAAAGTCAGCCGTTTGCGTGAAGAGTAGGACAAATTGGAATGAAAATTATTTCCAATATCAGAAAACCCCCGCAAAAACAAGAAAAAATGATATAGATCAGTTGAAGGCCACATTGTAAATATTGGTCATGAGATATCGTGGTTATAGTTATTTCTCATAACTTATAAAAGGATTCTTCGAACAAAATATGGTTCTCATCTGACACTTCTTTCAATGGAAATTCAGAGTTTTCAATAAATTCCAACAATGAAGGATATACTTACGTCACAGCATTTGAGTAAAAATATTCAAAAGGCCAAAAAAAAGACAGAATTACTGATCCGATTTTTTTGGAATAAAGTTTTCCCGAAAGCTCAAACCCCATATTATACAGTCAGAGTTTCGAAAAACACTTTTGGATGTTTTCAAATTTGGCCCCTTTCTCACTACCCCATGTGGCAAAACAGCACACTTGAAAAAACTGACCCATATAGGCCTACAACAAGTGCTGAGATAACATTCCTGTTACTCAGTAGGGGCCATATTGGATTTTGACCTTGAAAATGACCTTGGAACATAAAATGACCTTCAGAAATGAATTCCTCATACTTAAAAACATCAATAAAATGGTATTATGGTTGAAAATCTACCAAATAGAAGCCAAGATATGCCATATTTACTGTTTTTGGTGGCCACCAGGGGTGTCTACCAACTTGTAGCTGGAGCTTTTTAAAAATTTCAGGCCTTATTTAACAACATGCCAAATTTAAAAAAACTGTCACAACATGCACAATCTAGACAATTAGGTCCCCAAATATTATGACCTGATCTAAACAAATTCTTTTTTTACCAAAATCTGACCGTTGCCATGGCAACGAAATTTTAAAAAAAAAGATATTTTGTTGAAATATATATTTTTGGAATCTCCATATGTTATATTTCCAGCAAATAACAATGCCAAATATTCTTAATGTTGGCAATAATGGCCTGAACCAGGTGCTTTTTCCCATAGAGACCAATGCTATTTTGTGGAAAATGATGCTCCCCTCCCATACCGCTCCCATGCATACCGCGCACCTGCCTACCGCGGTCAGGCGTTGAGCTCCCGGCCGACGGCCGACATGCTTATGATGACCTGAATGACGCACAGAAAACAATGTTGATACATGATAAAACTATCTGACTGATGATAAGCTGTGGGCTATATGAACGAAAGGTAGATGAACTGTATCAAAACAATATACGAACAATATGATATGTGTGTAGCAATGTCTTTATGTAATGTCTAATCATCATGTCATATTTCTTTTGTGCTTTGCTATTATCTCCGACCTGATATGTTTTAACTGTCCTTGATGTGAATGTGAATAGAGAAGGACTCTTGCCTTGCTCCACTTTTGTACCAACATCGTGACTGAATACAACTACATTGAAAGCAAGAAAATGTCTTTATTCTTCATTTATTCCCAGGGGCGGATCCGAGGGGGGGGGGGGGGGCGGTTGAGGGGTTTGAACCATGATGCCCTTTTTGCCCTCACCCAAAGTGCCCTTTTTCCGCCCCTGATGGATGTGGGGTGGGAATGTTTTGGATTGTTTTATTAGGTTGGGAATGTAAGGCCAAGTGTACGTGGCTCAGAGATAGACATCAAATAGACAGTTAAATAATGTGCCGCTGGACTGAATAATGACACTAACTCACCAATAGGTAGTATAGGGTGCTTTGGTGTAAACGACCGACAGTACACCTCACGAATAATGTCATGGTGTTTTTCCAAATGCGGGTTTGCCAGGAGCCAAGGGGTCGGCACTGGTCAATTTATTATTCAATTTCTATGAAATGAAAAAAAATATATTCTATTCCTGATTGGAATTGATCTAATAAATAGTAAGCATGTGTGGACTCCACTATGAAAAAAAAGGCAAAAAACGGCTGCAACGAATTTTTTTGCGACGAAATATCTAATCAAGTATTTTGCAATTGTTGGCAACACATAAATGTGTTGCCAACAAACTATTTTACCCCTCTTCCACTGGTGATTTGTGTGCGCCGAATTTTTACAATTTTTTAGTCATGTCGGCGACGAATTTTGCCTGTCGGTGCCGTTTTTTACTTATAGTGGAGTCGCCCTATAAGGCTAGGAAATCCACTGGAAACAATGGTACCAAATAGTTTGATAATAAAGCTTTATTCTGCTACATCCCAAAGGGACCCTGTATGTGAGAATTATTACTTATCTGCAAAATACACCAAGAATGAATACAATATACTTTGCAGAACTGATATGTTATTTATTATTCCCCTTACATCATACATAACACATAAGGAAATGCATGGAAATCTGGTCATAAGCCCATTTTTAGTGGACTATTCCACTGGCAGAGGGAGGGGGTTTGGGCTCATTAACTGTGAACCAAAATAGTAATTAACTTATTTCAGCAATTATTGCTGAAATAAGTTAATTACTATTTTGGTTCACAGTTAAATATCAATATTTAATACCCTGTATTGTCTTCAATGAATAGGTTTGAACAGCCAAATGTTACATAAAAATGTATACAAATTAACTTGTCATTTCTATACAAAAACATGCTTAATCAAATTTTCAAAATATTCAAACGCATATGAAATGTTTTCCTGTGAATTTTGGATTTGTTATTCAACTCAGAATTACGCTTCATTTGACACCAAGATTGTTTTCATCACATTTTTTTGGGGGGGGGGGGGGAATTGTGCGGTCAAAAAATATTTAAAAAACTATTAAAACAAACTTCATATAAATTCATAAAAATTCATTAAAATTCATATAAACAAAATTCTCCATAGCGGATTTTTGCGAACTTTGAATATGTTATTCTACTCCGAATTCCGCTTCATTTGACACCAAAATTGTCTTTATACCAATTTATGCCGGGTCAAAATGTTCATGGACTGGACTAAAGTTGTTTACAACTCATTGTTGAAATATTTTCATTCTTGGAGTGTCTAGTCCTTGTGGTTGTATGAATACATCTACCAAATTTCAAGACTGTTTATTAATAATTATATCAGTGTGTTTCTTAGATCATCCCATTGAGTATATTTAGCTATTTTACTGGTAATTATCCACCCAGAAATATTGCAAACGTTGTTTTTTTTAAAAAAATAAGAATGTCTAACTAAAAAGATAAAAGTACTTATTAGATGTCCGTAATGTTTACATTCATTAGAATCCAGTTGGTCTCATCTTTTCAAATGTGGTGATTATGAACGTGTATGTATATGTATGACTTATTTTGCTAAAACGGATCACATATGTCATCTCGTTTTAAACAAAAGTTGTAGCTGTCTGAAATAGACAAGTTTGTGAAACAGAGCTAGCTGTGGGTAGGCCTACTCTCAGCTGTACCCATTTAGTAGGCAAGTCTATTGGGAAATGCTGCATTTTTCTTTCACGGTTTTGGGAATAAAACAATTTTTATTTAGTTGGGATTAAATTGTTTTTACAAAAATACCGAAAAATAGTGGGTTTTTTTTGAGATTCTAATTAAAAATTTGCATCTGCTAGGACATAATATGTCTAGGACTATTTCACCTGAAAAGATCAACTTCGGCTTATATGAATTTTGGAAATTCTATTGATTCCATTACTTTCCACATAATACAATATCATTTGTCATATCTCATTAGAATTTATCAACCCCACATTCATTACCAAGCGATTGCTGAAAATGACTATTAAAATACAGAAGCATATTCTAAAATAGATTACTGCGTTGCCTTCCATCGTATGAGATTAAATCTAATTCACAAAGTTCTACAGAATACTCCTAGATATAGATCAAACATATAAATACTAACTATACATATTTGTTCCTTGACGTTAATTAATTCAAATCATATCGAACTGTCCCACTTATGTTGTTAATCTTCTCTCTCTCTCTCTCTCTCTCTCTCTCTCTCTCTCTCTCTCTCTGTCTCATCTCTCTCATTTCTTTAAGGAAATAAATTCCGTTTCTATTATATAAGGTGACCTCCCCACCTCCCTCCACTGACACTCCATGCGGGAAAATGGCTATTATGTGTTGTCCAGGACTCCACTGATCCTGATCCACTGATTTTTTTCAGCCAGTATTTGTATGGATACTTTTCATGAAATTATGATTTACTGATCGATGAATGATGTTGGAATCATGAAATTGTCACACATGCCCCCCCCCCCCCCAACACCCCCACCCCCCATCCCCCTGGTAGCAATGGTAAGTTACTCTGTTCAAACTTTCACGTCGACTTATCACGTCGTCAGTTTGTGACGCATCCATAAGGGAAGGAGTGTATAGGGATGTTTCAATTCTCATAGGAATGGTAGGTGTGCGACAAGGGTTGGAGTGGGCGCGGTGAGGCACCCAAATTTCCATGGGCGTGAGTCGCTGTAAGGTAAGCTGTCGCGGAAGGGACAGTGCGGAAAGATTTGGCGCGGCAAGGGTGGTACCCTATTTTACTTACTTTATATTACATAATTTAGTTTCAGGGCCTCTATTCAAAAAGCATTTTTAGACTCAGAATGTCTCAACAGGGTTTTAAATTTCAGACGGTCTCAATATTGGTATTCAAAGAATAATCAGTGAGGGTGAACAGTTTACAGTTATGATTTGTTCATGATTCAGGGTTTTCAGTTATTTCCGTTTCCCAAAGGAAACATGACAGGGTCCAGTTAAATCTGAATTCTGAACAAAATAAACCTATATATATATATATATGCCTCAAATTTGAGGACTCAAGAGGGTCTCAATAGAGACAATGAATTTCGTTAATTTTATTTTCTCAAAAAGTTTTTTTGTGAAGCAAGAAAATTGGGTTGTCATTTTTGCTAGAAAATTAGAGTTGTGGGGGCTTTATTTCATTGTCATTAGGCAAATTAACTGATATGCATTGCAATAACATTCCAAACAGGCAAATTCAGAAAACTTTGACCTCAAGTGTGCCCCCCCCTAGACCTGCCTTCTGGTACCGCCCCTGTCCAACAAAGTTCATTAAGTAGCATATCTTCTCAGTATCAGTGCACTTGGACAGAGGACCACCAAAAACAAACTTACAGTGCTCGGCGAATCTCTCCCATTCCTTCTCCAAGTCAGACTCCTCCCAGTTCATAGTGGGCCAAATGTTCATACTTGGCATAGGTACTGATGCTGCTGCCATGATTAGGTTGGCTTCTTTTTTTTCTTTTTTTTCCCAACACCGGGTCTTTATTTCCGAGGTAGACATATGCGCGGGGGACGTGGATCTGAGTCGATGATATATATATTATTGGATATTATTTAATCTGAAGAATAAGCAGAGGCAGTAGTGCCGTTTGGGCAGCACAAGCACTTTATTAGTACCCTATTCATACAAGTACAATAAAGAAAAAAATTTCACAAGCGACGTAGGGGTGTGAGCGTTACCGCTGCTGAGTTCAAACTGACTTGGAAGAATAGGCGTGGCAAGGTGGGCGGGGCACGACGCTTGCGATTGGTCGAGCCCGCGGTGACATCATAGTCAAGGTAAACAGACCCATGTGCGCGATATGGGCGTTGTCCATCCAACTGAAGAGAGTCAACAATGAGAAGCGTTTACATTAGATACATCGCTTCTTTTTTCACAACGACAGAAAAATAAATCACTTTATATACCCAAGCATATTCGTTATTTTTCATTTCTCTATCCACACTGTCTTCTCCGCTTTAAAACTTAATATATGTGTGGAACCTAGGATAAACATTAGGTATCACAGGTTTACAGATCAAGAAGAGGCAAGAAATTATACAAAAATGAGGGGGGGGGTCATATTAAGAATCAACGAAGACCACGTATTTGGCATTTTCTCACCAACTTGACTAGGCGTTGGCTACCAAATCATTTTCATCGACATTGTTTATATTTTTAAGAATACACAGTTAGACGGAGGGGCTGTTTAAACACTGTTGATTAGATATTACTTCTCAATCTTATATTGTATCAAATATTTTTTCCCACCTCCTCCAGTCTTCTCTCATTGCTTTCAACTTAAATTTTAATTCCCTCAGGAACTCGAAGAAGCAGAACTTGTTTTCTTGACACAATCAACATTTGTATATATAGAATCTTGCGTATATTAAAATGTAATTCCAAACGCAGTATTTTTCTTCCAGACTTGGAATACCCAACATCATGAATTAATATCGCGTTCATGTTTTCCGATATTTCTTTATCAAGATGTTCATTCTTCTTGGCCCAGTTTATCAAACTAAACCAAAAATCACATGATTTTTGACAATCTATGAAAAAATGAAATAAGTCATCTACCGAATCGCAGTATTTACATAAGTTTGAGGTTACTATATCCATATCATTCAGGTGAATGTTGCAAACGGTTTGTTAATTTGTAATTTGTTAATTACACCATACTGGAACGACTGTAGTCTCACATTTCTGGTACATAGAAAAGGAACACGATACCATATTTTAAATTCTATATTCGAAATATCAATATTTTTCTGCAAAAAACGATCGTACCAGTCACTATTTCTGTCCTCTTGAGTGTATAGTTTATCTTTCACTGCTGTGTAAATCTCCTTAAAATGGGCTGTGATGATATTGACTTGCTTTTCACCAATTGAACACAAAATTTCTTCTTTATAGTTATCTATTTCTCCATCTATCACTATAGAAATCCAGCGTTCAGGGATTTTTCCCTTTATGCTCATTTCCTCCAAATAGTTAATTTTGATACCAAAGTCACTTTTGAATTCGTTTTTGTTTTTGGTTCGATTGTTGGTTAGTATGTCTTCTATCTTGTTTATGCCATTTCTTTTCCATAGTTTGATATTACATATAGCATCCTCCAGATTGATCCATTGATTAGACCATATAGGTTCACATAACACACTCTTTTTGCATCTTGGCTCACAGGAACTATAAAACCTATTCCATATTAAGAATATATCATTATAAAAGCTGGAATCCCTCATGATTAGGATTTTTCTACATCTTAACCTCTCTTTCAGATTATCTCCAAAGGTATTTCGTAGGCTAGCACACCATTTACTCATTGGTTCATGCAAGATTCTCTGAATCCATTTCAGTTTACCAGCTATTAATTTTGCTCTTATGTCAATCAACTTTAGTCCACCATCCTCTATTTCTCTGCTTAGATAGTGTTTGGCGACTCTCTGCTTGCCACCTCTCCATATAAATTTACCTACTAATTTTTTAATCTCGCATATCATTCTCTCATCTACAGCTATGAGATTGGCGACATATAGAAAGAGTGGAATAATTAATACATTCACAATTATAATTCTACCCTTCAAGGAAATATCTCTCTTTCCCCAATGTGTGGCGACTGTACGAGCTTTGTCAAAAGCAGACTCAAAATTTATATTATTCTGTAGTTCTTTCTTATACGGATATAACAGATGAACACCCAGAATTTTCATAGAGGTAACCCAGTTTATATTCATTGTAACTGGTTGAAAAAGAACCAACTGGCCAATATTAAAACCTCTTGTTTTTCCTATATTTAATTCTAGCCCTGACACTCTGCCGAATTCCTCTATAATTTCCATCATTTTACACAAGGATTTTTCATTGTTGGCGATAAGAGTCATATCATCTGCAAATTGTATAATTCTATTATCAGTACCACCAAATATAATTCCTGTACAATCAGGATCATTACGAATCTTTACTGCAAGTTTTTCCACCACAACAACAAAGAGGAGCGATGATATAGGATCGCCTTGCTTAACGCCTCTATTCACCTTAAAATAATCTGAGGTATATCCATTATTAATAATACATGACTGTGAACCTTTCATTAATCGCTTTATCCACGATAGAAACTCATCACCAATACCTATGTCCGATAAACATTTATATAAGAAACTCCACGACACCGAATCGTAAGCCTTTCTGAAATCCAACGATACAAAAAGACCTTTTTTACTACTTTTCTCTAGATATTGTGTTACGTCTTCCAGCCTTCTTACTGCGCATCCTATATATCTATTCTTGATGAAGCCATATTGATCTTCGTCAATCACTTTGCTTATACAGTTTTTCAATCTTATACTTAAGGTTTTGGATATTATTTTATAATCTGAATTTAACAAAGTTATGGGTCTCCAACTCCCAATTAGTTTGAGATTACAATCTTTCTTGGGAATAAGTGACACCACTCCTCTGTACATTTCATTTGATAAACAGTCATCCTCTACACATTCGTATATTACCTCATCAAAAATGGGGCCTAAGGTGCTCCAGAAACATTTAAAAAATTCAGCTGGAAGGCCATCTGGACCAGGAGCTTTATTGTTGGCAAATGAATCCAGGGTCTTTTTAATCTCCTCTTTACCAATTCTTCTGTTAAGCAATTGCACGTCCATTTCATCAAGAGGTGAGCTAAGACTTTCTATCATAAAAGTATTGGTGTCTGGCGAACACATTGGTTTCTCCGCATATAGATTTTCATAGAAACTCTTCTCCGCTTTTAAGATTTCATCGGATTTATTTAACACTCGGCCTTCCACCTCCAGCTGTGAAATCATTTTTCTTTTATAATTTCTTTTTTTTAAATTAAGAAAATATGCAGTGGGCTTCTCGCCCTCTACCAGCCATTGAGACCTGCTACGTGCCATCGCACCTTGAGCTCTGATGTGTTGTTCGAATTTTAAATCATTTTGAATACAGTCAATCTCCTGACTCTCATTTTCATCAAGTACACCTTTCTGAAAGAGATTATTCATTCTAGCTCTTAACTCTTTTTCATTTTTTCTCTTCTCATAATTTTTTTGTTTGGTATATCTGATCGTGTCTCTTCTAATTACGAATTTAATGTAATCCCATCTATTTTTCGAGCTGCTCAGGCCCTCTGCGTTATACGCATCGACAATTTTTTCCTTCATCATATCCACATACTCTTCATCGTTTAGTAAGTGTTTGTTAAATTTCCATAATCCAGGCCCTCTGACCTGTTCATTGGATTTTAACGCGAAATGTATTATATTATGATCAGAGTGTTCACAAAATTCATTTCCTACCTCAGCTACTTCAGGTCTAAGAATTGAATCAATTATACAATAATCTAACCTCGAGCTTTGGGCTTTTCTCAACCAAGTATTCATATTTGTCCCATCAGGCGATAACTCTTTTATGATGTCACACATATCCAGATCCTCTATTATTTCTAACATTTTTCTCAAACCTTCAAGCTTACTTTGCTGACTTTCACTCAAACTTAGGAAGTGGTTAACATCCATTATATTGAGATTGAAATCACCCATTAGAATGGTAGAATATTCAGATTTACTCTCAATGACATTTCTTAGAGAATTGCAAACTTCAGCTTGTTCCTTGTACTTATCTCTTGTAGGAAAATAAACAGAAAATATTGACAACATTTTTTGTTCTATACAGACATCCATGTGGGCTATTCTTCCCTGATCGTCACCTCCTTTCTTATGTATATCAACATTCAAATCCTTAGATATAAGTAAGGCGACACCTCTGGCATTTCTTTTACCATGTATAAAGTGAGACACTCCCTGCCATTGATTTTTCCAAATTTTTATATCTTTCACAGAGCTATGAGTTTCCTGTAAAGCGAAAATCGATCTTTTCTTTGAATCTAGAAATCTGAAAATGGCCTTTCTTTTGACTATATTGGCAGCTCCATTAACGTTAAGAGAGTAGAAATTAATATTATTCCCCTCCATTAAAAAAGGTTATAAAGTTCTCACATCTTGATATCTCTTTAAACTGCCAGTTCGTTTTACATAATACCCCTGTATATCTTTTATCGATATATATATAGCTGCTACCCATACAATAAGCATTTCTGCATATTACCTGCTTACATTTTTTGGCCCATTTTAGCCTGGGCGAGGGCTTTGCTGCAATTAAGTAATAATACATTGTGAATATTAATCAGGGACCAACATTAACATATAATATCGACGAACACAGAGATCTATCCCGAAGCTTTTCCTGATGCCACATCCATACTTGCTTCGGTCACTCTCTTGGCTTCCTCTTCTTCTGCCAGTTCTCTTCCTCTTTTCTCGACCAGGCGTGTTCTGACAGCCATCCAGGCTCTTCCCAGTAGGTTGCCATTTTTGTTCCACCTTTCTTGATTCAGTACTTCTGGGTTGTGAAGCCCCATGCCGATGCCCCAGAACGATTGTGAAGGCGAAGCTTCGCCCAACACTTTTCCCTCTGTGGCAATAAGGTAGTCAGCTATGTGGTCGTTATGTCTGATTTTTCTCCTCAGACCTCTTGAGAGGATATCCATCAAACCTTCCTCCCACCTATCCCAGACTTCGTCTGAAACATAAGCGTCTAGGGAGGTTTTGCATCTTACAGGGTCCTCTAGATCCATCACGAACTCTGCCTTGTTAACATCGTCGTCCAACATTGCTTTGGTGAAGGCCAAATATTGTTCGACACAGTTGAACCATCTCTTGCCAACTTTAAAGGTGGCCATGTAGTGGTTCGACAATGGGCACTCCCTCGTAAAAAATACGAAGGTCAACATATCTTCCCTTTTAGCCAGGTAGGCCGGAGTGAATTGCTTGGGCAATAACTCTAGCTGGTTAAATTTGTACCTTTTTTTCCCCAGGATTACATCTCCATGGGCATTAGCAACTTTGTTGTACCTGCCTGATAGCCTCGCAGCTGCTATGCAGGGTCTTGCTCTTGCAATTCTTTTTCTGATCACATATGGCAAATCTTTCTTAATCCAGAAGAGTCGTTTGTTATCAGTATCCACTGTTTTCTCTAGGTTTGCTCTTTTAGCCCAGACTTCTTTTACTTCTTCCAGGGTGGTGAAGGTTACCATAGTCGGGGCCATTAGACCTTTCCCCATCCTCTTGGCCTTGTACTGCAACCCTCTGATCGCACCCATAAGGTTCTCAAAAATATCTGCCACTTTAACCTTCAGGCTTAAGGCGTCTTCCACATCAGCTTTTTTTATACCATCAATAATCAAATTGAGCTCAAGATCCTTGATCTGTTTTCTGATTATTTCCTCCTCGTCACCTATCGTCGCTTGGTCAATTGCCAATAGGCGGTGGTCATTTTTCTTGACCATATTGATCTGCATCAGTTCCATATCTTCTGCTTGTTTTTTTACCATCTGTTCCAGATCATCGACTCTTTTGTCCCTGACAAAGTTGTCGCCGTCTATTTTATCCACCTGAGTCTGAACTTTGTCTATTGCCATTTTGTGATCGGCCGCCGTATCAGCAATCTGCTGTTTCAACTGGTCAAACATGTCTTTTATTTCTGCATTCGAAATGCTAGTCATTTTGGTTATCTGTTTTTTGGAACTATTGAGGTCTGAGCTTTCCTCACTCCTTCTCCTCTTAGCTGTTTCTTTATCTTTTTCCAACGTCATTAAAGACACCTAAATTCAATTGTCAAAGTTTTGGAATCAGAAATTTTGTCGAATTTTACCAGATGTTATTGTTTTTGTCTTAGCTTCCGGTTCCTTTTGTCATGCGCCCTGAGGCTTTGAGAGGGTACATACACGACTATTCGTCAATCGTTCATGTCAAAATAAAAGCAACTGTAAAGTTTGATCGGGGCTTTAGTACATTAATACAAACTTTTTTGTCAGTTCAGGTTTGTTCCTATAGCTTTGGATTTTCATATATCAACATAAACTTCGACTCGATACAGTATTCAAGATGGCCGCTGTTTTAGTTTTCCTGCTGGAACCAACTATGCATGAGTGCGCATGTCTATGGCTGCAAAGTCAAATCGTTGCAAAATAACAATTGTGGAACAACGCCAGGTTTTTGTTCACAAAATTATATCCGTGAACTTTCCTAATCACTATGGGTATCCTCTGTTCATGTGTTGTGATATTTTACTGCCTCTTAAGATTTTTATCACCGTGTTCGTCAACACCGTTGAGGTCCAATATGGCGACAAGGGCGCGAGAGGCTGGCCTCGTGCGCTGACTTTATAATGTCCAATCCTGTTATCACTTTAGTTCCTATAGCTTAATCAAGAGTCCTGCCTATTCTTTGTACCTTTATAGATGTTTTGACAAAAATTTGTCGTTCTACACACTGATCGACCTGAAAAAGAAGGGACAACAAGGCTCGGGCCTTTTCGTGGTAACCTTCTCGGATCAACCGGAAGTCCGGTTGGCTTCTTAGATAAATATGCAGTCAAGAACTAGTTCAATTTCTTTCTATCCCACTTCTGACACCATGTAATATATCGTAGTGATCAACAAAACAATATGACGGCCATGCGGTGATCATGCAAGAGATGAATACTAGCTTTATTCTGGTTGGCTAATAATAATATAAACTTGGGGTGTGTGATGGTTCATGGCATATATGTTACAGCTACATCCACCACAACACCAGCGGCAGCAAAGGGCACCTCTACTAGAGGCGGAAACAACACTCAGTTCTGGCCAGTTCTAGCAGGAGGCAACTATGCACCATCAAGCAGTTGTAACTGAAGGCACCCTTCTCTGGACGGTAGGCGGAGTGTATGCAAGGGGATCCTGCCTTTGCTTAAAACTTCCGACTTGTGCAGCCCACGAAATAATATATTTCTGTTTTTCAAATCAAGCTGTACCACTGTTGTGTTTCTGATTTAATAAACCTCAGCTAAACAAATTCCCCTGATACAATTGCTGATACTCTCTCTGTATCGTCTCATTTAGGTCTTTGGGGTCTAGACATAGCCTAATTGCACCATTTGGTTTGTTCACTATCACTAATTCACTGACCCAGCTAGTGGGCTCCTCTTGTTTTTCTATCACTTCTAATCTTTCCATTCTGTTAAGTTCAGTTCTCAATGCCTCCCTAAGGGCCATGCGGACCCTGCACAACTTTTTTTCGACTGGCGCTGCATTTTCTTTCAATTTAATTGTACATATAAATGGCAACGATGGCAGTATTTCGCTTACCTCCGGCATGGTACAGTCTTTCATCACTTCTCCCTCTCCTGTTTCTGAGCTCACTGCCATGATTCTGTTGACTAGATTCATCCTTCAGATACACTTCAGAATTCGGCTATGAAAATAATTTTGAAACTCCCCAAATTAACAAGTACTAAAGAAATACATCGAACATTAAACATACCCGCACTAGAGACTAGGAGAAATAGTCACCTCCTAGATCTGGCTTATATGAGGACTAGAGAAGACACCAATATAGATAGTAGAACGATAGCATTAAGAGGATTAAAGGGAGGGAAAAAACCGAGACCTAGGAACGAGATTTTTAAAAAATCCTATGTTTACAGACTTACCGAGCTGTGGAACAAATTACCCAGTGAGGTACAGAACATGAAAACAAGGATGCAGATGAGGAATTATCTGAGAACAACCTATCCCAACCTGTAAATAAGGCTTGTAAGTCCTTAGTAAAAAGACCGATATCACGGTAACATTTAACAAAAAGCTATACCACATAATTATATATCTGACTTCATGTACCTTGTATTATGTATTATGTATCTTAGAATTAAGATGTTAGGGATCGGGATTGGCTCAGGGATAAATAGAAATTAATAAATCGAAGAATATATATAATTGGTTGAAAGGACAATGAACATTTAATTTAATTGAAAAGATAATTGAACATTGAACAACACAACACTGATTGTGATGACGATGATGAACATGAATCTGTAATTTATCGATCACTGAATATATAGTTAAGTGTAGTAGTTCTGCAATGCTCCACTTGGTGACAGGCCATAAAGGCCTAGTTCATCTATTCTTACATAGAGGTGCCCTGCGCTTGGGTGTAATGTTTGTTTTTGTTTTTAAAGTTTTTATTCAGCCGGAGGCATTATGCTGTTACACACTGTTCTCAGTAATAGCTGGTGGAAAAATTAGATTTACATCAAGATATATGAAAACACAAAATAATCGTGATTAAATATTAAATAGAAAAAATAGAAAAATACGACAATATTCAATTTAACTGATCATATCAGGTCAGATCGTGTATGTATAGTCAGACATTACCTCTAATTTACTATTTGTACCCTTATTATATTACTTAACCCTTTCTATAATACTCCTGTAAGAGTTCTCTATCACTATGTTCTCCATATATTATTCTATACTCTGTGTATTGCCATTTACACTATACTTGATATGTACTCTTGTTGGTGCTACCTGTTGTATGTACGGAAGAATATTGACTACCTTGTCCGGAACTCCGGACTCTGGGCTGTTTCCACGGACTGGACGAATAAAGAGAGCTACAGGGAATTGTGCCTTGTTAAGTTGTTTATTCGGATCATAGAGCGAATCACTACAATTGGTGCCGTGACCAGTTCTTGATCAGTCCTGGAGACTAAGCGCGACGGATTTGGAATAAATCCGGATTTGGTTTTGACTTTTTGGTTCTCTTTCAGAGATGGCAGCAGCACCTGGAGCGGAAGGCGGACCCCCGCCGGACCCTGTATGGATGGGCAAGCAACCTGTGCAGCCGGGCAAACTGATTGCCACTGGGACTACATTGGCAGAGATGAAGTTCGAGAGACAGTTCAGACAGATCATTTTGTCTGATGTTGGTTCTGAATCTGAAGAGTACAGAACTGGCCGGGAGGACCGTGCAGCCTTCACAGATTACAGATCTCCTGAAAGCGACATGGAGTCAGACGAGGAAAGCTTGTTAAAAGCAACTCGCCTCCAGTTGTTGAGTTTGCAGAGAAATTTGGCTGCAGAGAAAAGGAAGAACTTAGAGTTTGTTGCAGAAATGAAACAACTCGTGTTCCAAAACCGAGAGATCCATGAAACACTGGAAGTGGTGACAGAAAGGGATTCTGCATTCATTAAAAAATTGCAGGTAGAAAATGAAAAGTTGAAGTGTGAAATATCTCGGGTAGACGATCATTCTCGTCTCCAGAATGTTTCTGAAGATCAGTCAGCTTCAACTCAGACTGATTTTGTGTCGTCCCCTTTCTGGAATACACTTGCAGCAGATACACGTCGGAGGAGTATGGCTCCTGTGAATACAAGTAGGTCTGCTCCTGTGTGTTCAATGTTTGCTGATCCACAGCCGGGGTTAGAGGCTGGAGAAGTTAGAATGGATTTCTTTGGATCTCCAGTTGGTTTGTCTGAGGATACGGTGAAGAGAGTAACATTTCGGGACCACAAAAGTTCTGGTATGTCTACTTCTTCCCCTGCTAAGGGGTCGTTCAGTAAAAGAAAGGAAACACCCTCTCAGAAAAGCCCTCAGACCAGTTTTTCTGTGACAAGTAGGAGTTTTAGTACTCAAACTCCGTTTGAATCTGATACGGTGCAGGTAACTGATTTGTCTGCTAGTATTGGCACTCAGACGGATAAGACTCCTGAAGGGAAAAGGAAGAAGGATGGAACTGCAAGTACTAGTAAGAAAAGCAGTACTGCAGGGACGGATGCTGATTTCGAGAGAGGTCAGGTAAAGGGAGATGTTTACAAGCCGAAGATACGGGTTGTGGCTGGCTCTCCTGGTGATCCGTCAGATCCGAGTGATTCATCCTCTTCCTCGTCCTCTGACTCTGAATCTCCTGCCCCCAAGAAGAAAGGAAAGAAATCAAAAGAAGTAAAGTCGCGGAAAACCAAAGAGCGATCGCGGATTGCTAAAAAAGATCGATCCCTTGTCCAGGGATTAATTAAGTTATGATGGAACGGACGACTTGGACTTTGGCGAGTTTGAATATTCTCAGGGTCCGGGTAAGAGCAAGTACACCATGCGTCCGCCCGTCATAAAGATGTGGGACCAAAAGGACCCTTGGCGTGTTTACCTGGCTGAGATGCGGGTAATGGCAGTTGCATGCAACTGGTCAGAGGAAGAGTTCCTGCTACAGTTGCAGTGGGGATGCAAGCGGCAGTTGGTGGATATGGGTGATCTGCCTGCAGGCCTGACTCTGAAGGAATTCGTGGAACACATGGACGCGAATTTCGGCGAGGTTTCTTGTATAAAGAGACAAGCTGAATTTCGTGCTTGTCGCCAGACTCCCGGACAGGCTGTCCGGCAGTTTGGAAACGGGGTAGCCCGCAGGGCCAGGTATGCCTTCGGGAAGAAGATGAATAGTACCATAGTCAATATGGCTCTTCATACCTACCTGAAAGGATTGACTAACTGTGCGCAGGCCAATTGGGCTCGTCTGAAGGAACCCGTAGACCTACAAGAGGCCATTCATTGGTCGGAGGTTTATGAGGGATGCCTGATGGACACCGAATCCAGTGTGGTAGTCCAAAAACTTGCCGCGCTGCCAGCTCCTGTCCCAGTTCAGAAATGCGCTTTGGCTGTGAAGAAGAGAAGGTCCCGCCGCAGGTCCGGTGCTGCTGTAGCCCAGGTGAGTGAGCCCCTGGATGATGATGATGTTACCTCCTCTGGTTCGGAGACTTTGGACGTGACAACCGTCATCTGTCAGGCCTTACAGGCCTATAGGGATTTCAAGAAGAAGCCTGGTGATGGCAAGACTGGACAACCCTGGAAGAAAACATTTTCTGGGCAATTCTCCAGTCGGAGAAGGGACGGACCCAAGAAATGTTACTTCTGTGGGAAGGAAGGACATATCTCTCCTGATTGTCCTACCACGAAGATTTTGAAGGAGTTGGCCGAGTCTACTAAAGCTAAGGCTCCGGAAAACCCTTCACGGCCCTTATAGGAAGCGATATGGGGGCCGAAGGGACGCCACTTCATAGTACTACAGCTCGGACGGATTTGGCTAGTAGTATAGGAACTGGGGGTGTTGCTCAGGCACTTGTTAGTAAGGGGTTAGCTTCGACACAAGGTCAGGCGCTCCCGGACGCAAGAGATCCTAGGTCGTTGCCGGAAAAGAACACCTGTCTAGGTGAAGATATCTCCCCTGATATCTCCCAGGATAGCCCGGATTCTGTATCTCATGTGAGATGGGGACAGGACGGGTACCAAGCTGTTGAAGGTCAGATCGTTGTGGTTGGACAGAACCCCAACAGGTCGGCACGGATACAGAAAGTTTCTGTACAGCAGCCAAAGACGCTGAGGATCAAGGATAATTTAATTGTCCGTGAGAGATGGTATGCCCCAGTGGGGTTAGACAGTGAGAATGGAGATTTTCTGGTGGACCCTGGCGCTACTACTAGCCTGGTTACCAAGAGATTCTATGATTCTCTTTCTTCCAAACCACCTTTGGTTCCGGTCCAAATGGTGTGTGCAATGGGGAATGGGCTGCCTATAACCACTCATGGGAGCGCGCTTTGTCCTTTGAAGATAGGGGATCGGACATACATGATTACATGTCTGGTTGTTTCCGGCCTGAAAGGTCCGGAAGATGGACTAATTGGGGCGGATTTTTATTATGTCCATAAATGTAATCTTGACTGGTCTGGATTGCTATTCCTTGAGAATCAAGCAGTATCTGTATTGTGTAAGCAATGGAAGCACATGAAGAGAAGCTTGAGACAGTCCACTGTTCAGGCTGTTGAGGTGAGAGAGTTCGTGGACGGGGGAGAAGTCAGGTTGAAAGAACCTGTGGTCCTCCAACCCCGGTCCGTGACCCTTGCTAAGATAGACCTGGGTAGAGGCTCTGACACGTCAGATGGGCTGATGTTCGAGCCTGATCAGGGATTGTTAAAAGACTTTGCCTTGGGAAGCCTTAATACATACGTATCGGGTAATGTTAATTCGTCCGTGGTAGCTTTTTCCAATCCGTCCGGTTCCACCGTACGACTGAATTGTGACATGATAGTAGGGAGAGTGAGTGTTGTGACTTTAGTGTCCGATGCTTCCCTACCGGAGGAAGAGGATAATGAAATGATTAAGACGGCTATTATCAATTCCATACAGGTAATGGACTCGCCTATTGTGGATGATGAGCTTTTGGCTCCTGATATAGTTGTCCCTCCTAGTCCCGAAGATCCGTTAGAAAAGTTGGTGAATGATGCTCATCTGTCTGAAAAAGAAGAAAAAGAGTTAGTTAGGAAACTGCTCTATGATTTCAAAGACTGTTTTTCCTTGCCTGGTACCAAAGTTGGTTGCACTCACTTGGTTCGCCATGTGATTGACACTGGAGATGCAATCCCTGTGAAGCAAGCCTATCGCAGGTTGCCAGTGGCTAGGCGGGAGGGAGCAGAGGCTGAGATCTGGAAAATGTATAAAGAAGGCAGAATAGAGCATAGCAGTAGTCCGTGGGGAGCTCCCATAGTTATGGT
This sequence comes from Sthenelais limicola, assembly GCA_942159475.1. Classification (NCBI taxonomy): domain Eukaryota; kingdom Metazoa; phylum Annelida; class Polychaeta; order Phyllodocida; family Sigalionidae; genus Sthenelais; species Sthenelais limicola. The sequence continues at coordinate 86,396,053 of OW804095.1, forward strand.
TGCTAAAAAAGACGGAACACAGAGGTTCTGTGTAGACTACCGCCAGCTGAATTCCGTGACTAGAAAGGATAGTTTTCCTCTTCCCCGAATTGATGAGTGTGTTGAGGCCTTGGGTGGTAACCAATGGTTTTGCACACTAGACTTGGAGTCCGGATATTGGCAGGTTGCAATGGATGAGGAAAGTAAGCACAAAACTGCTTTTCTATCCAGTGTGGGTCTGTTCCAGTTTAAAGTTATGGCTTTTGGACTGTGTAACGCCCCTGCCACTTTTCAACGCATGATGGACCGTATGTTGGACGGATTGCGTTGGAAATCCTGTTTGGTATACCTGGATGATGTGGTGGTCTTTGGAAAGACTGTCCAGGAATGTGCGGACAACCTGAAATTGGTACTGGAACGCATTAGGGAATATGGGCTTAAAGGGTATCAAGCAAGTTTAGAGTAACTTTCCACTTTATATAAGTTCATATTAATGTGATTAACCTCCTCTCACAACTTAAAAGTTTATTTGATAATTTAATATAAAGATAGCCGATTAAAATGGTGAGGTAGAAAAATCACAGCAGGGTGCCACTGGAGCTATAGTCAGGCAAAACATAAGAGATATGTGACGTCACCAGCGGTACTGGCACATCTGGTCATGCATGGGTCCTGCACTAAAGATATACTGAAAGGCCACTTAGGAGAGAAAACCCTTCATTTCCCAAGGAAAGCCTTTATGTTTTAATCTCCACTACCTACAGTACTATAAGCACAAGTGTAGCTTCCTCTCATATAAATGGGTAATTCATAAGCGAATTGTAGACATGGTTTCTAGGGCAAAGAAAAAGTTATTTACATGTACATTCACAACTTTCAACCCAGTCCTCAACATATGGAATTCTATCTTAATTGGGACTAACCACAATTATGTGACAGCTCTGCATGATGCCACATCACCAAACCGCCTAATCTCAATGTCCAGTTGGGTCTTCAAAGCATATAGATTAGCAGCAGCTGTTGGTCTGTCCCAGGAGCTGAGCTCAGTGGGGGGTGAAACCATCAAGTGAGTGACTTGAAGGGGTGATGTTGGCTCTTGACTCTGATAAGCTCCCTATATGTTATTAATTAGTCAGGTCAGTCTGTCTCTGAGTCAAATGTTGTTATACCTCTCATGACATCACAGATTTGGAGGGGTGAGAGTGAGGGGGCGTTGGCTTTCTGCTCATATCTGCCCATATAAATTGTGTTTTTTTAGCATTGTATTAGCATCAACCTCAAATTGAGACTGGGAGATACATCAAAGAGTTTATATACTAATAAGAGATGACAGCGCCATCTACGTTACGTTATACCGCGATGTGGTGGCGCCATCTTGCGGCGGGCATGTAAAACAACCGACGTTTATTTATTTTAGGCTGGGGCGTATAGGGCCATCCAAGCGGTGATCGTATACAAACGTTGATATAAAAATAACGGGGCCTTGTATAAAGTAGAAATTCGCAGGACATCTTGATCCATTAGTTGTCTTACTATATCTGAAATCTGGTCATCCTAGCATTATTCCTTCACAGGAAAACATTAGTGGAGAGATCGTCAGTTTTCCCGAATTTCTGTTACAGCTTTGAGCGAATAAACCGCCGCAATTTTTTGCCGTGCGTAACAGATCGTCGCTCATTTGAAAGTGCAAATATCAAAATACCATTCACACCATGAGAAAGCTGAGAAAAATAGCTTTAAAATCATGTAAATCTTTCTTTTGTGAAGTGATTTTAACTATCAATTTGAGTGAGTTGAAGTGAACATAAAATATTTGCGCACAGTGACGGGAGTAGCGCAACTGTCAAGCGGTTTTCTCTCAGCCGCTCCGTCGTTTTCAGACCCCCTTTAGCCTAAACATTTAGGCCTACATGACTTCTTTATAATATCTGAGACTCCCTATATTACCGAGATTTACCGGGTATGACGTCAATATTGCTAAAGGATAAATCTATTGAATAATAACTTTCTTTAGTATTTTAATCTTGAGTAAGTCCAAAATCACACACATTTACCTATTAGCCTATATTCAAGTAACCAGGGGCAGATTTAGCGGGGTGGCGCAGGGGGGGGGGGGGCACACACCCCCTCCTTTTCAAAATCAAGCTAGGGTATTCTGTGGTGCGAAGGACACATGAACAAATTCATGTAACACTAACTATAAAATAGGTACCTACACTTTATTTCAATAATGGGGGTTGGAAAATTAACATATAGGTCGAAAGGCTTGAATCCTGTTGGAATCTTTTAAATGGCCTTGAAATGTTTGGGGATTCTCAGTTTCTTACAGAGGGAAAATACTTGAATGCTGAATGAATTCAAGGCCTAGCTGGATAAAGGGAATATAGATATAAAATCAACAGCCAATGTCTAGATATTTTAACATGTTCGAGCAAAAAGATTTACAATGCTTTAATAGAGTCTGAACGTTAAAGAGAAAAACTCAACTCATGGCAGCAATTGTTAGATTTAAGGGAGGAAGAGTTTCATAATGACACTTTGCGGTTTGAGGCGAGAGGCTTCCCCTTCGTTTGAAGGGACTCACTCGACTTTGGGCCTAGACTGGAGTTTAGCTAATTAGACTGGAAGAACATTATTTTTCTTATTCCATATAAAGCTTCGTGCTAAACAAGAATCCAGGTGCTGCAGTACAGAATTATTCATAAAACTATTACCTACAACTACTACCTCAAAAAGGCTTCTATTAGAAGACCTACCTGTATGCTCTTTTTACAATGAAATGGACGATATAGTCCACTTTTTTATGCTGTGTAACAACAAAAAACCTATGGCAAAATGCATTCAAATTTATAGATTCCATAGGATATCTCAATGAGGATATACCGGTAGGTAGGAAAAAAGTGCTCAAGAAAAATATAAGTGGAGAGTTTGAAGTCGAAAGAATAATGTTATGTTCGAATTCGACAAGAAAGGCATAACAAAGGATTATAAATTGGATTGTTCTCATGTCAAAAGCTTTTATACATCGTCAGAAACTCTTCCACAAGGGTATGATAGAGTGGTTTGTGTTTTGCTATGAGTTAAGATCGAAAATCTCCATCATCCTGTGCCAAAATAGATTTGCAGTTGGATGTAAGGAAGAAAATAGAAAATGGAGAAATCTGTTTTCGGATCTGTCTCACATGATTGAACTCAATAAATAGATCATTAGTGTTTTTCTCATTGTTACAGCTCGGTTAAACCAACGAGCAAATACACAGCTAGCAAGAAGTGTAACACCACAGTATTCGGTGAGAAATATAGTGGCGAGGTATTTAACTTATATTTATCGCAGTGGTTGAAACGACAACAAACCCCCCCCCCCGTCTAAATGTATGGGAGGGTGTCACGTCGAGGGATCGTCGGACGGTTTATATAGAAAGTAATGCTTGATTAAGGGACAATGAACACTAGGCCTACCAGACAGGACCTCTGTCTCTCTCATCTGTTCTTGTAATTAATCAAAACATTTAAATATATTTGGCATTCCAATTAAGACAAATGAAGGCCTAAAATTAAGGGTATCATAGATATAATTTTAATGTTGAAATAAGTACCATAGGTCCTTTCATAATACAAAGGGAAACTGGAATAAAATAAGTATTTAATTAGGCTACAGACCTGATAGGATCCTTCTTTATAATGAAATGAATTAAGTTGGAATGACGTGTTAATGTTATATTATAGGGAGTTGTGGAAGATGTGGTATAAGCTATACATAGCAAATGTAATCTTTGAATAAAAGCATTATATATTATATATTTATATATGTACAATATTGCCACATTCGTACAGAGATTATTCAGTTAAAACATAGCCACACTTTTCTTAACTTAATTATTTCAGGGGTTTCACATGACGGAGGGTTTCTAACTTGACTTATTTCCTTATTATTACCTTTATTACCTGACTCTTTTTGAATTATATGCCTACTATTAGATGTTACCGATTATGATTAATGTTTAGGAATTTTTGTGAAAGCAAAGGAAGAAAAAACACAAAGAATTAATCAATGATATACAACGTATTTTCTACTTGTTACTAAATACTTTATTTTTTATCACTGGTTTTCATGAAATATCGTTGATATTACAAACATAGGCCTTGTTTATAATTAAAGGGTAATATACATACAATCTCAATCATTCACAAAGACTGCTGAAAAACATTTAGGTATTTGTCTGTACATCTTGTAGTCATCACACTGAGAATCATATCTTATCAGAACCAAATGAAATATATAGAGGCTACTTGCTGCCACCATGGGCTTACATGAAGGTGGGTGCCTACGTCGGGGGGGGGGGGCGGAGTGCCTACATCGGGGGAATATTTTCTGCCATTTGGTCAAATATTTTCCACACATGTTGTTCATATGGTCAGAATTTGAAGTCGTTAATATTACACAATGCTCAATAGACACAAGCAGCTTGAGAGATGAATAGTAACAGAATGATTAAATAAATTGCATCCCAATGTAGGCACCTGCTGATTTTAGCCAAATTCATTTCTTTTCATAAGAATTTGCCTACCATGAAAACTTAGGGGGAGTAACACAAATTTGATTGTTTTCTTTCATGAATATTACTGGCTTCATATGCATATCTTAGTTACCGCTATTGGGGGTAATTTATACATATTTTTTTACAACATTTATAGCCCTAACGTAGGCACCCTGTGATTTTCTGATCCATTTATTTCAGCCAAAAAGTGTCAATAAAAATAATATCTTTAAGTGATGGGGTTTAACCCAAAAACGGAGGGGACAGGAGAAGTTTCATAAGTATTCGGTTTGAGTTTATTGGGGTCCTACGTTTCAGGCACATTAATTTGCCCTTTATCAAGGATCAAAAATAATATCTCCCTATACTTTTCCAAGAATTTGAGAGACATTTCATCAACATCGATGGCACAGAGTTTTTCCTCCTCAGGCAAGCTACTTATTCTAACCTTAAGAGTGTTCATCACCTGTGCGCTGAAGCCAGCTTTAATGTTGGTTTTCTACAGTGGACACTGTAGAGTTCTTGTGGCAGGTAGGCAGAAAAATGGCTTCATCAGCTCATATAATTGCTTTTCTTCTATGATATATGGAGAATGCAAGCATTTTGTCCTATGATAGGATGTAACGAGGTTGGTTTCTGACTTACTGTATACGTTGCCCACAAGTTATTTTCGACCAGGGATGTCACTCGGTTAGTTTCTGACTTACTGTATACGATGCCCACTCGTTATTTTCGACCAGGGATGTTACTCGAAGCCACATGCGGCTTCTCGTGACATCCCTGGTCGAAAATAACTTGTGGGCAACGTATACAGTAAGTCAGAAACTAACCGAGTTACATCCTATTTTTATACCACGATCTCATGTTGTAAAATAAATGAATAAACAAACTATTTATTTACCTCGCTTCTCTCCAATGATCGCCATATTGATTTGATTTATGCCAAATCACTAAACAAGCGTATAACTGATTGGCTAATCAACGGCGGCACAGTGGCATATGACGTCACAAATGGGCGTGACGTCATGAGCGAGCGAAACGTCAACCAATGAGAATGCTTCTTAGATTTAGGCAAAAAAAAGTTTATATTTTCACGCGTGGATCCATTCAACAAAACACAATAGCAGGTATCCACTCATTTGCAGTGTGTACAACCCCCGATCGTGGTATAATTCATTGAGCACCTATACCCTTGGATCTTTCTGACTTGTCGACTTGGGTCTTGATGAATGCCACTGTAGCTGCAGGAAGATATTGGTGTAGATTCAACATCAGCATCTCAACCTTCTTTTTCTTTGTGAGCTTTTTCTTACTCAATTTCCTCTGTCTGCACATCTGAGTTTGTAGCTTTGATAATTTCTTTTTTAAGTTGACTTTCCTTGGAGTGTCTGGTGCTCTTTCCTCTAGTAGTGTATCTTGTTTGGGTGGAGGGGGTTCAACCTCACTGGATGGATCATCTGTAATAAAAAAATATATAATAGATGGAATAATATTTCACTAAGTTGTTTGTACAATCCATCTTTTTTAATTTCTTACATGTAAACATTAACTTAATCAGAAGAGATTTGGGAACGGTACATGGCCCATACAAAACTATACCCAGGGATGGGCAATCTTTAGTTAAATTATCCTTTGTTATGTTTTATGAATAAATAGATGGAATTTATTGAAGGTGGAGGTTGCCGAGTGTTTATGCACCAAGGGATAGAACCCTATGCCCAACTTAAACCTTGCAGTTTGGATTGCTGCAGTTGTTAAATTTGGTCTTATTTTTCTAAATGAAAACAACTTATGATGTATCACTTTTAACAATTCTTGATAATAATCGTTCATAGATAGTAAGTCATCGACTATGATACTGGGAAAAAACAGAGGGATCCTGTAGATCCTGGACTCCTGCTCCAATTATTTATTGCTTAATGTGGTAGTGGTGTGTTACATGACATGTGCATATCTGGATTAGTATTGAACCTCTTTGGATACATACGGAAAGAGGAGTAGATGAAGAAATTAAAATAAAAATGATGTGTAATAATCTTGCTTGATACCCTTTAAGCTCAAACCTAAAAAATGCGAGCTCTTCCGGAAAGAAGTAAAATATTTGGGTAGGATTGTTTCTGCTGCTGGAATCCGGGCGGATCCGGCTAAGATAGTTAAGGTGCAGGAATGGCCTATTCCAAAAACTGCTAAAGAAGTGAGACAATTCCTTGGTTTTGCTTCCTATTACAGGGAGTTTCAGCCAAACTTTGGTGGAATTGTAGCTCCTCTGCAACAAATTGTGACGGACGCGGGGAATGAGAAACGCTATAGCAAACCTATAGTGTGGTCCAAAAAGTGTGATGAAGCTTTTAAGTCGGCTAAGACTTTATTAACTTCAGCCCCAGTTCTTGGGTATCCTAGAAAGGAAGGTTATTTCATCTTGGATACTGATGCCAGTGGCTTTGCAATGGCCGGAGTTTTGTCACAGATGCAAGACGGCAAGGAAGTCATATTGGGATACGCTAGTAATAGCCTCACCAAGCCACAGAAAAATTACTGTGCTACGAAACGTGAGCTATTGGCAGTGCTGTCCTACTTGAAGAAGTTTAGACACTATCTCCTTGGCAATTGTAATTTTTACGTAAGAACTGATCATGCTTCCCTTAGATGGCTCCTGAATTTTAAAGATCCAACGGATATGCATGCTAGGTGGTTAGCTACTATGCAAGAGTATGGCTTGGAGCAGAGTATGATACTTCACCGTGCAGGGAAGAAACATGCCAATGCGGACGGATTGTCGCGAATCCCTACAAGGAAATGCGCGAACCCCAGCTGTCTCGATTGTGGTGTCCATGATGCTGTGATTGCGGAGGCTGTGGCTGTTCTGGGCTCCTTGGAAGATGAAATCCGGGATGCTCAACAGGATGATCCCCTTGTGAAAAGAGTTATGGCTGTATTGGACGGATCCAGTCCGGTTCCCAGCAAAGAACAATTGTCTGGTGAGCCACAGGAATTCTGTACATACATCCGTAACAGAGAGCATTTAGAGATAGTCCAGGGTGTCTTATGTCTGCGGTGGCTGCGTAAAAACACTGGACACACGTATGTCAGGAAGATAATCCCTGCCTCTATGAGAAGGAATATTTTTCGTTGCTTGCATGGGTCTCGGTTGCAAGGTCATTATGGCGATTTCAAGACCAGCTGGAAGGCAAAAATGAAATATTTTTGGCCTGGGATGCGCTATGACTTGAAGAGGTGGCTGAAGGCTTGCCCTGAGTGCAGCATGAGAAAATCTAGAGGCGGACGAGGTATTACACCTTTAAAGAAGGAGATCCATGGTGAACGATGGAGTAGGATAGCGTTGGATATTATAGGTCCATTTAAGACTACCCCTAGAGGTAACAACTACGTGATGGTGATTACAGACCATTTCTCAAAATGGGCGGAAGCATTTCCTATGCCAGACCACACGGCAGAAAGATGTGCTGAAGTTTTGTTTAGAGAGTGGGTACTGAGATTCGGCTGTCCTGTTTCGTTGCAGACAGACGGAGCGCCGGAATTCAGGTCTCAGCTATTGCGGAGTTTGTTGGACATGTTGGGGGTGGAAAAGCTAATCACTCTTCCGTACAGGCCTCAGTCAAACGGACAGGTAGAGAGATTTAATCGTGTTCTTGTCGAGCAGCTCTCTTGCCTGACGGACTACTCGGATTCGAATTGGGACTTGCTCGCTCCGTGTATAGCACATGCTTACCGGGGTACGGTGCATGCCAGTACGTTGTGTACGCCCAATTCAGTAGTTTTTGGGACTGAACTTGTAACTCCAGTTGATTTAATTCACGGAGTTGAACCAGGAGGATTGGATTTCCCTTGTCGGTTGTCATACGTGGAAAATCTAAGACAGTCGATGAGAACTGGACATCAGTTTGTCAGAGAAAATCTGGGAGTTGCTGCCGTGCACCAAAAGAAAGACTTTGACAGACGGGCTTGTCCTAGGCGCTTTGAGGAAGGGGCTATTGTGTATAGGTACTGTCCCCCTAAGGCTAACAAGAAGTATGGTCCCAAGTGGGACGGGCCTTTCAAGGTGCGGAGATTCATAGGGGGTACTACCTATGAATTGGAAACAACTGAGGGAATCGTCAGATATCATGTAGATTATCTGAAACCCGCCTTTGACGAGAACGGACCTATACAGGCGATAAACTTGCATAGAGCTCCAGAGTTCCGTAAACTAGAAAAGGTTGGGCGAGAAATCCTGAAGTTTGAAGGTGGGAAAGTTTTAGCTGGTGCTGAATGTCCTAAGCTGAAGGAAAAAGAAAAGGTTACTATTGGGGTTAAACCCAGGGGTAGACCTAAGAAACAACAGACGTCTGGAGATGATCTTCCCCCTGCTCGCACTGATCAGTCCGGAGATAAAACTCCGGCTGTTGTCCGTGTGGTCAGGAAGAAGACTAAGAAGAAGAAAAAGAAAGTAAAAGTTCCTCCAGCTGTCATTCCTTCTAAAAAGAAAGTTGGTAGACCCAGGAAAACTAAGGCGGATTTGGTTGTGAAAAATCAGCCAACCCCAGTAGTTTTGACAGATTCTGCTAATCCTGTGAAAAGAAAGAGGGGGAGGCCGAGGAAAAATTTGGACATTGTTCAAAATGTTCCTGTTTCTCCTTTAAAGAAGACGGACAGTTCCCCACCAGTGGTTGCAAGAGCTATAAGCACGCGGAAAGCTCCATCTAGATTGCAATATGGAACTTAGAATAAAGTACGGGTAGAACTCTCTTGATGGTTCTACAACAGTCAAACACAACGAGAAGTCGGTGGCTGATATATTGGATAGTCATGCTGCCCTTTCACGACATTTGAGGAATTCTTTGTTGAATTAATTAAGTAGGGGGAAGGTAGATCGCTTTATATCGGGGGAACCGAGGGTGGAATGGATGATGAAATAGAGAAGTTCTTCAAATAAAGTTGATGTTGTTTATTATTGAACTCAAGTCTTTCGGGCTTACTTGCCCTTCATCAGGAGTAGTGTGGAGGGACATACAAATTTCAAGTGCTGAGGTACATAAAAGTGTAGTGGTGGGATACTTCAGTTCTGTCCGCAGTGAATACATTCGTGTGGTGGTGAGGTGCTGATCGCACCAAAAAAAATTTTTTTACATATACAATATGGCTAGATATTTATAATTGTCATTTTTTGTTAAGGAGTTATGAGATTTTTTTGTATTATTAATCAATTGATAGTTGTAAAATCAACAAAGTTCGGTTACATACAGTTATTCAGGATCGTATAGAACACCGTTATTAGTGAGAATGGTTTTAAATTGGTTTGCTAGCGGTTGTTCAATGCTTTCTATTGCTTTCATTATGAAGTAAAGAGTTTTGGCATTATTCACGGGTGGTGCTGTGGGAATAGTGTTAGTGGCGGCATCACACTTAGGTGTACCTTCGTCCATGTCTAATAGGTCTTGTAGGCGGGTGTCTAGGTTTGTTAAACTAGAACTAGAACAGGAGAAATTTAATGCACTATTGCTAGAGTCAGTTTCATTGCTGGTAATCTCGTCTAGACAGGGGGTGCTGGACCTAGTGGGAACGAATGTTGAACTTGGTGTTGGTGTATGAGAAGGACCCGGGGTCGGCTTGGCTTGGCTGCTGCTTGTAGATGGAGAAGGAGCACATAATGCGTTGGAGAAGGTGGTGCGAGGTTTATCAGTGATGTCAATAATCTGCATCTTGGCTGGAGGAACACTAGTGGTACGATCTGGCTGGCTAGTAGTCATTGGTGTGGAGAATTGCATGGGTCTCTTGGTCCCAGTGTTAATGCGAACTAGGAGCGGTGATTCAGCTCTTGGTGGGCGTGGCGGTGGAGTGGGTGGCGTGTACTGTACTCGGGGGGCTCTGATGGTAGGATCGGTGATGAAAGGTGTGACAGGGGCTACATTGGAGACAGGCTGTGAATTTTGGATGGCACGGCGTTGTTCTGGGCGAGTTATAGGGAAGCTTGGTGGATGTATAATTCCCTTACTGTTTTTCTTTACTTGTGGTTTTGGTGGGGCTTGCCCTGCAAAGTAGGGAGAGTTGTTACCTTGAATGATTCTAAACAGGGCCGGTGGTGCTTTCGTCGTAAATGTTTTTATGATCGGTAGAGTGATAGGAATTGGCGAAGCCTTTTTCTTGCCTTCTGATGCTAGGATAGGTTTAGTTAATGGAATGTCACCATCGTGCATCCTTTCACAGTGTAAGGTAAACTCTTGTTTACGCGTAAAGAGTTTGTCGCATATCGGACATGGGTACTTACCCTTGTCACTGAGCCCGTTATGGTTTTTGTTGAGATGCCGTATCAGAGCTCCCCCACGATTTGACATCCAGCTTCCACAGATGTGACACTGGATGGGAGTGTCTTGGTGGTCATGCTGGTCCACTTTTGAGGGGTTCATTTTCCTGAGCTTGTAGTAATTTGTTAGAAGAGAGAGCGGCGTAGTAGGGCGTGTTTACCAACTACACGCGGCTGTGTTTTGATGCGATCGTTGTGGATTTGTTCCAAATATGGATCAGCCAATCAGCGTTAAGTGGCTGGGAAAGAACAAATCCGTCTGATTTGTCTGGTTGAAACTGCACTAAGAATGGCTTAGCTTGGGAGAACCCTTGAGTTCTAACTGAACTAAGACTCCCCGGGAAGCTTGAATCAACTCAGGAATTGGGTTGAAATTGCTATTGACTTGGCTAGGTGGATACTAGGTTTATTGGACCAACGTTTCTGCATTTGTCTCTGCAGAAGACCAGAACAGGCTGCATGTTTTAACATCGACTGTACGACCTGTAGAAGAGGGCTAGTATAGCTGGTTGTCTGAGCGGGAAACGGTGGCGCTGAGAGTGGTGGCGATTTTTGGAACTACGGTTACCACTCTGGTCGTGGCGCTGCGGTGTTGCACCCTTCCTGTCAACAACTAAACTAGCCGGCACACCAAACACCAGTATTCGTTGAAGAAAGAAGTGAGTTGAATTGGGTTAAGACTTGCTTGTCATGAACTGAAACGATATCAATGTGATAGCTGGAAGTTGTCTTGTACTGGACATGGTGTGTGTAGAATTCTAGAGTTCGTTATTCACCTGAGTTTAATTTCGGTGAAATGTTTCGTGGTGTCCGCCATGACACCGGTGCATAGGCTTCACTGTATGTTGAATGTATAGCGTTGTGGTGGCTTCCTACACCACTATGTCGAATAATTCGACTATTTCTCAACCTATACAGCTCTTCTAAAGGGTTCACTAACAAGTGGAAGCTTTTTATGGCATGAAATGCAATAATATTATCTGTGATATTGGTTTTATTGTTCGCCCCCTACTGCCCTATGTAATAGGCTATAGAGGGATGGAGAATGAATGAATGAATGAATGAACACATGTTTGGAAGAATGTAAACACTGAATAGTGCGGCTCTACGACCAAAACTGAGTGTTATTCTTTTTCTTGCAGAAGTCTGAGATTTTTTGCCAGTTTTGCCGCACCCCTTGTGCAATATGAGTGAGGAAGAGGTTGCGATGACGCAAGAGGAGGAAGACCAGCTGCTAAGTGGGGCTAAAGATCTTCTTTCCCTGGATCCGCAGAACCTCCAGAGGGCGGAAGACGATCCGGATGATCCGGATACCGAAACTCGACCCTTGGGGAATGAGATCCGGCCGCTACGGGAGCAGATAGATGAGGAATCCGGGATGGATATCGAGTCGGACCACAGTACCAGCCCTGTGCGTAGGTCCACCCGTAAAACTGCCTCTCCGAGAAAAGCTGCTGTCCGCTCCGCCTCTGCTGTCAGACGTGAGGAGCGCCGCCGGATTGAGTTAGAAAAGAAAGAAGCTGACAAGAAGGCAGCTGAGAAGAAAGCAGAAGAAAAGAAAGCAGCAGAAAAGAAAGCTGCTGCAAAGAAACAGATCCGCCAGACTGCCAGTGGGCCTCTTAAGATCTCTGCAAGTGCCTCCGGGTCCGGAAAAGGTCCCTCTAGTGTGTCAAAGCCTTCCACCAGGAAAATTAAGAAACGGCATATTCATCGGGCGGAATGGAGGCGAGCTCAATTGTGCAAGCGCGGAAGTATGGACCAATTTCGCCATGAGTTAGATTCCGCGACCGAGGTAGTCCCCCTGGATCCTCGGTCTGATCAATCCGGATCCGGGGTGGTTGCCTGTCTGGAATCAGACCACGAAGATGTGGAGATCCAAGACCATCAAATGTCTCGCTATGAGAAGCACATTTGGCCAGAGCTCACCAGAAGTGATGCCATGGATCCGGGAACACACCAAAAGGTAGTGGAGGCCCATCGTCTATGGCAGCCCGGACACAGGTGTCCGATCTTGGTATGTCGTTACCTGCCCCTTAACACTGAAGGTGTCCGCACGTACTCCACGAGGGAGAGATTGTTTCGTCACTTCTGTGAGGAACATGCCCCGTTCTGTGAGGTGTGGATCTGTCCCCTCGGCAGTTGTCTCCAAGTATTAGACCGCCGGGTGGAACTGGTCCATCATCTCATGTACGGGGAGGTGGCTCAACATCACCTCAATCGGAAGGAAGCTGTCGATAGGGCCAGGAAGGTGTTACCCTGTACTCGTCCCAACCACAGCTTTACACGGACCACCTACATGGCTGGTCAACATCTACGAGTAATGCAACGTGCTAAGAAGCCGGATGAGACAGCTAAAGCTGGAACAGAGTCCAGGACTAGAGGAAGGTCAACAAGGGCAGCCAGTTCTGCTGGTAGCAGCCAGTCCTCCGCACGGGATGCTGCCAGGAACTCCTCTCTGGATTCTGCTGAGGATAAGAAAAGGTTCAGGGATTTCTCCACTGAAAGAGATGCTGTTTCCGGGCCGCCTCGACCTAAGCGGGTGTGTAGGCGAGCCCAAGTTTGGACTGACACTGTACTGAAGGACTTGCCTTCTGTCAGAGAAACCAAGGAATATGTGGAACGTGCTGAAACTGTTGTTAATGAAGCACTAGAGAAGGTTTGTTCGGCCGCGGACGCCGCCAGAAATAAACTGCAGGGTTTCCTCCGTGACATCACCAAGCCTCTATCTGCCATAGGTGAGGTTAAATCCTCTATTGAAGAGCTTGGCGATCTAAGAGGGCAGGTCAGGAGTCAAGATACTGTTGTAGAAGGACTTCGCCGCTCTTTGTCAAAGAGTGATGCCCGGGTCCGGGAACTAGAGGAGGAAAACTTCCGGCTGCAGTCCATGCTCGACAGGGATTCAAGGGATTCTTCTCCTACAGATGGCCAGAAGCAGGTTGAGCCCTCTGCTCCCCCTCCGGCCGCTGCTACTTCCGTCATGTCCACTCCGGCCGTACCAACTCCTACTGCGCCCCCCGTTCCAAATTTGGCTTTGGATCCGGCCCAGTTGCCGCAATTGATGATGTTGAGCAACCTGCTGCGAACTCTACAGGCAGCTCCTGTCCAGGCCCCAATAGCTCCTCCTGTAACTCCTGGCAGGGATGGATCGGTTCCATTTGAGATCATTCCTCAGTGGCTGTTTAGCCCGACTACCTTAGTCCACCCTAGGAGTGAGGGAAATACCATCGTCACCAACGAACAGAATGCCGCTGCAACTCCGTCAAACACGGACACGGTGATCGATATGGAAGGACAAAAGTAGGAACTCTGCTTTACTACACCTCAGAGACACTTGTTGAATTATTGTTTTCTTCTGAAATAGTGAGTTTCACTAATATTCTCCTCTATATTTTCACTTGTGTTTTTCCTACCTGTATTTTGTTCACCACGGATACTGCCGGATTTTGTGCTTTTTCTTATTATGTTTTGTTGGAATTGTACACGAGTTGCTGCTTCGGGACTCATGAAGCTCCTGTTTGTCTTAGAAGTTTACTATTTTTATTTTTCCACGAGTGGAAATTTATTAAAATACTTCTCATGTTTTGTATGTAGCAAGGACACTATATGCTCCTTTGTGTACCTTTTTATTCCTTATGTTTGTTGACTTATGTCACTGTGAGGTTATGGATAATTTTTATTTTAGAGATGTTGCGACCTGTTTCTGTTAAATATGTAGTTAGGACACTATATGCTCCTTCATGTTCACCAAGAAACCTACATTTATTTCTTACTCAGGTTCGCGCTGATAATTCTCTTATTTTATTTTCCATTTAACCTTTGATTGTTGTCTTATGACTTATTTTACGATTTTTCAAAAGGGGTTTTTCAAAATCTAAAATAAAGGGGGGGGGGGGGTATTGTAGTAGTTCTGCAATGCTCCACTTGGTGACAGGCCATAAAGGCCTAGTTCATCTATTCTTACATAGAGGTGCCCTGCGCTTGGGTGTAATGTATAGTCAGACATTACCTCTAATTTACTATTTGTACCCTTATTATATTACTTAACCCTTTCTATAATACTCCTGTAAGAGTTCTCTATCACTATGTTCATATATTATTCTATACTCTGTGTATTGCCATTTACACTATACTTGATGTGTACTCTTGTTGGTGCTACCTGTTGTATGTACGGAAGAATATTGACTACCTTGTCCGGAACTCCGGACTCTGGGCCGTTTCCACGGACTGGACGAATAAAGAGAGCTACAGGGAATTGTGCCTTGTTAAGTTGTTTATTCGGATCATAGAGCGAATCACTACATAAGCATATAATCAAGAGCCGGGGAAAGGGGGAGTTCCATTTTTATATCATCACCTATATACTGTATATTGTACTAATAAGGTAAAACTTGTAACAAGCTAACTGGCTTCACCAGGAAGATCTGCTACAGCAGAGGTCGACAACCTTGTTCTGAATAATGTAACTGTTTGATAAATGGATCAGAATAAAAAATACAATATATATATATATATCCTCTCAGCTGTGTCATATCCCACCAAGCTCTGTCCAGCATCCACAACAATGAATCTTGTAGGATACCTTTTTCCTCGCACCTCAGCAGTCATGATGCATCTGCTTTTGCCACATTTTGGCCACTAAGTCTGGCAGTGGTAGCATACAATTTTGGCCTTTTATCCAGCCCCATGAAGTCTGAATATGTCAGTATGGCTGCTCCCGCTCCTGTGTATATTCTTACATCTATTAGTTTGTTGCCAATCTTGAGTATATCATACCACCTCCTCTCTCCTGCCCCTCTGTTCTGTTTATCTTTACTGTCTACCGCCTCGATGAAAATCTCCTCCTCCTCATCTCCTCTCGGTATGTCTTCCTGTCCATATCTCTGCTCTACCATATTTATTTTTATATTGCAAAGGCAAGAGAAATGTCCATACCCCTTGCACTTGTCACACCAGGGCAGGGCATCTGCAAGGAACATTCCTTCCACACTTTGGACAGTCATATTTGCGCATGGCTCCGCCATTTTGTGATCCGTCGGCTGGAGCAGCGTTGCCCTTAGCTGGGGCTGCGGCTCCCCTCGCACCCCTATGCACCCCTATGCATCAGCCTTGGCCATGTTAACTGCCCCTTGTAGATCAAGATTGGGATCCCTCAACATTCTCTCCTTGAGCTTGGTATTGTTCAACAACAACAAATATATTTCCTGTCAGGGATGCCTCCAGGGCACCAAATGCACATGTGCGTGCTTTGAGTTTCAAGTCTGTAACATAAGCATCCGTTGACTCTCCCTCCTTCTGCTTTTGTGTAAAGAATGCAAACCTCTCCACATTTAGGTTTCTCAAAGGGTCACAGATCTCTCAAATTTTCACACAACCGTGGGATACTCTGTAGGGTCTTCTGCTGCCACATTTCCATTGGCACCATGTAAAGATCGACTCTAACACTCCAGTACTTGAGATCTTGTCTTTATTGAAGGTGAAGGTCGTCGCCTCCCCACCGGGGAGTATCTCTACAGTTGTCCTTTTACAGAATTCGCAACTCTAACCCCTTCGAATCTGCGGTTCACTACAATTTTTTTCAAATATGCCACCTTTTCTCAATGCTTGATGAATAAAGAATCATTCTTATTTCCAGTATTCTCATTTATTGTTATAATCATATTATAATTATGTATACCCCTCAAGAAGTCCCTACGACTGAATTAAGGACGTACATGTTCACTAATAATTCTCCCAGTTCATAGGTTTTTGTGGAAAGATTAAATCATAAAAAAGCAGTTTTGGGGGGTTTTTTAAAAATTACCTGAAAAGGAACATGAAAGTCTTTTTATTACACTATGTATTACAGTTATGGGATGTGTTACATATAAATGAGTCATGATTCATGAAGTTAAAGTTAAAGTTAACATTAAAGTGGGGTCTCCACTGGCTGCAGTAAGCTCTGCGGTAAGCTCTGCGGTAAGTATTGCGATGGTGTTGTGATGGTGAGAAGTGGCGAGGTCCTGCCTATACATAGCCAGTGATCCATGTAGGCAGGACCTCATTATTCCTCTCCATCTACAGAACCAGCACAGCACCATCGCCAGGCTTACCGCAGAGCTTACCGCAGCCAGTGGAGACCCCACTTTAGCAACTTTATTATAATTGTCCACCCAAATATATTGTAAACCTGTTTTTTCTTAATCAAATATGTAGTGAACACCGAAAAACTGTCTTTCTCAACCGGGAATCAAACCACGGATCTCCCATAATGTATGCGGGCATACTAACCATTACACCACCAAGGTTGACTGATTCTCCAAGGCCGCCACTGTAACCAGATTCTGAACTTTAGGCTACTACACTATCCCTTACTCTTTCTGCACCAAATTCATATGATTTTGTGCTCAGAGACAGTGAATACTACCTTTACTGAGTGAGACCGGGCACGGCACCAAATGTAGTAAACCCTGAAAAACTGTCTTACTCAACCGGTAATCGAACCACGGATCTCCCGTCTTGTATGCAGGCATGCCCCCACTGTAACCATATTCCACACTCTAGGCTACTACAAATATAAGATACTAGCACTGGACGATCCCCCTCTCTCCTCACACTTTCCCCTCTCCCCTCTTTTCCCTCCCCCTCTTCTCTGTCTCTCATACCTGTTTTTCTCTCCCAACCCCATCTCCAATTCCCCCCTCCCCCTCCCCTCTCCCTTCCCTCTTCCTCACACACACCCTCCCTGCTTTCTCTCCCTCCCCTCTCTCCCTTCCCCTACATCCTCTCCCTCCCCTCTTTTCCCTCCCCCTCTTCTTTCCCTTCCCCTCCCGCTCTCCTATTCCCCTCTCCCTTTTCTTCACCCTACCCTTCTACACCCTCTCCCTCCCGTCCCCCTCTCCAATACACCAACCCTCTCACTCCCCTCTTCTTCCCTCTCCCACTCCTCTGCATGTAGCCGGGTCCCCCTGAAAGTGATGTAGTAGCTTGTGCGAAATGACGTAGTATCTCACAGGGGTTTTCCCAGGCTATAAATAGAGTATGGAGATCCCAATTTAAAAAAGGGTTCAAAATCACATTTTCACCCCAGATACCTTCACAAACCATATATAATGTCCTCCAGACAGGGTCGGCGAACCTGCACAGACCAGAAAAACAGATGGGGAGATCACAGATTCACAGAACATGCCTGACAAAAAAACCTTCTTGAGCTTTATATATATTAGATAGAAATACTTTTAGATTCCCTCAATTTTAGCATCAATGAAAATTATCTGTCCAAATATGATGGTACCTCAAAATCCTTTTTTTTTTCACCTATGACTCATTTATAAAATATATAAAGATAATTATATAAATCATATATCTTTTTGGACACGCCCCTTCAATCAACACAGAGAGTTGGACAAAGGTGAATCGATTGAATTGAAAGTTTGCTTCTATTAAATCTGAAATTAGTAGCTAAGCTTGTTTATGATGACAGGCCTCTTGATGAGATTCGAGGAGTTGTTAATCATTGCATCACAGTATGTGAGAAGGCTGGTTCTCTGGTATATGCCCTCAAGGCTAGCATTGCATATGACCAGGGGCCCGTTTCATAACTAATAGCATAGCGGAGCATAGCGGAGCATAGCGGAACATTTTTTAGCGGATAATTTAGCAGATTTCCGCTAACCCATTTCATAAGCCAATCCGTTATTTTCTCTGCTACCTTCCGTTATGGTCCATTACCATCCATTGTCATTCGTTATGCTCCGTTATGGGCCACTAAGGCTTCTGCTATGTCCCACTATGCTCCGTTATATGTTCAACACATAATTGTATTGGTATTTCCGCACATAAATTGTTGGTTATATTCCCAATGACTGCTTAGTTTATACTAGATAAAGTGGATGTTATATATGGATATAATAATGTATTATTTGGGATGATGGTGTTTGGCAAGAAATCTATTCTTTTTATTTCAAAATCAAGTTAAAAACTAATGAACCTTCATAATGAGGGTTTTAGAACATATTTAACTGCTACTTATTAAATATTTGATATACATTCATGATGTTTGGTACCAGTGGGGTTTTGAGCATGGGAAAAACAATGGCAGTATCATTTTTCATGTGTCATGAATATTTACAGCTCATTTGTATATGATACATGCATACACATGCCTAATCTATGTATACATATATACACATACACTATAGGGATGTATATGTATACTGAGATATGTATATACAATGTATGTGTATACAATGATGTATACCGTATATTTTGTATACATGTATACGTATATGAACACATAAATACCTGTATATGGTCGATTCCAGTGAAATGGTGGCCATTATCGAATTTTCATGATGTTATCCAATTGTTATCATTTTTCTGTCATTGAATGAAGATGGTTGAAGGATGAAAAGCCCAAAATATTAGCTCTTAAGTCTTAAAATTCTGGGAACTAGAGGTGATACAAGTGTTTCCATTGAAATATAGTGATAGATTACGAATGACACCCCTTAAAATTGAATATAGGATATTTTAATATATTAATTTGAAAATGTCTGATTTTTAATTATTCAAAACCATTTAGAAGTGCTCAATTTTGTTCTAAATATTGAAAAAAAGTTTTTTTATTTTTTTTTAAACATTTTGTGAGAGTATTTAAAGATCGTTGCAACCTTCTATTCCTTGAGTTTGCCTTAGTGACCTTCTTCTCATTTTTTCACTATAGCCCATATGTCATGAGGAGTAAATCTCTAATCTATCATAAAAGTTCACGATTGGGTCTTCAGATAGGTCAAAACGGTTTGTACCTAGCACAAATAGTAATGTATTTATGCATAATTGAAAAAGCATACGTAATCTATCGCTATAGCCATTTCTGGTTATATTGGGCTCATTTACTAATATCACATACTAGCTAAGGTCATTAAACTGCTATTGTTATCATCTATCTATTACTATTTCATAATCACAAGCTGACCTCCATTGAATAACCATAATATTTTCAACAAAACAGCAGAATTTATTTTTTTTCTGCTATTTTTACATTTTTCAATTGATGCGATTTCTCAGTTATTTGCCATGAGCTATGAAACATATTACATTTTTATGAAAATATTCATGTGATTTCTTTTACTTTATTTCTACCCATAGATTCTAAACAAAAAAATCATTTGAGGAAGATTTCTGCCTTCAAAAATACCCCTTTTCCAGTGTCATTCGTAATCTATCTGTCATTCGTAATCTATCCTGTCATACGTAATCTATCGTTTTTTAAGAGAAAAATGCCATTTAAAGATAGATCTCATGTTATTTTTCTATTTTTTTCCTTTCCATATATTCGAGGCAATATAAATTACTCCATGATTATTCCTGCTTCCAAAAATATCACTTTACCAGTGTCTTTTTGCAATTAATTATGTCATTCGTAATCTATCTGTGATTTTTTATTTGTGGTATTCCATGAGAAATGTTGTTATTTAATGAAAGAAATTGTGTCAGTTCTCTTACTTTGTCCCTTGTCAGATAGTCTAAACAACAAAAAATAATCATTTATGATTCTTGCTTTCAGAAATAGCATTTTTCCATGTCATACATAATCTATCATTGCATACGTAATCTATCGCGATAGATTACGTATGCCATTTTGATCACATGTATACAAGAAATAAGAATGTAGATATGACTTTTGGTACCTCTAACGTATCAAGACCTGAATAATGATCAAATACACCAGAAATAGTTGTTTATTCTCCATTATTTATTGAACATGTGTGCTAATTGTCATGCTGCACTGGAATTCAATGCAAACCTGATTTTTGCATCTGAAAGGCTCACTGGGAGCCTCAAAATGGTTGCAGAATCACACAAATTTAGAATAATTTGCAAAACACACTATGGAATATATATGAGAAATATCTTTCATTAATCTTCAAAGCGAAAAAAAATATGTAGCAAAAACATGTCATTCGTAATCTATCGCTTAGAGTAAAATTTGGCCGACTTTGTCATGAACAACTGAGCCTGGTGGCTTCATATTTGATCATAATAAAAATATATTGGTTCCTATGCATTGACAAGCCCTTCCAGTATATGTTGGGCACATTTTCATTGTCTTAAAATGTTTTCAGATAATAAATATTGGTGTAAATATGCAATTTTTAAGGTGTGCATTCGTAATCTATCGCTGGTAACTTTTGGCTACTGCAGAAATACTCAACATGCAAAAATAAAGAAAATATAATTGGGATGAACAGGTCTATAATATGCCTATCTCTTTAAAATATGAAGGTCGTGACATCAATATCTTTTCATTTATAGCAAAAAATGCAAAAAAGTAGGTTTTGGCCCTGATTACACTGGAATCGACCATATGTATATGAACACACATACAATGTATGCATATATGGGTCAACTTTTTTTAGAATGTACAATATAAAGTTTTGTATGAGAAAAATCACTTTCAATGTTGATATTCTTGTAAAAACACCTCAGAATTCATTACTTTCCTGCATTGTATCTCCCTTCTGAAAAAAAGTATGCATCCTAAGTACCAGATTCCACCTGGTTTGTTTTAGCCTTCTATTAGCCCTCCTCTTAGTATGCCAGTCCTATACTCAAATCTCCAATATTCAGAATATATTCATATTCAAACTCAGATTCTAATATACTGGCTATGAATATATCCTTGGCATATGATTTAAATCATCTACACTGTACTCGTTGCGCAAGTAAAACTACAGCGCTGGATGGGCAGCACATGTTTCAAATGTGTAATTCACCCTGCCATAAATGTACACTTGTCCTGTAAACCATGCCCCCGTAGCCCCGCGCCCCATAGCCACGCGCACCGTAGACAGAGGAGGTGTAATTCGCGGAACCGTAACTCAGATTGTTCTACAATGTAGCGTGATTTTAGCTACACATCATAGTGCCACCTGCAGTGGTCCCAGGAAATATTGGTACATGACTATTTGATTTAAATCAGCTTGTTCTGCGAATAGTGTATTTTTTGCATAATGTCTGGCTAATTAAAATTCTTAAAACAATACAAACTATATACTAAGCATATATATTTATTGGTTTAAATCCATGCACTCATTTCACCTCCGGAGTACAGGTACTTGCCCTTTACCTCCCTGGGTATGTTAACTTTGTTATGAGGCATCTGGCCCAGGGCGGGTAGGCATGACATATCAATAATTTAAAACATAAGGTGACACTATGTTTGCAACTCAAACAGGAATAACCAAATAAATATCATGTTGATATGAACACAAAGTTGAACATGGGAAATAGTGAAATGTATAACAAGTAACTTGGTAAAACTCATGGAGATGTAATATTACGCATTAATTAAATCGAATTGGTGAAACCTAAACCTTTTAAAGGCTTTGGTGACTATATCCCCAAGTCTCGCGCCTGGTAATGGGAGGCAGGTAAAGTTTATGTCAAAGCAGTTATGTTCTCTCAACAGCGTTTGCATCGGAGCTTCCCAATTACGCACTCTGGAATCTCCTATTAGGAGGATTTCAAAACAAGGCATGATGCTTATAGGCCAGCGGCCAAGGGCCAAAAAAGCCATTATTTAAGAAGTTACCCCTACCCACCGTATAACAAGCTAAATTTGAGGTATTTTGTGTAGAATTTCATGAATTTTCCGAATCTGAAGAAAAAAATTGCCTGAAAGGTGGCGAACATTGTCAAAATGGCCTGTTTCCATGGAAACTAATGATTTTTTTGTATTTTAGCAAAAAATAGGTTTTTAGTGTCCCATTTCTACACTTTTATCAGTATTGTGACCAAACTTGAGAATAATACTGATGTATCTAAGGGTTATCATTTCCATTCGAATCAGTGACCTTGCTCAAGGTCAAGGTCACCAAATATGACCTTGAAATGTAAAATTAGCAAAATTCTGGGATGTGACATCCTATTTTCTCTTATAAAAATATGGCAACAGAAGAAAATGGTAACCTAATGCATAAAAATAATAACTGACATTAGGGGAAAGAAAAATAACCCATTTTTGGTATCATTGGAATGTCTGTTGCCATGGTAACCAAGCCTCACTTTTCGTTCTATGCTAAATTTTGTGTAAATCTAAATAACATACTGCAGTCTATATCTTTTGAACAATTTATTTCAAAGCTACACAATTTATACATGTGAAAGGGATCTGAAAGTACTTTCATAATATATCTTTTAATTGACCTTTGTCAAGGTCAAGATCACCATTTTCAAGGTCAAACATCAAATTTTGGTTCAAATTTGAGTATTATGTATGTATCTTAGGAACTATTTATCACTGGCGTACACAATTTATGCATGTGATAGGACACTAACATCACTTACATGAGACATCATATGAATGACCTTTGGTAAGGTCAAGGTCACCATATTCAAGGTCAAACATAACATTTTTTCTTGATTTTAGATTTAGGTATATGTATCTCTGGAATTATTTATCCCTAGGTTACCCAATATGAACATCTGATAGGGTTCTGGGAGTACAGGCATTAGGTGTCTTGTCAATGACCTATGTCATGGTCAAGGTCAACATTTCAAGGTCAAAGGTCAAGTTTTGGTCCAAATTCTTGTATTAGGTTTCTCTGGAACTATTCTCCCTGGGGTACACAATTAAAATATGCGACAGGGCTCTAACAGCATTTTCATAAGTCATGTTGTCAATAACCTTCATCAATGAAGGATAAGGTCAAAATTATCAAGGACAAAGGTAAGATTTCTATCTGAATTTTTAATAATAATCCCTTATAATCCCTAATAATCATCTAACACACAAGAGCTGTGAATAGAAGATGTATTTAAGCCATGATAGGTGTGCATATCCACAAAAAGAGGGCCAGTTTTGCCTATGGTATTTGCATGGATAGTTTTCAGTAGAGGAATCAGCTTTTCAAATGCATTGAATTTACTTCACTAATTTGATTGGCTGCATGGATCTATTCAATGACAATCAATGACACTCATTTTAATGACATAGTATAGCATAGGGGGATTCTATGAGTAGGGGTGTCAAGTGAGTAAGTATGACTGCTAGGCGAGTCTTCACCTGTAAGCCTGTTGTGGCTTCAAACCTAGATCTTGGCCGGAGTATAACCAATATTGTGCATAGATATTACACTCAATTGAGTAATCTGACACATTCTTTGACGCAAATTTTGCTCATTGACCAATATTACATCCTCTAGATGTTGCTCATTGACCATTGTTATACCCTCTATGCTGCTCCATGACCTCCATCATAATTCAATGTTGCTCCATGATGATCTCTATACCTTTTATGCTGCTAAATAACAACCATTTTACTCCCTATAATGCTCCATGGCCCCCCTCATACCCTCTATAGGGCTCCATGGCACCCATTATACCCTCTGTGCTGCTCCATGACCACCATTATGCCCTCTCTATGCTACTCTATAACACCCATTATACCCTCTATGTTATTTCATGACCACCATTATATCCTCTATATAGTACTCCATGGCCCCCATCACATCCTCTAGAGGGCTTCATGCCCCGAATTATACCCTCCATGTTACCACATGACCCCCATTCATAACCCCTATGCTGCTCCATGACCCCCATTATACCTTCTATATTATTCCATGACCCCTATTATACCTTTTATATTGCTCCATGACCCCTATCATACCCTCTACGATGCTCCATGACCCCATTATACCCTCTATAATGCTCCATGGCCCCCATTATACCCTCTAAGTTACTCTATGACCCCAATGACACCCTCTATGCTGCTCCATGATCACCATTATGCCCTCTATGCTGCTCCATGACCACCATTATACCCTCTATGCTGCTCCATATGACCACCATTATACCCTCTATGATGCTCCATGACCCCAATTATACCATCTATGATGCTCCATGACCCCAATTATACCATCTATGCTGCTCCATGACCACCATTATACCCTCTATGCTGCTCCATGACCCCAATGACACCCTCTATGCTGTCCCATGACCCCAATGACACCCTCTAGGCTGCTCCATGGCCCCAATCATACCCTCTAACTTACTCTATGACCCCAATGACACCCTCTATGCTGCTCCAGGACCACCATTATACCCTCTAGGCTGCTCCATGGATGACCCCAATTATACCCTCTAGGCTGCTCCATGGATGACCCCAATTATACCCTGTATGTTGCTCCATGACCACCATTATACCCTCTAGGCTGCTCCATGACCCCAATTATATACCATCTATGCTGCTCCATGACCCCAATTATTTGTTGTTGTGACTTTTATTGCCAAACATTAAGAAATGGACGTCAGCGGAACTAAGCTCCCCATAGGTGGGAGGATTTCAAGCCTGACTGGTTGAGATGGTTTTAGTGAGAGAACAATCCAACGCCAAGGCGACGCCCCATGCGCTATATTATACCATCTATGCTGCTCCATGCTCCAAATTAGACCTAAATTTCAGGTTTGACCTTGGAAATGGTTACCTTGACCTTGACTAACGTTATTGACAGGGTATTTAGCGAGAGGCCTTTTAGAGCCCTGTCATATGATTAAATTGTGTAATCTAGAGACAAATAGTTCTGGAGATACTTAATACCACAATTTGGACCCAAATTTCATGTTTGACCTTGAAAATTATGACCTTGACCTTGACCAAGGTCATTGTCAATATATCTAATGGAAGACCTCTCAGAGCTCTATCACATGATTAAATTATGCACCCTACAGATAAATAGTTCCAGAGATAAATACCAAAAACTTCAATTAGTACCAAAATTGTATGTTTGACCTTGAAAATCGTGACCTTAACCTTGACATATGACATTGACAAGATGTCTCATGGAAGGGCACTTAGAGCCCTATTACATGCTTTAAGTATGTAGCCTGGAAATAAATTGTTACAGAGATACACATATCTATTACTGAAACTTAAACCAAAATTTGATGTTTGACCTTGGATATGGTGACCTTGACCTTGACCAAGGTCATTGACAAGATGTCCGATGGAAGTGTTGCTAGTGTTCTATCACATGCATAAATTGTATACACAAGAGATAAATAGTTCCAAAGATACATACATAATACTCAAATTTGAACCAAAATTTGATGTTTGACCTTGAAAATGGTGATTAGTTGTATATTCCTGAGATTTCTTGGATATTGTCAACCAGAATGAGAGCGATTGGGGATTATACATGGACTTCTATGGTTTGGAAATATTGTTAAGATGTTTAGGAATCGTCCATCTGTGTGATATTCAGCTCTCTTATCATTACTTTATATGTTTAAACAGTTGTTTTCAACAATTCTTAGTGAAGCATTTTCCTGTCCTAGGTTAAAGGAAGGATTATTATAGCCTTACAGTTAACCAGAATCCAAGAGGGTATGCCCGGTACCATCACTATTTAACATGATTTCTATGCACATCTAACAATTATTTCTCAATGGGGATCATGTTAAGTTTTTATTAATCAGAAATATCATATATGTATAATTCAACATACTTTTAGAACTATGGGGGTGTAGTGATCTTCGCAGGTTCGTTTCCCTTAACTATCCGAGTGTCCGATACAATTTAAACAAAAGGAACAAAAGGCAGTCGCTACCTGTTCACAAGGGTTTATTTCATGAGGAGTTGTAAATCGAGCATCAGTTCACATAATCCTACCGAAGCCCGAGATTCTCGGGTCTTCTGGCCAGCCATGCAACCCTCGAACACATGCAGGTTCAAGTAAACATACAAAACACTCAAGAGAAAGTAACTCAGAAGCTACTGTAAGAAGGAACACATTCAATGCAGATAGAATAATACGGTTAAACCCAAGTTGCTGTTACTTAAGCAACAACAGCTATACTTGCTGTTCAAACATAAAATGCAAACAGATAATGGTAATATAGACTCAAAAGTCCCGTGGACCAGTACTGCCCACTGGGGAGGTTCGGCTGAACTGACCCACAGCGGACAGCACCTAGAGGCTAGCTCTAGTAAAACCCAATAACACCACAGGGGCATATAAAGCCAATAATATTCCTGAAAGAAAAGGTCTACACACTACAGACCCTCTCAAAACTCATTAAATATGTGATCATAATAGATTAATATATATCTCAAAATTAATGTTGTAGTGTCTTGTGAGTCATTTTCCTGTGACACATCACATATGGAGTCTCGATGTAATGTAATTATTCATAATAGTTTGACGGTTTTATAGGGTTTGGATTTGCAAATCAAACATATCACGATGTGAAATTAATAATGTTAAAACAAGTAATGTATCAATTACTATGAGCGGTATATGATATAGTTAAAGTGTTTTTCGTGTTATTTCTTATAAGAAACCTTGATGTTAATTTAAGTACAAAATTATTGCTTATTCATCACCAATTTTTGATGATCATTAAACTTAAAAACTAAAAACAAAATACTTTAGCCACGTTGAAAAAAGATGTTAAATTTCTTTTTACAATATTGAAAGATAACTTATTCAGACGAAATTTGCCGAACTTTCCCCCATATTTGGTACATGTATACACTATGACAAGAATACCCTGGTCGAAAATTGTTACAATAATATTTTTTTCTCACCTTAAAACATATAATAACTAGCAATGAAGACCTATAGAAAGGATACAAAGTGTTTATTTCGTATTTATTTCATGTAAAATTAAGACATAAAAAGTTGCGGAGACCCTTTTGAATTCCGCAGAAAAATGTGGAGACTTAGCGGAAAAATAACTGAATTCCGTTCCGCTATTAGTTATGAAACAGAATAGTAGAATTCCGCTATTTTTGGTCTCTGCTCCGCTTTTAGTTATGAAATGGGCCCAAGGTGGTTAGGTCCCGAGCAAACAAGACAGGGCTTGTGGCCTTCACAGATGTCAAGAGGATGAAATCTACGTTGCTACTCATGAAAATTCACATAAGGCAACCAGGACCAAGCCGTCTAGTTCTAAATCTAAGAAGGAAACAATATGCTACAAATTTAATAACTCTGGTGGGTGTAGCAAGTCGGCAACTACGTGCGATTTCCCTCACAAGTGCTCGGCATGTGGATCATCTGATCACGGGGTGAAGTCATGTACAGCTAAATCTAAATAGGATGAGGCTAGTGAGTTTATAGAAGTGGCAGAGAGGTTCCACCTGTAGGGAGACCATTGAGGAGGTTCGGCATCATGTATTTGAATAAAGTCGGTTGAGCTTAACCCACTTAGACCCAAAATGGGAATTTTTCTGCTAGAATGTTCATATTAAATATTTAATGTAGGCCCATGGACCTGACATCACACACAAAATTTCAGACCTCTACCTAGCATAGGACCAAAGATACCAGCTGTCCCACATGTAGGACGGTGGGTCAATCCACTATACATTTTTTAGAACGTTTTGATATTATGTTATGTATTTAACATAAGGAACCAATAGGATGCATAGAGACCAAGCCCTCAAAAACCCCCTATTTATTGATCACCCCTACCCATTGTATAACAAGCTAAATTATTCCATGTAGAATTTCATGTAGAATTTTCTGAATCTGAAGTGCACAATTGCTCAAAAGCCTGGGCACATTTTCAAAATGGGCCGTTTCTATTATATCAGAACTGAGTTTGTTGTAAATGACAATATCTATAGCAAGTTGAATGTTTCTAATGAAAACCTAGAAGCTCAAATCATTGAATGTAGAAAGAGGCATGAAAAATCGATAGTGATCGTTAATTTATACAGACCTCCTCAAGCGAATATGGCTGAAAGAATTAAAACATTAACCAATATGTTAAATGGGCTGCATATGAACAAGGACATATTCCTGGTAGGTGACTTCAACTTAAACCATGATGCTAAACAATAAAACATATAAATGTTCATAAAACATATACATGTTCATAAAACAATATGGCCTGACACCAACCAATAAGGTTCTGACCAGGGTTAGTAGGAAATCCTCATCAATCATAGACCAAATTTATAAGAACTCCAGGGCAATTTCGCAAGCAGGAACTATTAACAATAATTCCAGCGATCATTTCCCACTATTTGTGATAAAAAAGAAAGATAGGCATAGATACGTAAGAAGCACCTTTACTTCTAGACAATGGAAAACCCTTGACATTAAAATTCTAAAAGAAATTTTGAAAGAAAGTGACTTGACGGAATTTTATGAATCCAGAGATGTAAACTTCTGCGGGGAGCATTTATTGTCAAAAATAGAGTTCTTCTTAAACAGAATGTGCCCTGTAAAGACTTTTAAAAATGTCAGAGAAAGAATGTTGGTTTACTCCTCTTATTATTGAGCTCTCGGGAGAAAGAGATTGAGCTTTCAAAAAAGCAAGAGAAACTATGAAAGTTGTTGACTGGAAAAAAGCAAAAATACTGAGAAATCAAATAAATGCAAAAATACAGAAACTTAAAAATGATCATCTAAGAAATGAACTAATGAAAGATCCCAAAGATTGTAAGCATTTTTGGGATACAATAAAACCTTTCTTTATCCCAGACAAGATTAAAATCAAACAGAACATAAATTTACTTGATGAAAATAATATTCTACGAACTGGTTTTGAAGCGGCAGAACTTCAAAATAAATTTTTCACCATTGTAGGGGATAATTTAGCTGAGGATATATTACCTCTTACAGACCAGGAACTCAGTATGCTTACTAATTTCGATAAGGAGAATTAGGATGATATTATAGAGGAAATAGAGGATGAAGATAAGTTGGATGAACTTAACTGTGATATATCTAATCCAACAAATACTGTTCAAATTATAAACGATAAAGATGTACATAATGCTCCAAATTTCTCTTTTCTCTTTCGAGGAGTTCAAGATGGTTGAAATTTCAGATTATATTAAAAAATCAAAAGCAAACAAATCTTCGGGAATCCCTCTTCTCCCGACTAGAGTTTTAAAGCCATGTCTTTTGACACTGGCAACTCAATTCACATATATGTGTTACTTAACATTAACCCAGAAAGAAATACCTAACGATTTTAAATCAGCTACCATAGTACCTTTATTCAAAAAGGGATCCAAGAATGATCCTTCCAACTACAGACCTATCAGTCTGATTAAATTCCCAGAGAAAAAGCAATACATAACCAACTTTATTCTTACCTTGAAGTACAAGAGCTGCTTTTTAAACACCAATATGGGTTTAGAAAAGGACACTCAGTGAACCAGGCACACCATACACTATTTCATCATATATACAAAAATAATAATGAAAAAGGTCAAACAGTTCTTGCTTTCCTTGATTTTAAGAAGGCCTTTGATACGGTTGATCATACCATCCTAATTGAAAAGATCAAAACCTTTAACTTACATGATAGTGTGATATCATGGTTCACTGACTACCTTAAAGATAGATTTCAGAGAGTAAACATAAACAATGAAATTTCTGGGTTGATCAAGGTCACAAGAGGGGTTCCCCAAGGAACTGGTCTGGGACCGTTACTGTTTCTCATGTAAATCAATGATTTAAACAAAGTGACATCTAAAGTACACATGCAGCATTTCGCTGACGATACTGTTTTATACACCTCAAACAAGTTAAGGCTAAAGCCTAATGAGGACCTACAATATGACCTGGAAAAAGTTAATTTATGGCGTAGGAAAAATAAAATTTCTATTAATATAGCTAAAAGCAACATACTAGAAATATCACCCAACAGATAAAGTGATACTTCAAACAAATTCTCTTTTAAATTAGGGAATGAAATCATGAAATACACAGAAGCCTATACATATCTAGGACTGAATAGAGATAATAAACGGACCTTTGAATATCACTTGAACTGCATTGATATACCCCCTCTAGTGGTTATATCAGGCTTATTCATCACCTGCAACCACCACCATGCCATGCCCCCTAGCGTCAGTGTCAAATCTCTCTCCCAGGTACCATTGCTGCTTACGCCATTACGCACGCTTACACCTGTAATTCTTTGTGAATCTTTATCCTCATACATCCAAGCTTTGGAATGGCTACTGCTACGCCTACCCCAGTTTACAGGAACTGTTTAACCAGTTGTGGACATCGCCACACTGGTCCTTGGGGGAAAGCCCATTGTAAGTTTGTAAAAGCGGCTTCGGATAAATCTCTTGAGAAAGATGGCACGGCCGATAATTGGAAAACGTATTTGTCTGTGGATGAGACTAAACCTAGGATAGCTGTTGATAACGGTAAAGGCGCTGCTAGCGATGACGAGGCTAAGATTTATGTTGTGAATACTGACGCTCAGAGTATGGACCAATTTTTGTTAGTGCAAAAACAACAACAGGAGGCTATACAGAATTTATCGACTTCTATGGCAGCTCTCACCTTGGCGTGGAACAGCTCCCAGGCCGGTGGTCAGACCGGTTCTAACCAACAACAGACAGGTCAGTCAGGCGGTCCTCAAGGCCCTCTTTTATCGGACGGTGTGATTGCAACTATCAACCGTCTTACTACTTCTATGGACCCGGCCATTGACAAAAGGGAGAACGCACTTCTGTATCGCCCCGAATACTACGCCCTCCACTTGGAGAAAGGTATGGCTATGAAGAATATTGCCTTTTCTAAGATGTCATTTAATGAGTTAATGTTTGGGATGTCACGGGTCTTGTGGTACTTGCTGGATGAGGGGAAGAATGAGGAACAAATGTTATAGAATTGCAACAAACTAATCTAAATGATTTACCACTGTTATCTGAAAGAAGAATTGGTCTTAGGTGATGTCTTAAATGAGAAGAAAAAATCTCCTCTCCTCAAACGCTTCGGACTGGTGGATAAAGCTCAGTAATGAATATGATGTACCAGCAGATGACTCGATTAATATTAATATCAATAACACAGTGGTTAATGTAAGGACAGCAAGTGCAAAAATAATCTATAACGCCTTAGTAACCAAAAGAAAACCCAAAATAGCAAAGCTAGATGGTTGGAAGGACGTACTAAATTTTAGCAATGAACAGATGAAGAAACTGGAGTGGAAAAAATATTTTCTCACCCCTACAAATGCACATCTGAAACAAGACTACAGAATTTACAGTACAGAATCCTACACAGAACGATCACATGTAATGAATTCCTTAAAAATAAGTGAATTATAGACAAAAACACATGTTCTTTCTGTAATGAAGATGATAACATTAGACATTTTCTGATTGACTGTCCACAGACCAAAAGATTATGGGAGAGAATAATACTATGTATATGCTCAATGGGTCATCTTGATTCCTTGAAAAGCGGTAAGCCAATGTTTAAAATTGCAAATAATAATGTGTGTCTAAAAGCTGAAAATATCCTTTTTGGTATGGAGACCAATGACACAAGAGGGAAAATTGTAAACTGGATCATCTTGCAAGTGAAATCTTTTATTCATAGGCAGAAACTTTTTTTCAAAAGGGAACTGATTTTTGAACACGCTATAGCTGAATTAGACAGTAGATGTAGAATAGTTTTATATCATAACAAAATGTCAAACACTTCCAGTGAATGGAAAGAAGCCTGGAGAAAGCTTTATGTTGACTGTAGCAGTATATTGAGATAGAATCATTCCACATTTAGCTTTTATCTCGATCCTTACCTTATACAAACCCACATGAATGTATAGGATGTGTAATATGCAGCTTTGATGATTTTCACATATGAATGTCTCACATAAAGGAACGAAAAGGGGTTAGAGGTATTTTTTAGTGTTATCGGCCCAGAGGAAGTACAATTTGTTGACATGTTGAATAAAGTTGTTTTTAAAAAAAATAAAAAAATCATCATATGCTAGAGATAGCCTGGAGCTTCTGGTTGAAAATCACTTGTTCACTGATGAGAGAAACCTAAATCTTAGATCCCACAAACAAGGGACAAAAATGCTCGTTCCCTTACCTCATACAGAAAGAATAAAAAAATCAATGTACTATTTAATACCACTTTCATGGAACAACTTACCCAAAGAGGGGAAATCCTGTACCTCTAAAGAGGAATTTAAGCATTTTTTAGGGGGTAAGACAAAAGTATGGAAAGAAGTAAACCAGGAAAATGTCAGAATATAGACATAGATATAGATATAGAAATGCTAATAATTAATGGTCTATTGGTCTATTGATTAAGTTTATATATCAACTCACAAAGTTCTGAGTAGAATTTTAAAAATTCTAAAAACTCTAAAATCAAAATTTTTATTATGGTTATTTTTATTACCCATATACAGTGATGAGTCTATGTACTATACATGTACTATATGTACACATTATTTTTAGATCCAGAATTACTTCATGAAGAAGCAAAATGTATTGATATGTACTGATTGTATTGATATGTATGTGGCTTGTATGTATTGATATGTATTATAAGAATTTCCTTGTATAATCTGTTAAATATGCCCATCTTGTGGTATATTGACTGAATATATATATTGTTTAATCAATTGGTGCTTGTAATGTTGCACCAAATTTCCTAGAATTTTTAAATTACAATTATCAATATTGTATGTACAAATCAATAATGTAAATTTTAAGGGTAGTTCGAATAAGCATACTAGCACACTCATCATACAAAGCGCATGGTCAACACAATATCAGGGATGCCTGGAAGACCTGAGAAACGTAGCTTTCCCAGAAGGATGTTCATAGAAGTTATTTGTGAATGCTTCTTCCCTTTTTCCAAATGATGATGTAACTGTAAAATTGGAAATAAAATTGATACATACATACATACATACATACATACATGTATACATACATCTGTTCACCCATACATACATACATACATATATGATCCCAACGTGTGCACTTGATACCTACAACTATACCCTCATATTTTTCACCAAAAAAGTTCAAATATAATATTGTACACTATTGAATATGAACGAAGAAACATTAATACATACACTTCTAACGGTTTAGATACTGTTCTGTAAGTATTTAAGAAGTAAAAGTTTTAGTGGAGGCCAAAAAAATTCACTTAACTTAGTTGGAAAATAGCGGAAACATAGCGGAAATTTAACGTATTAATAAGTTATGCAACGCAATTTAGCGGATTTAGTTATGAAACGGGCCCCTGTTCAGACAAAAAAAACTGATGGGGACATCCCAGATTCCCAGAACATGCGTGACAAAAATACCTTCTAGAGCTTTATATATTAGATTAAGGTATGTGAAAACATTTCTTGTGTCAAATAGCGACTGAAAGGCCACCTAGTGTGTAACAACACACACTATGCATGAGTAAAGAAATGCAATCTATATGAGCCACTCGAAATACTGCATGGTAGCTAGTTCACTCAGTGCAAATACCATGTATTAAGGGCTGTTTATACTCTTCCCTGCAAATGACCCTTGGAATATCCCACCAAAACATCAATATGTCGAGCTGCTCTCTGAATTTCCATGAAGGTAGACCACCCAAAGCACGCTAGCTCCCGACCGACCCCTCTAGGGAAATAATTCTCCTAGGTCAGCGCTCTTGTGCGTTTCAATACCTTATGATCTAGCGATCAATGCATTGCATGGGGAATACACATTAAAGATTGAGGGAGTTGCACTGCGAGACGCAACAGAATGGAGCTGTGGAATGAAATGGCCAAGTATATTGCGTGCGATATCTAAAGGCTCTGATTGGAGCATGATCCGCCGATGCCGGTCTATTTTTAGCATAGGTTTATCATTACATCAAATGTGTATTTGATCTGAGCATTTGTAATGGCATATGTGGTAATTATATTTAATACTTCGGTAACATTGGGTGTAACTCGGAAATGCCTTGAAAATGTTTTCTATTTAAATTATTAAACGCATTAAATTTTGTGATAGATCAATTAGCCACTCAGCGTCCACCTAATAGGGGACTACTTTTGTACGTCTCACTATTACAGTGCATGCTGGGATAGATTCAGTTCAAATCTGACATACAAATGTTTATTTAAAAGATCATTTCACCAATACAAATCAAGGGAAGCTTGCACATTTAGTCAAATCTGCCAAATTACAATGCACAATTAACGGTACTCGGCATATTTTAAGTGTATAGAAACATGTATAAATGGCATCCATTGTTACTTTTAGGTGACTTCAATGCTGACATTTCTTACAAGCCACATACACAAGCAAGCCAACATCTAAAGGACTTTATTGACAGGCTCAACCTAATGTGAAATAGTTTCTAATGTTCATTCTGATCATAAGGAAATCAGGCTTGTTAGCCAAAGGAAGAGGGTATTGCATACTAAACGCCCAACTATTAACAGAAGAAAGATGTTGTGCCGAGTTGGAAAATATTCATAAAAGAGTTCAAGAAACGTCCTTAAACCCCAAATTAGCCTGGGAATTTTTCAGATTACAGGTGAGAGAGTTAGCTATTAGAATCTCAGGCCAAAAGGCCAAAGAAAGAAAAGAAAAAGCAGCAATCCGTAGAAATTTCTTGGACTAACTAGATTTAAAAAGAAGATTAAATAGAGATAATGGAAAGAAATATTGTATTGCAAAATATCAGAGAGTGTGAGCTTTAAAAAGCCGAGGAACCCCTAATTAGGTCTACAGCTAAATGGAGTGTAGTTGGAGAAAAAGCATCAATGTATTTCTGCGCTCATATTAATATGTTAAACATTGATGGAATATTTAACGAATAACTCAGAGGATATTTTAAGAGAAGGAGATACTTTATATGCCGGCCTATATGAGAAAGGCTCCAGCAATAAGGACGCTACTGAGGAATTTGTTTCTCCCAGTCCCAGGGCGAGGGTGATAATGATTTTTTATGTAGAGAAATAACAGAAAGGGAAATTTTATAAACTATCGATAGAAATAAATGCCCTGGTTGTGGCGGTTTCACGATAGAATTGTTTTTGGTTGATTCCAAGGCAGTTTTTACTAATAACGGTATGTCAAGGACCATACTGGAAGACCAGGATTTCTTTTCTGAAACATGGCTCCTATTTGTACGACATATTTAGGTACAAATAAAGAATATATTGAATTGAATTGAATTGAATCGAATTGTCTTCCGACTAAACCAGTTTAAAGGTCCAATGAGGAATGAAGCAGAGGGACCCAATATCCTCTGTCCTGTTCACAATAGTTGTCGAAAAATTAGCTGAAGAAATCCCTAGAAATCAAATGAATAACACTAGCAGGCAGTGAGGCAAAGGTAGTCCAGTTGCTGACGATATCACAATTACAGTAAAGGACGAACCCTCCCTATACTCAATACTATACATGTGGTAGAATGCTTTGCCTCGGCCTCCGGCTTATGCCTAAATTTCAAATAGTAATGATGATGACCTATATAAAGAAATCGTTCTACTGGTTACGGTCAACTTGCCCCTGGAATATCGCAGGGAGCGAGAGATTGCGAGAGCTCCCAGTGATTGTGGAACAGTGCACTACTGGAGCAAGGCAGGCAGGGTCCCCGTAAGAGAAGCCCGGTACCCCGTTTATTTTCCCTGTTACAAACCACACGAGAGACCTGAGGCTAGAGGGTCAAACCACTCAGGATCAAACCGCTCTAATAGAGAGGGGTGGCCACTATAACAACTCGGGGTCAAAGCACTCTAATAGAGAGGGGTGTCTGCTATACCAACCCTAGTGGGAGGAGTGAGTGAGTGAGATTGGTTGTTTCAAGACATTTAATATGGTTATATCAAATCAAGGGGAGGAGGAGGAGGAGCGGAGGAGGAAGAAGAGGTATAGGTGTGTGTGGGGGGTGCAAGTTTTTTTCCATGAAACCCTTTTATATCTTATAATCTGTCATTCTCATCTCTCCTCTCCCTCTCTTCTCCTCTCCTCCCTCTCTCTCTCTCTCTCTCTCTCTCTGTCCCTCCCTCCCCCTACACCTCAATCGAAGCGGAGAGGAGAGGTGAAGCGGGGGGGATAAAAGGGGAGGAAGAGCAAGGGAGGTAGTCAGGGAGGGGGAGGGAAAGGGGGAGGAGAAGGAAAATTGATAGATGTATAGATGTGGGGGGGGGGGGAGGTTGCAAGTTTTTTTCCATGAAACCCTCTTATATCTCATAATCTGTCATTCTCATCTCTCCTCTCCCTCTCTTCTCCTCTCATCCCCTCTCTCTCTTTCTCTCTCTGTCCCTCCCTCCCCCTACCCCTCTCTCTAGGTCCCTCCCTCCCTCTCTCTCTCTCGGTCCCTCCCCCCTCTCTCTCTGTCCCTCCCTCTCCCTCCCCCTCTCTCTCTGTCCCTCCCTCCGCTTTCTGTCCTTCCCTCACCCTTTCTGTCCCTCCCTCCCTTTCTGTCCCTCCCTCTCTCTGTCCCTCCCCCTCTCTCTGTCCCTCCCTCCCTCTCTCTCTGTCCCTCCCTCCCTCTCTCTTTGTCTCTCTCTCTGTCTCTTTCAGAGAAAGGATGTACCCGTCCACACATTACTCCTCAATGAATTAATCAATTCTTTTTAAAAATAATATTAAATCCTCATTTCTCTTTAATGCTGACATGTATGTGATTCATTTGGTATCAAAGACAAGTTCATAGGATGAATTGTCTTTCCTGCATAGATGTTATGGTACATGCCATTTAAAATGTATTTAACATTTAAAAGGATAGAATATAGCGCCAGGGTAAAGTTTTCTGACCATTTTGTCAAATATTTTCCACATATTGTTCACATGCTTAGTATGCTCAGGTACTAAGTTGTGAAAGTGTTATGAATAATAATAATCATTTTTTAAAGAAATTAGGCCTACTACCCTGACGTAGGCACCCTGTGATTTTAGTCATTT
Organism: Sthenelais limicola; assembly: GCA_942159475.1. Lineage (NCBI taxonomy): Eukaryota > Metazoa > Annelida > Polychaeta > Phyllodocida > Sigalionidae > Sthenelais > Sthenelais limicola. The sequence goes on from OW804095.1 coordinate 86,433,545, forward strand.
TGGCAATCAATTAATATCTCCAAATTTAAAAAAAACTCCTGTAAATTGTCGGATTCCTATAAGAAGTAGAAACACAACTGCCTCTACAATCCAGGTGCCGAAGGCCCTTGTCTCCTCAAAATCGAATGGGTGGACAGGATGAGGGCGTTGGGAGTGACTCTCTTGTATCCCAGTGACCAGCAGCCTATGTATAAGATTGATAGGGAAGAAATTGTTAGCAAGGTCAAGAATATAATATGTGACTGGAGCAATAGATTCCTGACGATGAAACGAAGAATTTTAATATGTAATGTATTTCTGCTTCCAGTTTTTAGCATGTCTTATTTGGTATTTCTTTTGGCGAACCCCTCATCAAGCAAATTAATGATAGTATGCTTAATTGTGTATGCAAGGTCCATCGCGTAAATATAGTGCAGCCTTTCTGGCACAAAAAATAGAGAACGGGGGGCTTTATCAAACAAAAAGAATTACATATGGGTCAACAAAATGTTATATGGAGAAAATAAGACATGGTTTAAAGCGCTGGAACATTTCGCCAAGAGGCGAGTAGAAAATGTATTTTCTGCAAGGTATAAGCCACACAAATGTCTCAGCAATGTTTACGCTGACTTATTCAAAATATGGAATAGATACTACGACAGACATGAACCTACTTCAGCGAATCAGATAGTCAAAGAAAGGTTATGGCTCAACAGGTATATTACTTCTGTGGACGGATGTATTATGTTGACTAAAGAAATTGGTGAGAATTATCATTTTCACCCATCTTTCTCCCATAGAATAGAACTTGCATAGATGGTTATCCATTGATATTTATATTGGTGACAAATGTATTAAACTGATCGGGTGTTTGTCAAAGCTCATTTATTAGATCGCGTGTTCGTCAAAGCTCAGATATATAGAAGTAGTGTAAGGCGTACGATTTCATTCCCCCACGAATGGTAGTAAATTTCAAAAATCCTTTGATGTTTTCTGTACATTTTAATGTCGGCAACCAGCCGCCATTACGATCCAGTCCGGAGGGCATATGACACAATTTACTACCCTATTGTGTTCTATTGTTTGGTGATTGACAGGTATTGTTTGTTGATTGACAGGTGAACAATGGATGAGCGGAGAATTGTATTGTGTGTGAGTTTGACCGGTTAAGGAGTTTATTTTAGACAATGGGAATTATATGTTTAGTTGGTGTTGAGTAAATGTTAATGAGCATCGGTCGACCAGCCAATGAATAGGGATTAAAAAGAGGGGGTATATATTTTGGGGCTTTGACTGGGGTATTAGCCAATAAGCTTGAGTTGTGTTTGAATGGGACTCAATAGGATTGGTGTTGTATGTTTGGAGCTGGGGAGGGGGATTTATGAGGTGTGATATATTAGCCAATGGAGTTGAATAGTGTTTGAATAGTTTTTTTTTAAATCTACCAATAGGGATTAGTTTACTGTTGGTATATAATGAGCTTGCGATGTTAGTTAGCAGTACTCGTTAGGTATGCTTTGCTTAATTTTACGATGGATTCGTCTAAGTTGGAAAAGAATATTATAGAGGTGACATCTTCCTTTGGTGATGATATAGAGGGTTTAAAACAATGGGCTGGATTTTTGGATTGTTTAGATCATCCGACTGTTGTTAGTCGATTATCTGAATTGGAATTAAAAGGAGAAATATGTCGTTTTTCGGATCCTGTGGAGCTGATGACTTGGAGTACTAAACACGGAATAGAGAACAGTGTATTGGTTCAAGAGAAACTAAAGGATCTGTATAGTGTGAGTACTTTTTTATTTGATTTTGATATTTTTTTATTATGGGGTAGTATTTGACGAGGTTATTATTATTATATTATTATTATTATTATTATTACAAGTTGAACCGCACTAACTGTATATATATAATGCTAATGACAAGAATAAAGACTGCATAGTCCATATGTTTAAAAATAATTTTAGGAACTCATAGGCCTACATTAAAAAATAATATCTTGACAACCGTGACCCCTTATTTCTCAGGTGATTATCACCACAGGTTCACAATAAAAACATCTATATAAAGTGGAGTAGGCCTAAGCCTATATATCAACAATAATTGTGAGTTATATTGATTTAGGCCTAAATCAAATATTTCTGCTAATTTTGGCTATCATTTACAAAGTTGTAGAATGATGCCCCCCCCCCCCCAACTCCAACTGACAGCTTGATATTCTCTTTGCTTTTTGGCGGGACCATGCGGAAATGCAAGGGTCATTTGCATATGGTATGGACCGGAAATGACGTTGCTGCTGGAAGTAGGGCAATGCTGACAGTGCGTGAGCCCCTCTGGCTTCTACCTCCTTTTTCGGGAGGTGATACCAGTGTGAAAAATGGCTCTTCTTATTTAAATCATCTGTCATTAGATTATTCATCATCAACGACCAAGAATAGAACATGGACATTGTACTATACAAAGATTTGACTGAGAAAGATTTCGAAAAATATCGTGGATGGACGATTTGAATAGGCAGTAGGCCTAGGCATGAGGCAGTAGGCAGGCTTACGTGATGTCCATGATTACAGCTATGCTTCATATGGAGATTTCAACTATTCAATATTTATTTTATATCGTTGAGATTTATCTGTGCCTGGATTTACCAAAAGGATGATACAATGGAGTGTTACCTGCACATAAGGACTTAAAGGCCTGCCTAAAGGTAAGGCCTTATTATTAGACTAGCATCAGGTCTCTGTGCCTAACTCATGTGAGCATGAGTGAGCGCTAACTTATTTGTTTACACTGTCTTGACACTCAGACAGTGACGCTTGCTTAGCCATTTCACAGTTGCTTCTCTACTTACTACGCCGATACATTTATTATCTATCTATTATGGAGAAAAGCTGGGTTTGCATTCAATATTCTATTTGTCTGGTTGTTTCACAGCTTTATCAGCAAATGGAAAGTTGAGTGACAACTCATTTAATGCAACAGAAATCATAGGCCTCATCGGCGGGAAAAACGAGAATCCGAAAGTAGTACACATATCCATACGCGAGCATTGCTTTGGGAAGAAGTAGTTCCGTGCTAAAAGCATAAATAAACAATAAAAACCTATTTTATTATTGATAAATGTACCTCTGTATTGAGCCCCACCTAACAACGATTCACTCCCTCCAAATTAATATCATATTAATCCACTTAATCATGAAAAACGGCGTTATTAATATTTTTATGACGATTATATATACAGTTAGTAAATTATTATGCGATACTATTTGACGGGTTGTTTTTTGGTTTGTTTAGATTGGGAGTTTGTTCGAAGACCTGAATGAAGGAGCTGCTACTGCCGATGCTGCTGATGCTTCGAGTTTATTGACTCAGGAAGATTTAGACATATGGGGCGAGTTCTTTAAATCCCCGCCGCCGTGTCAATTACCTTATTTATTGCCGAGCACTTTACCTTGTTATGCATCAACGCCCTCCCACCAACAAGACTTTCCTAGCGTGTCGTTAGACATAGGATTACCTCAACCCTCGGCTCCCGAGGGTTGACACAGTTGACACAGGTGTTCGCAGGTGACATTGGTGTCCGTAGTGCGTGATGCGCACTGCGTGGTGCGTACTGCGTGATGCGTATTCTCTGTTTCCGTGAGTCCGTGAAAAATCTTGTAACGCTGCGTACAAGTAACTACAATTGCTCCCTGATGACATCACTGTGATGACGTCACCAAGTACATTTCTATATGTTCACGCAGCGTAATGCGTATTCAATCGCCTCCTGAAGCGATCGGAATACGCAGTGCGCACTACGCATCACGCAGTACGCATACATGGGTTCAGTCCTGTTACTTTCTTTACTTTTGATTTTCACACTTTATGCACTACGCACCACGCATCACGCAATACGGACACATGGAAACAGGCCTTTAGCATCATATCTCTATTAATAGATAGAATAGTTGTATAAGCATATAATTTTAGGAAAGTCAGATGGAGATGTCAGGATATTTAATGGTTTCAGGAAATATATACTTTCTCATACCTATTCCCATTATTCTTGGCATGAGTGTGCGTAAAAAATACGCACAAATTTGCGCAGCATGACGCGGAATGACGCGTGATGACAGCCACAGAATAAATAAAGCTTAAATTTTTTTTTCCCACAATAGAATAATAGCTAATATCAAATTCGAAACACATATATGTCCCTCATATGAGGAGAATGGGAAGGGGACCAGGGACCCACAATGGACACCCTAAAATGGGGATGGGTGGGAACAAGCAGAAGTTGGAGCAGAAGAGAAATAATTAATAACTTTGCCCCTTACAAAAATACAAATTGCAACGATTGGAAATAGAGGTACAATTAATGGCTCAATGTGTATACATGTATGTAATAGTTTTATTTCTCTTTTTCATATACAGATACAATTTTGTATAAAGTAAAGGAAAATGGATTTGTGTCCTTCTGTGACTTAACATAGGTTTTCCCGGACTTCCTTTCCGTATTAGTTTGATTTTCTATTTCATTAAAGTTCAGTGTCCGTTTTGTTGAGTCCTGTGTGATATTACGAATATTGTCCATACATTTATAACAACATTGACATGACAATGAAATATGTGTAACAATACAACTCTTACTATTAACAATTATAGCGTTTAGTTTCTTCTAACAATCATCAATTTACTTGTTATACTTTACTTTTTGCTATAAGTTTACGAAATATTTGAATCTCATTCAAGTGAATGAGCAGCAGTAAATACAATTATACTCACTTCGTTACTTCTCCTTTACATATTCCTTTCTCTCTATCATTTGGATTCAATCTCACAGTTTGAGATCGTTAAATGACTTATTTAGTTTTATTATTATACAATAGTACTGGATTTACACACCATCGTTTGATATTTTGCCACTTCAATGATAGGTCAGGACAAGATATCAATCACTACATCATACTACATCATACTTCAATGTACATAGCACAATTATATTATCTTTCCTAGCTTAAGCTACAATGTTATAAAAGGTACTATGATAGTACTGCACGAGTAGGTGGTCTGGCATCAAGGATCGCATGGACCCAAGAGGATTCTTTTCACATGGCCCACAAGCCGATAGGCGAGTGGGTTATAATTGAAAAGAATCGTCGAGGGTCCATGCAATCCTTGATGCCAGACCACCTACGAGATGCGGTACTATTTTTACTCCACGGTGGTAATAAATTAATTATGAATTACCACAAAAAGTCCTTTATTTACTTACGAAGTTTCTGCCATTCTTCTCTCACTGATGCTGGCGACGACGCAATATTGTACATCGTAATGTCGCAACGTTAGTAACGTTAGTAAGAGTCGTTGACAACGCATTTTCCCGCATGGATGGGAACCAATCAAATGAGTTTATTTTGCGTTTATCATTAGGCCCCGCCCATGTGGTACAAAACAATGTACCACATGGTATGTACCACACGCCTCTACATACAAATGTTATGTGATACACACTTCACCGTGGAGTAAAAGGTTTATCCAGGTTAATATATTTCTATTCGATATTACTCTTAAGAAATTGTTTAAATTCTTTTATAGATGGGCATGTTACTGCCTTTTTTGGTAGCTCATTCCATGCTTTTGGAAGCCGATAAAAAATTGATTTTCTTATCCTTTCCGTTTGTGGCTTAGGTAGAATCATTTTTCTCCCTTTATTGTGGGAGCGTAAGTTCAATCTTCTATTATCTATTAATGGGTGCTCATCTTCTAACTTATATCCTAATTCCAACAAGTGATGCTTTCTTCTGGTACATAATAATGGTATATTATTTTCAATCTGTAATTCAGTAACATTTGTTCTTTTATCTACATTGAAGGCGACTCTGACGAATGAGTTCTGTATAGTCTGTAATTTCCCAAGTAACTGTGAGGGTGCAACATTATAAATACAATCTCCGTAGTCCAATATAGGTCTGACAGCTACCTTATATAATGTTAATATATTAGATTTTGTCAAGGATTTTTGGATTCTTCGTATTGCTTTCAATCTGTTTTTTGCTTGGGAGATTTTTTGTGTTAGATGGTTTTTGAATGTCAATTTGTTGTCAATATTCAACCCTAGGTATGTATAGTTTTCCATATACTCCATGTGTTTGTCCCCTAGTTTAAATATATTTATTCTCATTATCTGATAGATTCGTCGGTAATATCTCAAGGATATTACTTTTATTTATATTTATAGATAACTTGTTTTTCTACACCATAGACTGACATTTTGTAAGTCATTTTGCAGAGTCTCATTCGCCATTTTCTTATCCTTATTTGAAGCAAACAGTACAGTGTCGTCCGCAAAAAGCTGGACATTTTCATTAGAAATTACATCTTGCAAGTCATTAATATAAACTAAGAAGAGCAGAGGTCCCAGTCCAGTTCCCTGGGGTACCTCGCATGTTACCCTTTGGAATCCTGAAACCACTCCTTTCACACTGACATTTTGGAACCTATTATTCAAGTAATCTGTAAACCACAGTAACGCATCATTATGGATTTTATAAGATTTTAGTTTATGCAATAATATATTATGGTCGACGGTGTCAAAGGCTTTCTTGAAATCCAAGAAAGCCATGACCGTTTTCTCATCATTATTTATATTTTCATATATCTTCTGGAAAATTCTATGGTGTGCTTGGTTGATAGAATGTTCCGATCTAAATCCATACTGATGTGGGTATAACATCTTTTTTCTTTCAATATATGAATAGAATTGGTGATGTATAGCCTTTTCCAATATTTTAGCTGGATATTTGATAATACTTATTGGTCTATAGTTAGAAGGGTCGTTTCTTGAACCATTTTTGAATAATGGTAATATTGTAGCTTTTTTAAATTCATTTGGAATATTGTTCAAGGCTATAGATAAGTTACATAGGTATGTGAATTGGGGGGCCAGTGCCATTAGGCAGGGTTTCAGGACTCTTGTGGGTATGTGCAATAAACCTGATGCTTTATTACTATTGGACTTTCGTAAATATTCATTCACTCAAGATTCTATTCATATTTCGTAAATATTCATTTACACCTATTTGGCAAAAGGAAAAGACTTCTTCATCTATTATTTCATTCGGCTGGTTACATCTATTCTGTGGAATTGAAATTTGCTCATTATTTGATAAGGTTTTAATCTTTTTTGCAAGATCGACCCCTACGGTTGAGAAGAACTCATTAAATATTTCTGATGCTTCCACACCTTGTCTCAGAATATTTTGGTTATCTAATATACTAATTGTTTGATTAGTTTTAACCTTGTGCGGTGTTAAGAAGGGTTTTATTGTCTCCCAAAAATGTCTACTATCTTTGGGATCCTTAGTGAGTTCTTCTCTCAAGTGTTGACCTTTCAATCTTTGTAATTGAGAGTTAACTTTGTTTCTTATTTGTTTCGCTTTATTCCAATCCTCAGATTTCTTTGTTCTCCTAGCCTTTTTAAATGCTTTGTCCCTTTCCTTTGCCATCTCATTGAGTTGAGGTGTATACCAGTGGGGTCTCTCCCTGATATTTTTATACTCTTTTAATGGACACATCCTGTCCAAGTAGTGAGTTATCCTATTTATTATTATATCCCAACATATATTTACATCTCGCGACTGATAATACTCAGTCCAATCGCAGTCTTTGAGTATCTCTTTTAATATCTTAATATCTAAGCCTTTCCACTGACGAGATATAAAATTTCCTCTTTGGTACGTATTCTTCTCTTTTTTCTTTATAATAAACAATGGAAAATGATCGCTTGTATTGTTTGTTTTTTTTCCCTACACCGGGTATTTATTCCACCATAATTTCGCATTCATCAGGTCTTGAGAGTCAACATAGCTTGATACACTTGCTCAAAATGGACCAGACATGAATCTGATCATTCATTTCCAGTACAAAATCATCATTTTTCACACAATCAATCTCTAATCATAGTCAAAATAGACCTACATGATACACCTTAATCTCAAAATAAACAAAGCATGAATTCGATCAATCATTTCCAGTACAGAATCATCATTTTTCACACAATCGATCCAAATTGGAGTCAAAATAGACCTACATAAAACAGATTAATCTCAAAATAAACGAAACATGAATCCAATCTATCATTTCCAGTACAGAATCATCATTTTTCACACAATCGATCTAATCATATTCAAAATATATGCTACAGGTCAATCTTAAAATAAACAAAACTCTCAGAATATGTCATACTTAGTAGTCTATTTAAGTAAATCAATGTTTATCTCAAATTATCCAATCTAACTAAGCATAATCAGGTTTACCCCATCTCGTCCCCTTTCTGCCAGTTACCTCCCCACTCTCGATAGTTTTCCCTCTTGAACAGAAAACAGAGCAACATTTCTTTGGGGAGAAATGCCAGTTCATACACCTTATGGCACGTCCAGTTCAGAATACACAAGTTCCTTTTTAACCATGTAGGTTTTTGGCCCATTCGTTCTTGTTCTTCAATGTGGTTTTCTATTTTCGCACTCCATTCATATTTTTGCATGCCATTCATATCATTAAACTTCAGCGAAATATCGTCAATGTCACTTGGGACAACCATCATATTCTCCTCCAACTTGCATTGTATGTTATCTTGTCTTTTATCCACTTTCTCTGATTCCACTACATGAGGCCTTGTGGATACCTCTGGTGTTGTTTCAGTGAAAGAATTGGTACAATCAGAAAGTTGTTTAGACAGACCAGAAAACATCTGGCAGTAGTAGAGAGGTATTTATTCACCCCGAGGGTCACGGCTAGTTTTGATAACACATAACACATGCTTATTCACATGACGTCAGTTCCTGTGGGCATGCTCAGATGTGTAGTGTTGATTACCATGTACCTCTTATCCTTCATACATATGCTTATTCACATGTCGTCACTTCCTGTAGGCATGCTCAGACGTGTAGTGTTGATTACCATTTACCTTTTATCCTTCATATATATATATATATATATATATATATATATATATATATGATTAGATAATAATCATTCCTTCTTATATATCATTAGATAATAATCAATAATATAGAATGGAGAGAGAGGGAGGGGCATAATCTTTGTGAGAACGAACCATATGTTTTAGTCTTTAAATCCTTATTTGGAATATAATCTTAGATGAGAGGGGGTATATATATCTAGAGGTTTTATGCAATATGTTCATAATTCTTTAATGACTCGTAAAGACTACAGCAATGGACACCCCACTTCAATCGGATGAAATAGATATATATGTTGAACTTTTCCAAGATCAACAATCTCTATTTAACTGGGCCTTACAAAACAACATTTTAGACCATCCATCTGTAAGGAAAAAACTAGCTCTTCCTTCAATTCAGGTGGGTTTCTCTTTTATTGTAGCCTTTGTGTGAATTCACCTATTTATTGTTATTAACAATTAAACTTAATTCAATTAAAACAACTTATTAAGATTTTCATATGTCCTTTTATTTTACAATACGATTTTCTTATACAGAGCCAATTACTGACAGAAGACCAGAAGAAGGAAATTCTTGCAATACAGGATGAAGACCAATTAAATGCATACGTTTCTTCGAATGGTATAAAGGAAGATGAGTTTATACAGAACAGAAGAAGACAAATTCAGGTACAATATATTTTACCATTATTAAAAGTATGATTTACATTATGGACATGTTTACGTTAAAGTAAATATTAATTCTCGTAACATTAACTATATGGCAATAGTTTCAGGAACAATGGACGAGGGGTAGGGAGTAGTCTCTCAAACATGGAACTAGCAATGACTGTCCCCCTTTTAAAATAAAATTTAAAGAGGAATTAGGTAAGACTTCATTAAATTAAAATATATTTTAATGAATCAGTGGAAGTTTCTCAAATATAATAACCAGCAATGAGTGTCCCTTATTTAAAAATAAAAATGAATAAGTATTTTAAACAGGGATTAGGTAAGAACGATTAAGAATAAATTGCTTGTAGCATTTGCAATAAATTGCTTGACACTTTTAATGATGCACTACTAGTAGCAGTAGCAGCAGCAACAACAGCAACAACATCATTCACAATGTCATATGTAAGAAAACATTTGAATATTTGCAAGCAGGCATCCTCATCTGCAATTACTACCACAAGAGGATAATTTTTAATGTAAGAATAAGGGTTAATGAGCATACCCTAATAATAATTTACCAGAATTCGTAAAGCAATACCCTTTTCATTTCAATGAATTTGATTTTCATTGATTTGATGTAAGAATATTAATGAGTAAGGTCTAATATTGCCATTTTGAGGTAATATTGACAACCTCAACTGTAATTACTTCCACAAGCGGATAATTTTTTATGTAAGAATAGGGCTAATATTATCAACCTCAACAGCAATTACTTCCACAAGAGAATAAATTCAAAGTAAGAATGGGGGTTTTGACACATTTTCTCAGAACTCCAACCTAGTCACCCTAAAATCTTTATGGGGGTATGTAAGAATAGATATTGTAAAAATGTCATGTTTTGTGAACATGAATGAAAAAACAGTATCTTTCATAGAAAGAATATAAAGGAATATTTAAGAAAGAATATAAAGGAATATTTGTTTCCTCCATTGTAAGAATAGTATGTTTTGTGAACATGATTATAGAAATAGAATTTGAATATATAGGAAACTTTGTTCCTTCTATTCTTTGTAAGTTTTTGACTAAGAGGAATTGATTCCATTCTTCTTTGTAAGTTTAGAGTAAGAGGGATTGATTCCATTCAAAAATGAATAAGAGCCGTCCAAATAGATAAGGCGGTCTAAATATAAATTGGTCTAAATATAAATTGGTAAATTTTATACCAATTTCTTATTGCACAGACCCAGTTTTATATGCTTTACTAAATAGTCGGGTCTAGCATAACTCTTTCCACAATCATAACATATCTTGGAAGGCAGAGTTTTATGCTTAAATTTTCGATGTCTGCTTAAATTGGCGTTAGCTTTATAGCTCTTATTGCAATACTCGCAAGCATACTTCTTTTTGGATGGCGAATCTTCCCCTCTTATTCTAGGGCGTCCAACAGCCTTTGTAGATTTGCCTTTCTTTTTTGATTGGGGTGGTGGTGACAAGGTGGATAATGGGGAAAGTGGGTTCAATAAATGAGAGGAGTTGTTGTTGTTATTGTTGTTGCTGCTCTTTTCTAACATTGTCCGTGATAATTCGCAAACAAATAGCAAAGCCTCAAATTTCGTACAAGAGCTATTTTCGGAAATTTCGATTCCCGCCAGTAAGTATTCCATATTTCAATATTTTGCTGAAAATGATTAATTTAGGGTAATGATTTATCTCTTTTTAGGACGCAATTATCTCCGAGTTTTTTCCAAACTTCTCCTCGTCTTCTTCCGCTTCAATAATTACGCAAATGGATGTCCCTGTCCCTTCAACCTCTTCTGCAATTGGTAATGGCGAACTTGTCGGACAGAACTTCCCTGCTGCTGCAAACTTCACGCAACCTACAATGTCAAGTAAACCGTCTCATGAAGAATATTTTCAAGCATCAAGAAATTTACCAAAAATTAAATCATCAGGTAAATTTCCTAAAAAGTCTTTTTCAAATAGTAACGAAGAAAAAAATATGTCTATATATCAATGTCAACATTGTGGGCGGGGGTTTAGATATCGTGCAAATTTTAATAAGCACATAGACAATTGTGTAAAAAAGTCATGTAAGCATTGTGGAGTTTTCTTTAAAACAAAATCAGATATTTCCAAACATGACAATTCTTGCCCTCTTGTAACATGTGACGAATGTGGACATATTAGCGAATCTATTGAAGATCACTCAATTCATAGAAAAGTTCATCAAAAGAAACCGTTTAAATGTTCAAAATGTCAGGAGGAATTCCGTTCAAGGAAAGAACTTTGTAAACATCAGGGGTTAATTCATGGACAGGGAGAGACTAAGAATTCCTTTCCATGGGAATTATCAAAAGCTCCATGGATAAATGAAGATGGATCAGAAGACTTAGATAAGAAAGAGTGCTTTTATGCTAACAAACGTCACATTCTATCTGAAAATAATATTGGGGATATTGTTTCTCTATACAATTTTCCCACAAATGATTTATCAGACGGAATGAGAGAATTTGACTTACACCTGCAAAGAATATACTCAGATCAGGATAACTCTTTTCGAGTTAATATTTCTTTAGGAGTTATGATGCAAAACATTGAAACAGGAGAATACAGATACTTTATTCCTTATAAGAATAATACTTTATTTGATTTTCCTCTTTCTGTTAGAACTCACAGGGATATATATAACATAAAGGAAAGAGTAGGTGGAATTGAGCTTGATGAATATTTCATTTTGAATAGACCAGACACAAAATGGAAATGTATTTTTATAACAAATATCGTATATTTTGTTACAAAATCAAATTATACACTAGGTCATGGTTTTTTACCAAGTTTTATTAAAAACAAAAAGTCAATAATTGGTCTTGATAGTCATAATTCTTCAAACAAACCAATTTCAGATAACTTGTGCGCATTTCGATGTCTGTGTTTTCACTATAAGGAAGAATGTCTTTTTCCACTAATTTCAAAATACTACAATCAGTATAAAGATCACATGTTTAATACAAAAGGAATAAACCTTCCTTCTGACCCTCTTTCTTTTAGAGGTATAAACATATTAGACATTTCAGAATTTGAGCGATGCTTTAAAATTTCGATTTATATATACGAATTACAACCAGATGATACAATTATCCTGCGATATAAACCTTCGCTAAATTTTCAGGCTATTATGCACCTTAATATATTTGAAAACCATTTATCATTTATTGCTAATTTTCCCACATACGCAAAGAAATTTTGCTGTGGGTTATGTCAAAGAATATTTGATCAAGTGTCAAATTACAAGAAGCACATGCTTCATTGTGGAAAAAGAACTACCTATGTATACAAAGGAGGTTATTACTCTTCCCCTTCAACAATATTTGAAGAGTTGGAAAACAACGGTATTATTGTTCCCCACAATGAAAGATCATTTAAGCATTTTGCTGTTTTTGATGTTGAATCTCTTTTAGAAAAAGTAGAAACAGAACAAAACGGGAAATTAAAGTGGGATCAAAAACACTCTGCAATATCACTTTCAATTGCGTCAAATGTGGAAGGGTATAAAAACCCAAAATGTTTTGTAAACCCAGACTTATATTCTCTTACCCATGAAATGCTATCCTATTTAGCAGAAATTCAGAAAGAGTCAAAAGAAATGAATCTTAAACGTATGGAAACATATGTGCAGCAATTAGAAGAGATTAAAGATGAAGCATTTGAAGAAAAAATGAGAGCTACTTGTTTTCCTGAATCTGAGAATGAGGGCGATAATCTTTCAACAAACGGTGAAGAAAGTGACGCATCTGAAGGTGATACGAATAATGATTCAGAAAAAGTAACCAAATCTAAAAAGAATCCCTCCCTTGAAAGGATATATTCTTATTTAGATTCACTTTCAGTTAAATTTATGAAATATATTGAAGAACTTCCAGTTCTTGGGTTCAATTCTGCTAGGTACGATATAAATGTATTAAAAACAGAATTGCTTCGTCATATTTTTAAAAATCACGAGTTTAGAACAGAGAATAACCCTTTTGTGATAAAAAGAACAAATTCATATATGGTCATATCTACCGGACAATTTAGGTTTTTAGATATTTGCCAATATTTATCCCCGGGTGTTTCATATTCCAAATTTTTATCTGCATACAATGTTGAACAAAAGAAAAGTTATTTTTGCTATGATTATTTAGATTCTTATGAGAAACTATTTGACAATTGTCTTCCTCCATACGAGAGTTTTTATTCCTCGTTAAGAGGGGAAAATATCGGAGAAAGTGCCTATGAAGAGTTAAAACAAATATGGATTTCAGAAGGAATGAAATCATTAAAGGATTTGCTGGTATATTATAATAATTTAGATGTTGGACCCTTTGTTCAAGGAGTGGAGAACATGCAGGTGTTCTATCATGAACGTAATATTGACCTTTTTAAAATTGCATTTTCTGCCCCTGGAATAGCCAGAAGATTACTTTTTCAATCCGCCCAAGAGCAAAATGCAGTTTTTCCCTTAATGGGAGCGGACAATGAAGATTTGTACATTACTTTTAAGAAAAATCTAGTTGGGGGTCCTTCTATTGTTTTTTGTAGACATCAGAAAATTGGTGAGACCAAAATTAGAGAGAACAATGATAATGAAATATGTGAAAACATCATTGGATATGATGCAAATGCCTTATATTTGTGGTGCATTAGCCAGAACATGCCCACAGGAATGTATGTACGACGAGAAAAAGAAAATCATTTTAAACCCCAAAAACATTGCAGATATTTTATTGCTTCAATATGGCTAGAGTGGGAATCGAGAAAACGTAATATTAACATAACTCATTTTGCAAATTCAGGAAAAGAAAAAAGGGTTGGCCCTTTTTATTGTGATGGATTTAACCCCCTAACAAATACCATATTTGAATTTTATGGGTGCGTTTGGCACGGGTGCGAATGTTTAAAGGGGGTAAAGGACGAGAAACAGAGATTAAAACAGAAACAGAAAACAGACGATCGAGAAGCATACCTTCGAAAGAAGGGATTTTCTATTTGTGTTCAAAGAGAATGTGCTTTTAATTTTGAAATGTCAGAAAGTTTAGAACTAAGAGAATTTGTTGATAGTTTTTTTCCAAACTTTTATCGAAAACATAAACAATCTGTTTCTTCTTCACAAATAATAGCGGGAATTGAAAGTGGGGATTTATACGGGGCGGTTGAAGTTGATATAGAAGTTCCTCTTACATGGAATGGTAAATTTAAATCTTCCATGACTCCACATGAATATTTTTCTGAAATGTCCCCAATTTTCGCAAGTGTTAATATAAATATGTCCGATATTGGAGAGCACATGAAAAATCACATGAATTTTCATAATATGCCACAAAAACAAAGAAGACTCCTTGTTGGGGGGTATAAAGCCGAAAAAATTATGTTGGGAACGCCACTTTTAAAATGGTATTTAGAACACGGAATGGTAATTAAACAAATTTACCAGGTTGTTGAATTTATCCCTAAACGACGTTTTGAGCAATTTGAAAAGGACGTGACAAATGCTCGTCGATTAGGAGACTTAGACCCAAATAAGAAGGTTATTGCAGACACAATGAAATTAATCGGTAACTCAGCCTATGGCGGGGTAATTATGCAAAAAGAAAAGCACCACCTAGTTTCCTACGCATCCGATCGAAGAAAGGCACTCCTTTCTGTTAATTCCCCTTCCTTTAAAAAAATGACTGAAATGGGAGGAGAATTCTATGAAATTGAAATGTCAAAAGATCGAATAACATTGGATATGCCAATATATATAGGGTTTATGATATTACAATTTGCAAAATTAAAAATGTTAGAATTTTACTATGATTGTTTAGACAGATATATAGATAGGACAAAATTTGTATATGTCACGATGGATACGGATTCTGCGTATATCTCCATTTCAAAGAAAAACCTCTTAGAAGTTGTATCTCCTGAGAGAAAAGAAGAATTTATATCTCATGTATATGGTCGATGCTTAAATACTGAAAATCCAGTTTGGTTTGTTAGAGAATGTTGCTTGCACCATAAAAGTATTGACATGAGAGTTCCTGGAATAATGAAGGAGGAGGCCAGTGGAGATGAAATAATTGCCCTTTCAAGTAAATCTTACATCTTAAAAAATAATAACCACAATAAATTTAGTTGTAAAGGAGTCAACAAATCTAGAATTTCTAACCCATTTTTAAATTACTCAAGTGTTCTACTAAATCACGAGCCAGTTGATTGTACCAACATGGGAATTAGAGCACATGGAAATACAATGTTTACATACTCTCAAATAAAGAGGGGATTTAATTATTTTTACTGTAAACAAATTGTTCACGAAGATGGAATTCGAACAAGCCCCTTAAATATTGTTTTATCCCCATGGGAGCGTCAAAATAGACTTGTTTTTGGTGGTTATTGGGATTGTCTTTCACCTCAATACAAATGCGAGCTCAGATATGAAGGTAAAACTTTTATTTCAGCAGAGCAATTGTATTATTATAGATGTGCATTGTACCATAATAAAATCGAAATTTCGCAAAATATTATATCTACTTCAAATCCGTATGAAATGTCAAAACTCCTTGCTCGTGTTAATAGGAGTATAAATTGGTATTCTGCTAGAGATTCAATTATGAAGGACATATGTGTTTTAAAGATGCAATCAATAAATAGTGTTCGCAAATATCTTTCTCAATCTAATTCTAAACAGATTGTTTTTGCGAAAAAAGGGGAAAGTTATTGGGGAATTGGAGTTTATAAAAAGGTAGGGAGTTTATTATCCAAAGAAGAATTTCAAGGAAGGAATGTTTTAGGAAATATTTGGGAAAGTGTAAGAGAGGAGTATCAAAATGAACTTTTGATTCAAGGAATAAATACCCCCAGATGTGATTTGTGTTGTGTTAGAAAAACAAACATTTCTTCAAACATATGTGATGAATGTTCAATGGAAATATATATTTTTTAACAATATTCGAATCTCATTTAAAAGGTGCTTAGATGTTGTTAACATTTTAAAAATTCGGTTATAAACAGATATTTGCCGATATTGTTATTTGTTGGTGTGTTATAACCAAACTTATTCTGTAATAAAGCTGTTCTGTGATAAATTTGAATGTGATAACAGTGTTTGTGATAATCTATTTAAATAAATTCCTGTGAATATCATTTACTCTTCATGTTGCTTCTCATTTCTTCATTGACGTTTGTACTACGTGTTGTTTCTCTTTCTTCATTGTTGTTTGTACAATATACATCTTAATTATAATAATGGAAATGGATATAGAGGATTATCATTTTTACTCTCCTTGCACCATCTCAATTAGTGGGTCAACGTCTTCTGGTAAAACCACCTTCGTTGAAAAATTAATAAGACATAAAAATGTTACGTTTAAAACCCCTCCAACAAGAGTAATATACTGTTATGGAGTTTGGCAAGATGTCTTTAATCGGATGGAAAATGTTGAATTTATCCAGGGACTTCCAGATATAGAGGAAATGCAGCTAGATGGTAATAATCATTCCCTTCTTATTTTAGATGATTTAATGAACCAGGTTGTTAAAGAAGAAAAAATGAATAATTTGTTTACCAGAGAATCCCACCACAGGAATATTACAGTTATATACATTAATCAAAATATGTTTTGTCAAGGGAAATATAGTCGATGTATAAACCTTAATAGTCTGTATTTAATTTTATTTAAAAACCCAAGAGATGTTCATCAAATATCAACTTTAGGAAGGCAATTAGGAATGGGAAATGTATTGGTTCGAGCCTATAATGATGCGGTTTCCGAACCGTATTCTTATCTTATTGTTAGTCAGGGAATATTAAAAAAATCTGGGAACAAATTCCTTACCAAACAATTTTTTCACCAATGTGTTGGTAAAGGTGTCTACTAACATATATCAAAACATTTAAACTCAACTCCCGTAGGAGAACCTGTGACAACTGAAAATAAAAATGGCCGCCACTAAAATTCTGAAACTCCATAACTTGGGGTAGAATCAACATATAATCAAGTGTGAATACACTTTTTCTAGGTTTTAAAGCATGGGGAATCCATTGGAACATGAAAAATGTTGATACAGACAATATTTAGCAAGTTAATCTACTGATACTGGGAAAAAATGAACAAAAGATGCTAAAAATATCCCCCTGAGTGTACCCTCTGAAGTAAAAAATCTATACTTCATAACTTGGGGTAGAATAAATATGTAATCAAGTGTGAATGCACTTTTTCTATGTTTTAAGGCATGGGAAATCCATTGAAATAATAATAAATTCAATATAGACAATATTTAGCAAGTTATTCTATTAATACTGAGAAGAAAAAACAACAAAATACTGTGAAATAAAGTGAAAAATCTAATTCAGATTTATGGAAGCATTCATGATCAATGACATTAGAAAACATATTTCTGCAGTCCAAACTGTAATGCAAATGTTTTTAATTATAATAAATGACATGACATGGGATACCTGAAATAAAGAAAAAAAGGCAAGTTGTCTATCTGAACTTCCATCCCAGGTTCCCTGGAGGAAGGTGAACACCTTTCCAAGTTCTTATTAACAGCAGAAGTAGGTGGTAGTATTTGTGATCTGTGAATTCACAATAATTATATTGCTTCTATTATTGGAAAACATCTAAGCTTTCTTTTGTAATTCAGGCATGGTGGAAATGTGGAAAAATCCCTTTTTCATGCCCAAAATACTTTGTCAATGTAAAAGAAGCAGTCATGCAGGATCCTTGTTTCAACTTAGGTGGGTCATATCCTTAGTGCTAAGATTGTCATATTCATCACACAAACAAATTTTTAAAATGACCTGTTTTTTTGTCCTATTGGCTATGGTGATATCTAGATCAAAGTACATCTATCTATGAGCCCATGAACATTTCCTGTAGACCTATGTCTAAACAGTACCTGCCAAGGTAGACTCCTTAGTTTCTTGGAGTAAAATGGTTTTACACAGTGCATGAAGGTAGTAACATGGCTCAAAACCCAATGTTGCCACCAAAGGTGGAGTTTACCAGTGATCCTGATGCATTGAAACAAGTTGGGGATCCATTGACATTGAATGCCCTATAATACTGTACTTTACATATTAACAGTAGCGCCATACCAAGAGCGGCGGAAAACGGCTGAACTATGAGCTAGGCGGGCAAATCACAGAAGCCTTATGTATTAACCATAGGCTTCTAACTTTCTGCTTTTTCTCTCAGAATTTGAGTTATTGCATGATACTGTAAGCTATCAAATATTATCAAATGACATGTTAAGATTGGTCATGCTTAACAAGAGGACATTTTATCCGCTAGATTTTAGCATATAGCAACTTTCGTAACAGTGTATCAACAAAAACAAGCAAGCATAAGTGTACGGGCTGCAGGGGGTCAGCGGCCGTGTGCTCCTAGGCACACACACACCCCTGCACGTCCAGCGGTAGCCCGGGTGCGGTTCGGCCCGCATAGCTAGGTGAGTCAACTGGACTGCGCATGCACAGAATGACAGAAGTTCATCCCGCAGTTACTGGTACGCACTGGAGACAGAATTCGTAAAGGGGGCTATTCTAATTTCAAATTACCCTCTGAGGGTTTTTATCACATCCTTTTTCATGTAATGTCTGGGACAGTTTACCCATTCCTTGACTCCAGAATATGCTTCTCTACTCTTTGTGCCTCATCAACGCTGGGGAGCAACATTTGTGGGATGTTACACCAGTAGCAATAGTTATCAAGGTCTGGTATTACCTGAAGGGGTTTCTGTCCATGAAGATATGAAGAAGTGCTATTCTCTATCTTCTCACTTTATTGGTCTGATATATTCTAATGATGGTCACCTGTATAATGAACAGAAGAATGTTGATCTTACCATATGCAGGCAAAAGTTATTGGCTAAACAGCTCAGGTTTCCCTCTTGCCATGCCTCCATTTGATTTCAATGAACAGATATAAGATATAAGTACATAATAGTACATGCTCAATTAGAAGGGCAGTTGATGCAGCCCATGACTGATTACTCCATCAAACAGTGTGAAAAAAACTTTTAGAATTCATCATACACACTGGCCATACAGAAGTATATTCATTTCTTTGTTCTAATTTACTCATGTGACACTTATCAAATTGATAGGCCTGTGAACCGTGTAGGAAGGAGCTCACCGCTCCTCTCGACCTACACAACCAGCTCAACAACAACACTAATATTCTGGAGAGGCAACTGGAATTTGTTTCACATAGCTGATGCAGTAAGGGATGGAAGCATCTCTGATATGGAATACAAGTCTATTTCTTTTTGCCAAATATGCTAAGCATACTAAAGATTTCTTCAGATTTTAACAATATCTTCGTAGTTTGAGAACAAAGATTCTTTTTTCTTGGCCAAGAGCAGTGCCTCAGAACCTCAGAATATATATATATAAAACATCAGAATACATAGTTTCTCCTGCTGTGATTGACCCCTTCAATCCATATTTCTGTAGGATTTATGTATGGAATTAAATTAGTATCATAGCTTTCACATTACTGTGAGTGACATTCAGAGGCAATTTCATCAGCTGGGTATAGGAGGGCTCTTCATCATCTTGCTGGTTGTCTCAGTAAGTTAGGAGCTACATTCTCTTGAATTGGCATATCCTTCAATCATGCACACCACAGCATTAAGTGATGCATATATATCTTTCTGAGCCACCCTCTAAATGATGGCTGCCATCCCATGACCTCAAGTGGAAGAAGTCCATATGTGTGCAGAAACAATCATGGTACAAAATAGTTCACAATTACCTGTCCTTAGCCACTGATTAAAAAATGCACAGCAACTGAACTCTGAGAACCAAAGTGTGAAGGGATTGGAAAAACATTGGAAGAAAGAATCTAGAATAGCAGAACTTCAGACCATTTTTATCCATGTGGTAGTAGACTATGATATAAAATCAGGTATTTTGGGGCAGGAGAAAAGGCGTTGTTTATCTTCAATTTTCCTTGAATGTTTGTATAGCAAACGTAAGTTTATATGTTTACCAATGGCAGAGCTTCCCAAAAGTATATAGAGAAAGCTGGATAAAATTCTCCAATACATTCAAAGGCAACAATTCCGAACTATATCTCCTCCTGGCCCTGAACACCTAGTACAAAATTATTCACTCCAAATGCAGAAGTTTCATCTCTTCTTCCAGAAAGTTAAAATTAACCTGGAAGTCCTCCAGCTTCTGGCTATTGCAATGCTGATGATGCAAACAGCTCACTTGCTAATGATGAAAGTAAGAAAGGCATGACAGCTGTCTTACACTTTACACAAATTGCATTACAGTTTGAACTGCAGAAATATAATCCTAATACTCTTGGTCACAAATGCCTTCATGAACCTGAATTAGTTTTTTTTTAAATAGGGTATATTTGGGAGGATTTCTTTAGGGTCTTTTATTAATTTGTTCTTATTATCAGTAGATTAACTTGCTAAATATTGTTCAGAAGTTCAGATAGATAGACAACTTGCCTTTTTACTTTATTTCAGGCATCACAATACCTGCAGAAATATCTTTCCTAATGTCATTCATCATGAATGCCTTCATAAATCCAATTTAGATTTTTCCCTTTATTTGACAGTTTTTTGTTGTTTTCTTCTTCTCAGTATTAGTAGAATAACTTGCTAAATATTGTCCATATTGAATTTATTCATATTCCAATGGATTCCCCATGCCTTAAAACATAGAAAAAGTGCATTCACACTTGATTACATGTTTATTCTAGCCCAAGTTATGAAGTATAGATTTTTTACTTCAGAGGGTACATTCACCTGTCCCATTCACCTGTTTACCTATATAGTGATAGACTACACATTTAACTATCTATGGCTGTATTCCAGGCACTAGTTATATGTCTTATAGTTCATAGAGTTTTAAGAATGTATATAATTCATGATTAGTTTCATGTGATTGTTCAAGTGTTCATCATTATCTTACTGTATTCTTACCTCTCTTACACGATTAACTCTTAGATGAGCATTCAGAGGAACACTTTACTTCGAGAAAAAAGTGCAAGTAGAAGCGATGAGGTACAGCTTCTCTCTTCTGGCTTGTGGTTTTAGTTGAGGTTCAACTTCTCATATGCTGTGGCGATCTGTTCAACCATGCTGTCTCTTGTACTTGCTTGCAGGTGACAACCATCCTCACCTAATTTATCGTAGAAGTTCGTCTTTTTTGCCTGTTGGGTTTCAGGGTTTTTCCTCTTCGGTTTATTCTTATGGATGATTTCGCCGACATATGGGGTTGGTAGACTCTGTTCTCCATTTGTTTGCCTGATGAGAGAATTATAGGAAGCAATGGACTGGTTTAACTGAAGTTGTGTTTCAGGGTGATATTCAATGAACTGTTCTTCGACTCCTTTTTGTCTAGCTAAGTGAAGGTTATATCTATTGATATTTATTCCCATGATCGTTGCATACATCACTTTGGGTTTCTCGATTTGCATGGGCACTAAGTTCTTTATATCGGTGATAATGAGAAGTATTATCGACGTTATCTCATCTTCAAAAGATGCTAGACTACTGTGTTTGAGCGAGATCTGTTGATGACGATAGTAGTGTAGAGAGAGTCATTTGTCTCTGTCGGGTACGCTTCGGGTTGAGTGGCACCGCCGCCAGGTGCTAGGTGGCGCCTCCGCATGGAGTGGAGTTAATCCTACCCCCCACCCACTAGGTAGCGCCTCTGCAAGGGGCGGGTAACCCCACCCGCTAGGTGGAGCCTCTGCATGGGGTTAATTGTAACCCCCATCCACTAGGTGGCTCCCCTGCATGATTAACTCTACCCCCTTGCACTAGGTGCCACCCCTGTGTGGTACTTCAGGGTTAGCTACTTTGACTATGATCATTCCTAAACACTAGGAGGGGTGCGTGTGGGGAGGGTGGGGTTAACACCCCTCTACTTTTAATACATGGGGAAGTTATAGGTTCCTGGTTCGATCCCGGGTTAGGGCAGAGTTTTATTTAAAAAAGCATAAGGGGGATGCATAAGTCGAGTGGGAAATGTTCATTTGCTTGTCAATAGGGAAAAAAAAAAAAAAAAAAGGTGATGAAAAAAGGGTTTCCTCCACCCGGAATTGAACCGGGGACATTTCTCCATGGAAGCTCTGCATGTAAGCCCAGAATCAAATTGCTTTGACTTGGATTCGATCCAAGGCTTACCCCACGTCCACGAACGCTCTCCCTCTGAGCTACCAAGTACCACACATTGCACCACATCATATATGGCCATTTCCACCAATTTGACAACATTTGGGCCCCTAGACACCCCCTGAGTACCCAAAAATAATTTTTACATTGATCAGTTGATTTTTTATTTTCTATCAACCTTATATATATGCACATTAAACTGCCAAGTTTGGAACCATTCTGATAATTAGAAATTTGTTTACAGGGGGGTCGAAAATAGATCCCAAATATGAAAAAAATGCTAAAAATAGCATGACGAATAATGGTACATATTTCTACATAAATGAGTATTTAAATTAGAAATAGATAAAACAAATATGCACATAATGTATTGAACTATTTTGTACTTGATAGGTCTCGACATAAGGATCATAACACCTTTTATTTGGTGAAGATATTCTAACTAGAAGAAAAGTTACAGCCAAATAACCATTCAGTAATGGTAATAATAATGGCAGCGGCAAGGGTGATAGGTCATTGACCCTCTGCCCACATTATAATGTATTTATACACATTATATAACTCATTATATTTAGAATATATGTAACATTCATTACCCTTATTTAGGTTTTTAAGTTGACTCAAATACTTGTATTTAATGTTCCTGTTCTGTTTAAGTATTTAGAGGCAAAATCTTCAAGGATAAACGTTCTAATATTATGTATATATGTTAGAGATATAATTTTTGATATTATGTGACAGCAGGCGTGACGGCACACGACGGCAGGCGTGACGGCACACGACACAACGTGACGGCAAATTTTTAAAGCATTTTGCCTTAAGAATCATGTAAAAACGGCACAGAAATCATGAATTCCAATCTACAAAGGTTGATATTAAGCAAAGTCAATAATAAATGTAAAATTTAGAGTTTATTATTAAATTTATGCCTTATAAAGCTCTAAAAACCCTAAAATATGCGTGACGGCACACAACATGAACTCTGGGACCCACCACCTTTTGGCACCATGTTATTTCTCTGCTATGATCCAAGAAAAACTCAAATAAATACATTTAATGTTTTAACATATATAATCCTATGCATTTTATCATTATTCATAATAATTTGGTAGATATATATATTTTTTATTTTTTTATTCTACCTTAGGCACACTGCGTGACGGCACACAACATGGGGGGTGCCCCACACAAAAAAAAATTGGTTTTTGATGGCTTTTGGCGAAAAAATATTTTTTTAGCATTTTTTTTTACATAGATCATGTTCACGTAACCTACTATCACAACATATAAAAAAAAATGTTCAATTTTGAAGATTATTTAGAAATTCAGCAATTCCCTGGACTAATGGCAGTTTTAAAAAATGATTTTTGCCCCTAAAATGGGATTTTGAAATTTAAAAAAAAAAAAAATTGGACCAAAAATGCCAAAAATGTGGTTCCGCAGGTTGGTAGAACCATCCAATTAAAAAAAATTATCAAATTAATAGTAATTAATTTGATTTAAGCCCATTTTATCACTTTCCACGGTTGGGGGCCAAATGTTGTCAAATTGGTGGAATTGGCCATATGTTATACACTTTCGAGATGAGGTTTTGGGGGTCTCATATGTGTGGGCGACATTTGTGGTGGGGAGGATGTGACACTTGCTTTTGTTTGTTTGTTGTTATCACATCGCATGTTGACATCCTCACTTTACATTTTGCTCAGGTGGACGTGTGTGTATGTGCGATTAATATATATATGAAACAGTGTTACGCTATGAAAACTGATAATGCGCTGGGGTTTAATCTAGGGTTGACATTGAGTGATTTAATTGTCTTCTCACCTCACATTTTATCCAAATGGGAGATGAGTATATCAATTTAATATGTTTATGAAGCAGTGTTGCGCCATGCAAGCTGTTAATGCATTGGGAGTTAAATTTATGGGTGACATTATAGTTATGACGCAAAGTGGGGCGTGAGTGTTTCAGGTGAAAGACAGGGGTGGGATGGGAGTATAAAAGGGTGGAGAGGGTGATGGAATGGATTATACAGTCATGGCGTTGCACATGTTTAACCCCGCTCATTTAAATGGAGGAAAACTTTCAGTTGTGGGCTTGTCATCAGGACCACCCTTTATTTCAATACAATGGAAACTCAGTGAAAGGTGGGAAGTTTGCGTCGCTAAATATACTTGTGGGAAAAAACCTGAATTCAAGTTTGTGGCCAAGTTTTTTGCGATGACTTTTCGAGGCTTTGACTACAGAAGTTTTGTTGAATTGTGTGCGCGAAGGGGGAGGATAATTCCTTTGTGTTCTGCTGATTATGGGGCTTCAATTACTGTGGGGGAGTGGAAAGTGAAGAGGGCGGACAGCGACAAACACTTGGTCACATTTTGTAGTGGTGACTTGCAACTCGATTTTACCAAGAGAGAGTGCCGGAAACTTATTTAAAAAATGGACACAATTCTGCGATTTCTAGATCCGGGTAGTTTGGCGGGTGAGTTTTTAAATTAATTCAAATTCATCTAACATACTTCATTTACTTTTCATGTCTTTTAACATCATTATTGATCACTTAATATTTCATTTGTGTGAATATTGGATAATTTATGAATGTATTGTTTTGTTTTATTTCAGATGATATAGATTAAAGAAGAGCCGCATTTTTTAAAGGGGATACAGAAGTTTACATGTGAAATGGGGGGTTAAAATGGTGGTTCTTAATTGGAGGGGTGTGAGGGGGATTACATTCTAAAATGGGGTATCTATGGATCAAGTGATCTGAGCGATTTTTAGCGACATTTTTAGTGGGGAATTTTACATTTTAGTGGGGTGGTGTTTATTTTGAGTAGTGGAGGGTTTTCATTTATTTGGGGGTAGAGCAGAGCAAGAGGATGAACGACATTACACTTTTAACACCCAAATTCCCGCGATATGGGGATATTGTGGTGAGGCGGAGAACATATGAGGGAGCAAAGCATATAGTGTGTGTGGATGAGATGGTGTATAATGGTTTGTTTCATTTAGCCTCCGGATCTTACTCATGCTATAATTGTGGGGTTGTATTACATTCTTGGGAGGAAAGCGATATTCCCGCCGTTGAGCATTTCAAGTATTCCCCTGGGTGTGAAATAGCCAAACGGAGAATTAGAGCAAATGGACACGTTGTCAATATTCTCGCGAATATTTTACAGAGAATTGGGGAAGTCGAGCGACGTATAAAGGATACTGCATTAAAGCAGGAGAAGGAAGTCGCCAAATGTAAAAATAATTCATTTTGGGGGCGGAGTCAATTTGTGGATATACTACGAAATGCTCCCCCCTATAGAAGCTTAGACGAGGGTTCTAATGTTTCAGAAGAAGATGTTGTGTAGGTTGGGGAGGGGTGGAAAAATATATGGGAATTTAGACATAGGTATGTATTACTCGCTCACATATTAGTAATTAGAGTTGGGGTGGGACAGCAGTGGGGACATTGTCTTATCCCCGTGTATTTCCCCATTTGGTGAATAGGAAGACGACTTTATATATAATCCAGGATTAATGGAGGGGGGAGGGTGGTGTGGGGAGGGAGAACGGTATATATAGTCCCATCTAACGAACACATGCACACTTGGAATATAGGGGGAATTTGAGGACATCTCTCCATCAACGCTTCATGCAGCAGAGAATCTACATTCTGACTCTACACAATTGACGCTGTTCTTCTTTCCGGCTCCCAAATCATCACAATTGGACATATACCATCCTTCATTACTCAGAAATTTGGTTATTTTCTGAACATCTTATTTAACATCATGTCTAACGTAAGTTACTTTATTTTCTTTAATGAGGGGTGGAATATTTATTTACATGGTTTTGCTTGTTTTTACTTTTTATGTCTCTTATTCATGTACACATTACTCGACTCTACCATTTGGAGAATAACACCCCATGTATGTATGTCAATTGTGTGGGAGCGATTTGTATTTGTAGAGGGAATTCAAAGTTTAAATACTTTATAGACTATTTTCCCTACACTTATGTGAATGAAGATGGGAACAGGACATTGACCATTTACCCTTTTTTGTTTAGTCGCCAAAAGCTTCAACTTCTGGGACCCCTAAAAGGAAGACGCGAGGTGTGGGAGCCAATACATCCGTCTCACAAACGCTGACGCGTCAGGAGACCACATCTTTGGTTGTCGACAAAGATAACTTGATCGAGAAGACCTCAAGCGTTTCTGAGGTGAGTCTCGCTCAAATTAAATGTTATACCCTCTCCCATATTTATTTCTACTCTCTTTCCACTTTAACTATCTTTTTATATTATATTTTAATATCAGGGATTGAATATGATGCAATTAATCTTTTTTATCGATTTCTAAATGATTTGGTATATACATAATTTGCTATAACACTCATATTTTATTTATATAGGTTGAGGAGGTTGTTGTTACACCACTGGCGAAACCTCCAAGGCTTTCCAAAGTAATAACAGTGTATGAGACGGATTTGCCTGGGGAAGCACATGGAGATTTCCCCAAAAACGATGTGAGACTGAGCGAGTTTCTCTACTTGGAACTGTGTGTGGACAAACAACTGAAAAAGCCCGTTTTCAACTTGAGGCGATGGAAGAATGTTCAAACGTCCCCAACTTGTGTCGCACCACAAAAAATGAATAAGGCCATCCCCCTAACTTATAGGAGGTTGATCATTTTAATGGAGAATTTAACTACGTTTAAGGACTTTTTAGACAACCCCATGAGAAGAAGTGTGGCGATATGTGTTCATTTGGGGGGAGCCATTTATGGTACAGTTGAGCGGGGGTGGCCTCATTTGGATGTTAGAAGGTGGTGAAAACCCACCCCAGCTCACACAACTCTTGCGGCCTCGAAAACTGGGGTTACAATACGGCCGGGGGAAATAGAGGAGGTGTTGAAATCATTAGAGGACGTGGTGGAAAAGTATCCTCTGCTATTTACCGATGAGATGGTCATTTGCCCGCACGAGGATGAGGCGACATGTGGGGAGTGTTCCCCATACGGGGATGTTGTCCACCCAAAATGCGTCAATTGTGTTTGAACATGAGGAAAAAACTGGATAATTACTTTTACGCTAATGTGGTTTTATTTACTGTATGAATGTATAAACGATGAAAATGAAGGGGTTATTGAGAAATTTGTATTTGTTCACGATGTTCGATATAATTATCTAAGTTTGAATAAAACAGACGAGAGTATATAAACAAACATATGTATTTGTTATTCACTTTGATATAAGACGCTGAAGGCGGACGGGCTACATCCCGGATCTACAAAAACTATAGAGTGATTCACATTCTCATATTCATATCACTAAGATGTCTAATAAGCGACATAAGAAACGATCAAATAGTGTATTTGATAAATTAAAGAAGCGCCTTAAACACATGTTTTGTATGCGTTCAAACCCACATATGTTGAACGATTTTATTAAGATTTCTGGGCCATACAACATTTTATGTTTTGGGGTGGAAACTACGTGTATATTTGGTGGAAAAAACAAGAAGAAGAAGAAAAAACATAGGAAATATAATAACGGGGGACAAAAGGGAGACAAGAAAAAGAGGAAAACAAAACATACGAACGTTGATCATTGAAGAGCGGGGGTCAAAATGCACTCGTTCATTTACCCGAATTAACTAGACGAATTATTGTAATGTAAAAATATAACAGAACAATACTCCATATTTTTACCAACTTTATTGTATCTTTCTTTAAAATACATGATTTAGTAAATAAATGATTGTATTAAAACGATACGTGTGTTTGTTTTATATTTTATGAATGGGTTTCCCCAACAATTGACGACGAAATAGTGCCCTCCAATTTCTTCCTTCAAACAGTGTCTAAATATGCCACCAACTCTGAAAATGAAAATGTAGAAATGTTACAAACAGAGATACAAATCATATATTGGATTATAAATTATGACTCACGTAGAACACATGTATTAAATATTAAAATAAGGGTAGAGCAAACCTGGGGTTGTGGGGATATTTCCACTCACGTCTTTGGGTTCCATTAAAAAGAAGAAGTCCTCGAAATTAACACCCCCTCCATTATCACATCACCATTATAAAATGGGGGTTAAATACTATATTTTAGCGATGAGAATGAGGGGATATTATAAATGTGAGGGAAATACACATACCTAATTCTCGTTTGTATCCACTTGCTTAGCTCCCTTTTATTTTCCATGGTGGCTACAGAACGAAATGGGGTCGTGATGAGGGTGATGGGTGTATGTTCAAAATGCAAACACCAATAAAGGTGAAAATAAATGCTTGCCATTTAAACATAAACTCCCATTTCTTTCTTGCTTTTTGTGTTTGTTTATAGTATTTAAGCCACTGCTTGAACTCCTTTTAATTGGGGACGAGTGGGGGATATAATGGGGGTATTACCATTACACGATAAAAGTTCCAAATCTCAATTCCCTTTACACATGTATTGTCATCTTTCACGATCCTGGTCAACAGTATAAATAATCCCTCTGTTTGAAAGTGGTGTGAGCAAAATGTCCCCCACTCTCCAAGCTCTGTAATCTGCTAAATAACACTAGCTATTTACCCGAATTTGCATATATTAGTGTGCCATAAGGCTCTTACTCGCACATCTTAACACGTTTCAATGGATAAACCTCTACACAGCGGTGCAGAGGTGACACCTAACGATAAGCCTCATCAACAATGCCGCGCAGCCACCTAGCGTAACTTTCAAACACCCCAATTCTCGCATGCGTTGCGAGATGCTATTTTTACGGGTGATTTTCGAGTAAATAACGTCAACCTATTTCATATGAGATATGTATTTACATTATTATGTGGAGTAAATAGTATAAACCCCCCTGTATATATAAAACACTTGTAAAAAAAACGGAAAGTCTTCAACTTCCGGTTTCTATCGGCGCCATTACTGAACAGAACACGGGACACGATTCACGAGATGCTGGTCTTACGTCTACTTTTAACGATCTCATTAACAGTTTCACGAGTATCATCTTCCAGACATAGGAAGTATGATTGCGGCGAAATGGAGGGGGCATGCACATGCACAAAGACGACAGTATCATGTCGTGGTTTGGATCAGTATCCGAAATGGGTGGCCGTAGTGCCAAAACACGTGGAGAGGATCGATCTTTCGGGAGGCTACATCCGCACTTTCAATGATCACTTCTTCAAAAAATTCTCAAACTTGCGAGTCGTTAATTTGGAATCTAATAGAGTGACCTTTGAATGCTCGAGCATACCGACAGACATCAAATTCACGTTGTACGCCGGGTGTGAACTAACGACGCAATCTTCAAAAGTCGGTTGGAAGGATCTAGCTGTTCTAATCCCACTGATCGCCGGAGTGCATTACGGTAAGCCGCCTTAACATTCACACTTTTATTGTGGTTGGGTGATGGGGATTAATGTGGTGTACCTTCAGACGCAGGATAAAAACAGGAATTTGGAGATCCCAGACCCTTTACCTTGTCCCCCAGGGGACCCACTCTCATGTTCTTTAACCCTGGAAACCTGTCTAATTATTCTCATGTCTGGCAAAACCTCACCTCTGATTCATCTATTCTATCCTACATAGATGGAGTTACTCTGGAATTCAAGGATACTCCTTTCCAATATTATAGACCCCAGCAATATGTTTTTGGTCCTACCAGAAAAGCTGCAGTCAACTCAGAGGTGCAGGCACTTATCTCTAAGGGCATCGTTGAGGAAATCGAGTGGTGTGATATTAGATTTCTCTCAAATGTGTTTGTTGTCCCTAAACCCAATGACAAATGGCGTCTCATCATCGATCTAACCATACTTAACACTTTCATGGAGAAGGTCCACTTTAAGATGGATAGCCTACAAACGGCTATTGAGATGCTAAGACCAGATTCTTACATGTGTTCCTTGGATTTGAGAGAAGCCTATTTCTCTCTCTCTTTGCACAAGGATTTCCGTGCTTATGTTACCTTTCCATGGGAGGGTACCTACTATCAATTCAAATGTGTTCCCTTTGGATTAACTTCTGCCCCTTACATCTTCACCAAAGTTATGAAGCCTGTTTTCGCTAATATACGCGAGAGAGGGGGTCATGGTTTCTGCTACATTGATGATTCTTTTCTGTGGGGCCAGTCGAAGGAGGACTGTGCCCGTTCTGTTCTGATCGCCCTTCAGGCCTTACATTCAGTGGGGTTTTACATCCACCCAGAAAAATCCTCTCTATTACCTTCAAAAACCATGAAATTTCTCGGTTACATCCTAGACTCACGGTCCATGGAGGTGTACCCAACTCCAGAGAAACGACAAGCAGCTTTAGAACGTCTTACTGACATCTTAGCGAAGAAGAACGACATCTTCTCCATACGCTTCATCTCTTCAATGGTTGGCACCCTTGTAGACTTGTGTAGAGGCATAGACTATGGCCTAGCACACTACAAACAGATCGAACGAGATAAGATCTTTGCTACCATCAGGAATCACGGGGATTTAGACGGTAGTATGTCTCTCTCCCCCAATTCCATAAAGGACCTTTACTGGTGGAAGGAGAATTTACCTTGGCGAACAAGGAAAATTAGAACCTTCGCCCCCACTATTACCCTACTCACAGATGCATGTGACTATGGTTGGGGTGCGGTCCTCGAAGATGGCATGGCCAATGGTGAATGGGACGACTATGAAGAGGGATACCATATTAATGCTAAAGAGATCTTAGCAGTCAAATATGGCATCTATTCCCTCATCAAGGATGTAGTCAGTACACACATCCTCATCCGTAGTGACAACACTACCACCGTCGCCTACATTAACAAGTTTGGTGGCACCAAATCGGATAATTGTGATTACATCGCCAGAGAGATCTGGCTATGGGCTGAGCAACGTGACAATTGGTTGTCAGCTTCACATATCCCTGGTGTTGAGAATGTCAGAGCAGACTTGGCAAGTAGACACCTTACCGATGATACAGAATGGCAACTAAGTCGAGACATCTTTATGCACATTTCCTCTGAGTTTGGTACACCAGACGTGGATCTTTTCGCTTCACGCCATAACTATCAAGTCCCATGCTTTGCTAGCTGGTTCCCTGACCCTCTCTCTACGTACGTCAATGCCTTTACGTTAGATTGGAGCTCTTTCTCAAGACCTTACATTTTTCCTCCTTTCAGACTTGTAGGCAAGTGCCTACAGAAGATAAGCTGCGATCGTCCAAGAGCCATCATGATAGTCCCCAATTGGACATCGCAGCCGTGGTTCTCCCAAGTACAGGAGATGTCACGTCAAACCCTTCTGCTTCCGAGTCATCAAGGGAATCTCATTCCCAACAAGGGAAAGAATCAGGACGAAAAGATAGAACGCCTGAGTCTGATCGCTGCTCTCTTCTAACCCTACTTCCTCAAGTCCAGATGTTATCTGATCGTGCCAAGGCACACTTCTTAAATGGTTGGGCACCCAACACCAGAAAGTCCTATGATGTCTACCACCGCAAGTGGAAAAGATACTGTGACGAGAACTCTGTTCCCTACCTAACTACAGACTTACATCATGGTATTGAATTCTTGTGCGACCTCTTTGAGGATGGTCAATCATTCGCATCTATTGGAACAGCCCGTTCCTCTCTCTCCAATATCATGTCTTACATTGAGGGCAAAAGTTTCGGTGCCAATGAAACTGTATGCAGGATCATGCAAGGCTTCTTCAGATCCAGGCCCCCAAAGACACGCTACTCTGAAACGTGGGATCCAAACATTGTGTTAGACTATCTAGAAACTCAGTTCCCACATCAATCGCTCAACCTGGCTCAGCTAACCCAGAAGACTGCGACCTTGCTTATGCTAGTTACAAGCCAAAGGGTCCAAACCCTTCGCACCCTGAAGTGCGAGGACATAGTCTTCTCTACACAAGATAAAGCATCTATCCTTCTGTCTGAGGTCATCAAGACCAGTTCGGTTTATTTTATTTTTTTTTTATTAGAAACGTTTATTAATCGATACACAAAATAATATGACAATATACAATCTATTCTTGCAGAGTACAGTGACATGTGTATAATTGGTAGGAAATGAGCCTCAGTTTTAACCATTTGAACGGTTAAATCTGGTTGAGTGGCTATTACCTTTTGGTTCGATAAACTGTGACATGTTTCTGCATGTAACAACACAAATAGAAAGAGACTAGTTAAGAGAAGGAACTAGGAGAGAACTACGATGATAGGATGAGGGGTGAGAGATAGGAGGATATTTACAGTTTTAAGAGAATATAGGTAACATACATTCAGCCTTGGTTAAGGCTGTGAAAACCTTATAATCATTTATGTTTCTTGTGTCAACATCAAGATTGTTCCATAGTAATGCAGTTTTTCTTTGGACACTTTGGTCATAAGACACAATGTTTGGCCTATTTGAGAACAGCACTGGTGCCTGCCACTGTCTTGTTTGTCTTACATATTGGTCAACAAAGGCTGGTTTTTTGCTTCGTTTAAAGGCAAGGTTTAGGATATGAGCCCTCCTTCTGTCCACTAACTTTGGTACACTGGCTATTCTGTGAATAAGTAGTGTATTTGTTAACTTTGGGAGTTTGAGTGCAATTTTTAGGCACTTGTTTTGTAAAATTTGCAGTTTATCAATGTGCCTTGCTGCACATCCGCTGTAGATAACGTCACCGTAATCTAACAATGGGAGTATAAATACCTTGTAAATTCTTAGAAGAACCTGTGGTGGCACCAGTTTAGAAATTCTCTTGAGGAGGTACATTTTATGACTCACATTTTTATGGGTAGATCGCACTTGCATATCATATTTCAGATTGGCGTCTAATGTAATGCCCAAGTATTTGTAAGATTCTACACAATCAAGCTGAGTACCACTAATGATAATATTCGGTTTAACATGATTTACTCTGCTTCGAACACCTCTGAGGTGCATTGTCTTAGTTTTGCTCACATTCAATGTCAATTTATTAGACTCACACCAACGAAAAAGATTGTTAGTATCTTCTTGCAGTAGTACATTCAGGGTGTCAGTGTTATTATGGCTACAGTATATGACAGTGTCATCTGCAAAAAGCTTTACTCTGCTATGAACAAGACAATGTTCTACATCATTTACGTAGATAAGAAAAAGCAGGGGCCCCAGGATAGATCCCTGGGGGACTCCATAATTTACACTGGCACTCAAAGATTCAGTATCATTGCAAACTGTTGTTTGTGTTCTCCCTGTGAGGTAGTTACGCAATAAGGCAAGCAAGTTGCCCTTAATACCATATTTGTCTAATTTGGCTAAAAGTACATTGTGGTTCACCGTATCAAATGCCTTTTTTAGGTCAAAAAATACAGCGAAAGAGGTGCTACCATTGTTCCTGTCTTTTAGTATGTCGTCTGTGAAGTCAGAGATTGTGTCCACAGTCGATCTTGATTTTCTGTAACCATTTTGTTTATCGGAAAGGACATTGTGATTTTCAAAGAAATCTAGTAGTCTACTGTGAATAACCTTTTCTAATAACTTCGACTGAATAGGAAGCTGGGTTATAGGCCTATAGTTAGAAATTACTGAGGCTTCTCCACCTTTGAACAGCGGGGTGACACATCCTTTTTTCCAGGAATTTGGAATCAAATTTGAAGCAAGTATGAGGTTAAATATGTGACTCAAGACAGAGGGTATCGCTTTGAATACATCTTTGAAAACAAACGACTTCATGAATGGAATATTGCTACCCTTGTTGACATTGATATCTTGTGCAATTTTTACAATTTCATCTGGATTTGTAAACACATTACTCAAGGTTTGTTCACACTCTTGCCCTATAAAAGTCCATGGCGCATCAATTTGTGCTGCTAAATTCTCTCCAATTGAGGCAAAAAAGTTATTGAAATGTGTAGCTACATTTTCAATGGGTACTGGTAGTTTAGTGTTTTCATCAATAATATTTATTTCATTGTTAGAATTTTTCGACTTTTTGGGAATGAGCTGACTAACCATTGACCAGAATTCTTTGTTGTCATTGAAAGTTTCTATGCTTAGGTTAGACAGGTACCTTTTTCTGGCCTTGCGGCATGAGTTTGTAACTCTGTTTCTTTTTTTCTTAGCTGTCACCCAGTCATCGTGTTTTCTCGTTTTTTTTGCTTTTTTCAGTGCTTTGTCCTTATCTCTTATTTGTATAAGCAGCTCGTCAGTCATCCATTTTTCCCTAGGTAGGGTAATTTTTTTCTTTACGACTGGACATATGCCTGACAGGGCTGTAGATAACTTTTCAATGAAAAAATTCCAAGCCTCTTCAGGGTTTTCCAAATCAATGATACAGTTCCAGTCGATATTTCTAATTCTAGTAATAAAATCAGCAGTCGTATAGTCTCTATAGTTTCTGTATTCAATTACTTTTGGTTTGCGAGATTTGAACTTTTGTCTCCTAAGGGTTACAAAGGTCATCAGATGGTCAGCTACCCATACATCGAGTACACCACTAGCATACACATAATCCTCCTTGCTAAAAATCAAATCTATACAGGACTCATGGACACGCTCTCTGTCTTCCCTAATGTCAAATCTGGTTGTGTCTTTTATCAATTGAGTTAACCCCAGTTCATGACCCATATCTGTAAGATTTATGACTGCTTGGTCCTGGATATTAAACATGTTAAAATTGAAATCTCCGGCAATTACAACATCACAGTTATTGTTGTCAAAGATAGGTTTTGAGACAGTAGCAAGTAATTCTTCCATAAAGACATTCTTGTCGCCATCTGGCGGTTTATATACAACAAAAATATTTAGGTTCCTCTTATTAGTAAACAGGATAGTACAACATAGTAGCTCAATATTCGCATTTGATACATTCAGAGTATAGTGTGTTTTGAACGTGTAACCATTTTTTATGTAGCATCCAACGCCACCACCCAATTTAACACTGTTATCAGGGTTTAGTACACAGCGATCTTGTCTAACAATAGAGTTGTACCCATCTAGTTCGTGGTCCAGGTTTCTATCCAAACTGGTCAGGAATGTCTCAGTGCAGAGGACGATGTCTGGGAAAATAGGTAGAATAGTATTTTTGAAGTAGGCCGCGCCTTGGGGCAATTAGCCCTGGAATCTTTTCCTTCAAACGAGAAGATCTGCATCTTGACATGCTTACGCCACTACCTTCTCAGAACAAAGGTTTTCAGACCAACTGATGAATTAGGAAATTCTGTGGGTCCTCTCTTCATCAGCCATGCTAAACCCTACAAACCAGTAGGAAATCAGACCATCGCCAAGTATGTCAGGTGCACTTTGGCTGCTAGTGGTATTAATACCAACACCTTCAAAGCCCACAGTGTTCGTTCGGCTACTGCCTCCAAGCTAGCTTCCATCCACGTGCCCATCAAGCAGATAATGGACAGGGCGCAATGGCGAAACGAAAACACTTTCAGGAAGTTTTATCAGAAACCGATAAACGTGACAACATCAACTTCCTCCAGCTTACTCTCGGATCACTCCAAAAAGAGAAAGCAGAAGAAGAAATAACATTCTTCTCCTTAGTCTGTGTATCTTCAGGACTCCTAGTAGTGACAGGAGATCCTTAGGACTTATATATGTAGTCAAAGTATATATCTAGGCCTAGGAACTAGTCATATATATATATACCCTATACTCAGCATCTATTCAAGGATCATTTCTATTTCTCCTCTCCTAGACCTCCATCGCCTCAAAGTGAGCCTCTAGCCTTAACAGTCTCGTGTGTGTGTTGAGATGGTGTTGTGGGGAATTGCCTTTGTTAAAGCTCTCGAGTGTGCCGCAACCTAGCGGCAGCGACACACAATAATTAGTAGAATCTACTAACCTTACTCTGTTCGGTGACGTAGATTCGTGATTATTGGAGGAGACAGCCGCTGGTGGAGGTGCACTGGCCCACCCTACCCATCCCTAATCTTGTTTGGGCGGCTGTCTCCATTTATTCCAATATCACATCTTCCTTATTACATCAGGAATATTACGTGGCAATTCCCTTGGCTAGCTCCCCGGTTAAAAGACTGCCTGAAGTATGCGTCTCCCATCTCCAGTGCACCTCCACCAGCGGCTGTCTCCTCCAATAATCACGAATCTACGTCACCGAACAGAGTAAGGTTAGTAGATTCTACTAAATAACCATTCAGTAATGGTAATCATAATGGCAGCGGTAGGCCTAAGGGTGACAGGTCATTGACCCTCTGCCCATACACATTATATTACTCATTATATTTAGAATATACATATCATTTATTACCCTTGTTTACCTTTTTAAGTTGATTCGAATACTTATATTGATTGTTCCTGTTCTGTTTAAGTATTTAGAAGCAAAATCTTCAAGGATAAAGGTTCTAATATTATGTATATATGTTAGAGATATAATTTCTGATATTATGTGACGGCAGGCGTGACGGCACACAACGGCAGGCGTAAAGGCACACGACAAAACGTGACGGCAAATTTT
The DNA here is from genome assembly GCA_942159475.1 of Sthenelais limicola. NCBI lineage: Eukaryota > Metazoa > Annelida > Polychaeta > Phyllodocida > Sigalionidae > Sthenelais > Sthenelais limicola. The sequence continues at coordinate 86,470,740 of OW804095.1, forward strand.
TTAAGCATTTTGCTGTAAGAATCATGTAAAAACTACTCGGAAATTATTCATTTTAATCCACATAGATTCATTATAAGCAAAGCCAATAATAAATGTCAAATTTAAGGTTTATTATTAAAGTTATGCCTTATAAGGCTCTAAAAAACCTAAAATAGGCGTGACAGCACACGACAGGAGCTATAGTACCCACCACCCTATGTGCATTGGAAAATCCACCAGTGCATGTAAAAGTGCCACTGACCAGTCACAAAAGTGCAACCCGCTCAAAAAAGCAGTTTTGCACCTGGTTTTGCACCTGATGCAATGTGCATCATCAGATGCACTCCAAAAATGTGTATCAAATTTATGTATATAAATCAGGTATCAATGCACTATAGCTACATGCATTGGAATTCCAAGTCAGTCGCGAGGAATTTATACAATTCTTAAATTATAGTATCTTTTATTCTGTCAAAAAAATATAATTATATTTCATGAGGCAATGTATGAAAACATTTATGGTGAATACAGCATTTTTTCAATGTAACTGTTAAAGCCCTATAAAGAATAAACACTTATAAATTAAGCCTCTACCTAAATGTCATGTTTAATTGTATGAACAGTGATGAATGAAGGAATACCTTTTACTAAATAATTCCCTCCCTCTCCCTAACATAGCAATAGCAATGAAAGTGCTTCACTGAGTGCATTATAACTGTGTCTTTTACACCTGGTCAGTAGCACATTGTTGGGAGCATCAGAACCACATTTATATAGGGTCAATGGAGCATATTGTATTTAGTTGAGAATCTCATATATTCATCTGTATAACCTAAACATTGTTAACACTTCCATCACAAACAATAGTTCAAATCAAATCTGCACCCACAACTACCATAAACTTCTACGACACAATGAAGCTACAACAGTCCATAATATCTGCCACTGCTCACTCACCTGCATGGCATTCACACCTAATGTCGCACATATCTGACACTCCATTCTCTAACAGACACACTCAGTCTCTGACACCCATTCATAGAAACCCCTCTCCACTAAATTAAACAATGTAATGCTACCTCCATATTATCCAAATATTACCTTCCCAAATTCTCCCCTGATTTAATCAATCCTTTTATAATTTCGGTGGCACGTTCCTCATACAGCCATGAAATGCAAATATGCGTCACGATTACGCGCGGCTGTAACGCATGCCTGCTACTAGTAAGATCATAATGATGCATATGGTTGAATTCCTTATTTTCCCAGCTTTCTATAGATATAAAGTATGTGCATATCAACGAATATATAATATGATTGAGTAGTTACCAAAGATAATCATTTATTTCTTTTGCTGGAGAATAATAAGGAATAGCATGGCCGAACATGCTCCTGGTAAGGGTTTTTCCCCAACGTTTTTATTTTATTATTCAGGCAGAAGACAACAGTTACACTCTCACAAATCAATTGTGATTTTCGTTATGCCCTGGGGATGCTACTCAAATCTCTTACATTTCATCATTGCAGGGAAGAAGTTAATAATATTAATTCATATTCATATTTTCTCATATTAACAATGATTTCTACTTTTAAACATTGTGTCGACGAGGGTCTCTATAATTATTTACAATATGATATTATACAATACAAGTATTGTAATGTAAGTATTTAGCAATATGTAAAAACCGACAATAGAAAATAATACATCTGGACTTTATCTCTATCCTCCTCACCTCTAGTATATAAATCTTTTCAAGGCTATATTAAAGTAATTTATTTTCCTCAGATCCGCAGGCAACATATTCCAAGATTTTGACAGTACATATATACACAAAATTTACAATCATTTTCGTTTTGGGGAGCAAATGGGTCCAAGGTGGGTGCATTTGCTTGTCTAGTATTACATGCAGGGTTAGCTCCTCTTTCTTTTGCATATACTTCATTATAACATTATGAAACTATGAATAGTTTATGCAGCTTTAATATAAAATAACCAATCATTCTCAATACATGGTACTTATTGTCATAGGCTCCCTATTGTGCGACTTGTTCTCACCAGGTGATGGTACTTGTTTCTCACTAGGTGGCGTGACAGGTCACTGCATTGCATTTATAATTTCATTAACAATAAAAGTACTGCTAATACACTAATGTGGTATTCATACACTATTGATATTGTCCAACAAATACTTATGAATATTATAAGTGATATTCTTCTAGAGTTTATATGTATAATGTATATATTGGGAGTCAACCTGATCAAAACACCCTTATAACTGTAGTGTATATGATTGTGACTAGTCAGCTGGGAGTCTCTAAACTCACCAACAATCGAAAGGATTCATACGCAGAGGCTGTGGGGATGCCTAACAGGATGGAAATAATGATGAAATAATAGATGTATTTCCATGCAAAGACAAGGTAACATACCTTGATATACACTCTTTGCATTATATTGGGGAATATATTTCTGTGAAGAATTCTCCAGCCTTAATACTGTTGAGATTCAGAGGTATGAGACTCTCGCTGAGTGCAACAGAACTGATTTTTATAGCCTGGTCAGTAGTGCATCATTGATTGCTTCAAAAGTGCATTTTATAACCTGGTTAATTGTGCATCTCTGAGAGCATTAGAAGTGTATTTATAAATCGGGTCCATAGAGCATTGTAAAATCAAGTTTGAGCCTCAAAACTGTTTACGATTTCCACTAGTAAAGCACCAGGTCAGAATCAGGTGTAAATGTCCAGGTAAAAATCATGTTATAACTGCTCTATTGCACATCGGGCACCTTTTGCTGCCATGTTATTTCTCTGCTACAATTCAAGAAAAACTCAAATCAATACATCTGATGTTCTAAAAATATATAATCCCATGCATTTAATCATTATTCATCATAATTTGATGAACAAATTTTTTAATTTTTTTTCAATTCCATCTTAAGCACACAGCGTGACGCCACACGACAGGGGGGTACCCACACAAAAAAAATCCGGTTTTTGATGGCTTTTGGCCAAAAAATATTTTTTTTGCAATTTTTTTTTACACAGATCATGTTCACGTAACCTACTATCACAACATATTAAAATAAATGTTCAATTTTGAAGATTATTTAGAAATTTAGCAATTCCACGGACTATTGGCAGTTTAAAAAACCGATTTTTGCCCCCAAAATGGAATTTTGAAATAAAAAAAATAAAAACATTGGGCTAAAAATGCCGAAAATGTGGTTCCACAGGTTGGTAGAACCATCCTATCAAAAAAAATAATCAAATTAATGGTAATTAATTTGTATTAAGCCCATTTTATTACTTTCCACGGTTGGGGGCCAAATGTTGTCAAATTGGTGGAATTGGCCATATGTGCGATAGTTTCAGTTTAACACCCTCTTCTTCAATTGTTTGTTCCCGAGCAAGTGCCTTATTTTGTTGTATAGTTTTCTCATTTTCAGACACAAGTTTAACATCAACTTTTGAATCATCCTTAGCGCTTTTAACTCCCCCAACCATGTAAAGTCCTCCCCTTTTTTTAAACTTCTTGTTTATGAGTTTCTTGTAATGATCCTCCCACTTTTGAACAGAAGATGTGTACGGAACTAGTGACATTATTTAAATATCACTTTTTTAATCTCAAGTGCAGCGTGCAGTATGATTTCGCGACAGCGACTACATTTGGCAACCTATTTTCCTCAAGTCTTATATACACTCTTATTTTTTGGAGAAAATGTTGGGACACCGGAATATAAATCGGTTTCATCCCGCATTTTCTGTGTTCTGAAAGAATCCCCAAAACTGGTGAATATTCCCCATACATAAAACTACATTTAACAATGTCAGATAACACCCTAATATTCAAGTTTTTCCGCAAAGTATCAACAGTCCCCATACTACGTCTTGTTGATGAAATTTCACTCGATTCAACTTCTCTATTATGCTCTTTTTTATCCACTTGACGCACTTTTCTAGGTCTTAATCCCCTTTCAGCAGGGGACATTTTCGGACGACCCTCATTTTTCTTCTTTTTCCGATTTTTCCTTTCCTTTGGTTTATCTGTTACTTTTTCCAATGGTTTATCTTCTATTTTTTCTTCCTCGTCCATATTTGTTTGTTCATCATCATTGTTTATATGCTCGTCTCCCAGTATTGGGGTGGTTGTTTTTGAAATAATGTCTCTCACACTCTCTTCCGTTATTTCTCTATCTCCAACAATGTTTCCATATGCATCCTCCATGTAAAAATCAATCAGTGCACACTCCCACCCATGTTCTAAAACAATTGAGCGCTCCAAACATATTGAAAAATCTAGTGGCGAATTAAATGGGAATTTATCCAAACAATCCCCCGACGAAGCGAATATGTACATCCTATGTTTTTCGTCGCCCCCGTTTTTTCTTACCCACCTGCACCCCAACTCCGTTTATATCACTTATGTTACACACCTGAGACTTTAACGTCCACATGCTTTCAGAAATGGGATACCCCAACCATTTAATCAGTACTTCCCTTTGTCCCCTCCTATTCTTTCTCTCCTTAAGTATTTTTTCGATTTCGTAAAATGTATCCTCATCAACATGTGTTATTTGTAGTTCCTCCTCATAAAAATGACCGGAAATTGGTTCGTTCTGCCATGATTTTAAGGAGTAAATTGGAATGTGTTGTTTCACTTGCCTGTCCGTAATTATAAATATCTCTTTTGTCACTTTTTCGTCATATGCTCTCTCAAACGTTGAGCGTGTGTAAGTGAGACGAACTTCATCATTTACTTCAAACTTATACGCAACTTTTGACCACAAGTAAGGTTTTTCATTTTCTATTGAATTGTTTTTTCCACAACACATCCCTTGGAGTTTTTCGCGCTGTTGACGGACTCATTCCTATACTCGAATGGGGGGAATTATTTATGGAGTCAACAATTAAAGGGAGAGAATCCACCCAACGATTTGTATTCTTAAACTTCATCTGACGTTTTAATCGCACTCTTAATGTTTGAATCGCCCTTTCCGCAAAGTTAGCTTGTTCTAATCTGAGTTTCACTATCCTCATGATAACTACCCTGTTTTTGTTTGTGATCCTCCGCAACCTGCTCAATTTTATGCAAAAGTGGAACACTCTTTTCGCTCGAAATGTGTCCTCCTCCCTCTTCCGTCTTCGAGGGGGTAGCACCAGTGTTCAAATGACGATCCTCATACGCTTTTGCACTATCCTTCAGTTTTTCATATTAAATTTTTCATATGAAACAAGAACCATCTTTCTAGCGTTTTTCATTGTAGTATAGATTCTAACCGTCCTTTGATACTGCGAATAAGGATCAAATAATCACTAAAGCTCTCCTGAATGCAAAGTAATTGCTTCTTTTTACACTGTCATGGTTTTGAAAGACACGCGACTAGTTTCTTCCTCTTTTCAATCCGTTTTTGATTTTCCGGGGTATGAGAAAAAATTTTCAAGTTAGAAGCAATTTCACACAACGCTCTTACTTGAGATGGTGTGGCCGTGTATATCAACCCTTTTGCTTGGACGCGACTTTTCGTATTGAGCAAAAGACAGATGTAGTCTCTCTCCTGCTTAATGTTAAAAGCCATACTTCTTTTTCGAACGACTGCTAAATGCGGAGTGGACATAAACAAGCACACAAATATTTGGAATACATGATTTATTTCTTTATTCACACAAATACGGTCACACAAATACAGTTTATATCACAGATCTTTCGGAGTATATACAATTATCTCATCTTCAAAAATGTTTGTTTTTAGTCGCAAATCAGGTTTCAAAACATTTTGGTGGGGACTGAGGTCAACAATGATGTATCCATAAGGTTTCGACAATACACTATCTTTAAAAGCTTCAACAAGAACATTCCCCATCCCAGTTTGTCTCGCGAGTAATGCTATTTGGTTTACATCTCGTGTGTTTTTTGTTAGTATGAGACCTGTGTTAACAGTCAATGTGTCCCTTAAAAATAAAATACAAAACTATTCTCCCAAATTTGCGACAATTCTTCCCCATAATTCACTGCAAGAGTTTAAACCCGGATGCATTTCGGGGCGTACAACTCTCGATAATCCAAACTCAAACCCACTTGTCCAATATTTATCAAAATCACTTCCACAATGTACAATTTTCTTATTTTATAAAGAACACAACAAAGGTTTGAAATCATTGATCATTAACCCGTATTTTAACATAACTATTTCTTCCATCACTTCATCCCTCTTATTCACCCACCCCACACTAATGTTGTACTCCATCTTCTTAAATATATCGCGACAATGTGGGTAACCCACTTCTATTTCTTTTCCCAAATCATGTTTATTGTGGAAAATAGCCTTTCTATATTGAAAAAGGTGGTCTATTGAGCTAAAATTCTTGCTGATATAATAATGGGTTTCCCCAGTATTAATGCTACAAATAAAGATAATAGTCATAAGACTATCCTATAGTTTAAATTTTGAATAGTTTCGGTGAGAGAGAAGGAGAAACAGACACGACGACTGGTATTTCATAAGTGAGTGAGAGGCGGGCTCTCCCTTAGCTTTTATTCAAGGATCCCAGTGCTGCCCCCAGGCCTCCCGAGCCTTCCTAGAAACCCACTACTGTAACATAATGCCCCCCTCCCCCCTTAGAATGCTACTGCCTTAATTTAGATACTAAAATAAAAAGTAGCATTCCCGAAGGTCGGATACAGTGGGTACACGAGATTCGACCCCCGGAAAATTTTAAATATTTTTAACAAAATTTTCCAAAAGTCTTCTACCCCCCTCTTCAATATAAAAAGGTCCACACAATGTGTCCTGAACCCTGATTTTTACTATTCATCAAGATAAATCAGAGTCAAATTTGATTATTCCTTTTAAACTTAAAATTTGCCAAATTTTGTATTTTTCCCTTACACCAATACAGAGACAATAAAGAATGCAAATAAACATTGTGTGACTTCCTTATGTCTACCTGTGTCTAATTATTTCCTAACACAAGGTATCTTTAAAACATAAAGATATAATATATACAAATCTACTCAAACCGTTCGTTTGTTGAGCAGAAAAATCTTAGAAAAACAATACTCTAGTCAATATTTATTTAACTTTAGTAAATCCTCTCTAAAATTTGTTACCATATCAGTACAGATATGGCCTGAACGAAGGCAAGAATTAATATGGAGTTTCTTACCCTACTCGACTACCTATTAGCCATAACTTATTTCACAAACTAATTACAAACATTGAATCACTTTTACTTTAGCTTCCTGATTAAATTTACACAAATCCATCCTGTACCGGACCGATTTTTACAAAATCCGTCCGGCTATCGGGCGTTCTTATCACAAATGCTACTTCACGTAGCAGGAACTGGACGAGAAACCGCGGTAACTATACTGTCCCACGATGTCCATCTGCCGAGAAATTTCAGTTGACATAAGAAATTATTATAAGAAATCACAGAAGAATAAGAGCAAACGATCCCGCAACATGCCAATCTATCAGTAATAGACCCAGGAAAACCTCACTTGAGTAACTTAAATCTGACAATTTCAAGCAATAATCACCAGAGAACCCAACTACGACATAAGTGATGCCGTCTGCCATTTTGGAAATATATCTTCAACGACGTATGAGTATACTCCCATACCGTTACATACGGGCTTGTTTCTATAATAATTACCATAAATATGACATCTGTAGAATACTTTTTCCAAGAAAACACTATAATTTAAAAGGAAATCATTAAATTAAACTGACATTTCCATCGTTGAATCGCCAGCAACTACTACGCAGTTCATAAAAACATGATGTCCATGTTAAACTTCCATAGGACGCGATTTTGACCATTTTTACTTTTAATTCTTCCTGACTCAAATTCCATATTTCATTAAAAATAAATCATTGCTTTCCACAAATAACACATCCGTCCGTATTCTGACACTTCATGTAAACTCTCGACAGACTGAATTTGCCCAGAAATCTTTCATTTTTGTCACCAAAATCTCCGATCATGTGAAAATGTCGTTCCCTATAGGAAATGCATTGGCACGAAAAAGGCTGTCTCAAATTAACCAAATAACTAATTATTTTATTAACCAATACGCCTATATGACGTCGCTATCCATCTAGACCACATAATCAGTGAAAAAATTTTGAAGATCGCTAAACTTTCGTCGTTATTCGACGCGGCGATATCTAATTTCGTTGACTCTCGTCAGGTCGGCCATCTTGGAAATGTCCGACGATGCCGCCTCTATGAGCCTATTTGAGGACAAATTTATGCGGAAATCTAACAAATAACATCATTTTGAATCGATAGAAACCTAAATTACACTTATAATACCTCTCAGAGCAGTTTCACTACCTTTGAAAATGCCCATCTGGGCCGAAATCGGTAGTTTTCTCTAAGCAAGTCACCGCCTGAAGGAAAAGTTGAAGGAATCTTAATGATTATCTCAATCCTTCTTGATTATGTTAATGTATCTTAATGGCAGGTCACGTGACCCTTCTACGTTTTAACTTTAAATCGTTTATAACTCAGAATTTAGACAATTTTAGCCAAGATGGCCACCACTAGACCTTCTTTCTTGTAAAACTCTAAATGATTACCAATTTTGAAGCGATTTTGAGGCTTATTTGGCCGAAAATGGAAATCGTTGGATGTAGGCTATTCCTCTGGGTATAAAAGGGACCCGTGTCGCGCTGGTCATTCAGATCAGACCAGGAGTTCGTGCAAGGAGGAGCTACGCCCGATCTTCCATTGACTTTACACATCTCCAGCATTGAGCCTCTACCTCTACAGCCTTGGTCGTTACCAATTTTCAACACCTTCCATACTTCTGATAGAGAGTCAAACTTGACTCCCCTTACCGAGTTCGGGACTTCCGACACTTCCTCGGGACTTCTCAAATCTCATCGGAACTTCTGACATTCCAAAGAGATTTTACATTTCAAGTCTACCTCGAGCAACTACCATGGTCCTTGACTACCGATATCGGAACCAGACTTCAACCTGACGCCTGATTCTACCTACCGACACCGAATTTTCGTCAAGTTCTCAAGAAATCGCAAGTCATCCAGCAGCGACAACAGTTGCTGCCTTCTCACCTGCTGACCACTGGATGTGTCATAGGATGTGTTTCCAGCTGTGCTTACAGGATCGTTCTCACTAGGAAGTGACCCGAGAACGAATCCTAATTTTGAGATTTTTCCGAAGGAAAAATTTTCAAATTTGTGTGTGTGCGTTTGTGTGAAACGGAGTTCCATGTTAACCTGGAACCAACTTTTAGGAAAGCTCTATGAATACCTAGAGCGGAACTTTTAAAATTTTGTATCAAAGCAAAATACTGGATGTACGAATGGGCTACTATCACTCAAAGGATTTTAAACAGTGAAGCATGGAGACCTGTGGAGATGTAACTTTTTACTAAGTGCATCCGGACACAATAGCCATAAGTAGACCACTATGTACCCACCTCCGCTAGCTCTCACTGCATTTCACCATGTTCCAAGAAATTTCGATTTCTGTCCAAAAATAAACTACAAAGTTAGGATTTCTTTCAGACATGAAAATATCCATGTGTATAAGATTAGTAGACCGGATTTCCGGAAGGAGTGGCAGTAGGGAGGAGGAGAACTCGACAAATACCTAACACACTTGTATGCATGTATGTCTTAGATTCCCCCGCCGCTACGGCGACTTACAAAGTTCCATTTGCACAAAAACATCCTGTATTCTATTGTCTTAACTGTACCTTCGTAATTTTTGAGACTCTGCACGACGCACCAACTATCGCACATACCTGATTTGATACTTGGAGAAAATTCTCCTACCTTTTTACTCAAGAAAATTAACTTTTTACGTAGAAAACCAGCCAAATATGGCTATATCTTAGTTCTAACAATTTTTAAGAAACTTCATAAACCACGCCCCGGCGTCCAAATGACGTCGTGTATACCTGCGTTTTTAACTCATTACCACCAAATCTTTGACTCTTAAAGTTTGGAATAACTTTCCTGACGCTGAACACAAGCCAATTTTGTACTTGAGTCCAGTTTTTATTTTACTTCCTGCTTGTAAGAAATGTTCAAGTCGAGAATTACTAAGAATTTTGATATGCTATACAGCCTATTTTTACCGCGAGACTGACGTCCCCCTTTTCTGACCAAAAACTGACCAGAAAAAACAAATATAAATTTTAGTGATTAAAATCTCTATATTCCCCGTCATGTGGAGGAGAATCTCTGCTCAAAATTCTGTGCGCCGACTGCAAATTACAGCCGCATTCCCCTGAAGGAAATGATCTAAAATTAATTATACCAAAATTGACGTTCTAAAATATCCGCCAGGAAGATAGGGCCTTGTTTTTACCCAACTTTTGACGGAGAAATTTCCGTAGGATTCCAATCCTTCATTTTAATAGCAGATCTTTGGATTCTGCTGGGGTTCTGGATACTTATAAATTACTGTTTGGACAGGAAGTGGTCAAACCGGAAAACGGATGAAGTAAATTATTGTTCGGATTCAGGGGTTTATTTTGCGGATGTAGATTTATTTTGCGGATGTAGTTAAAATAAACCCCAGTCGGCGTTTCCGCTCAATCAGTCACTTACCTCATCAACTAGTTGTTTGTCGCCTAAATATCACTCCCAATAGCTCCAAAATCACCGATAATGTTCCAAATATCATTGTAGAAGGATATTCCGCTTGCTGAATGGTGGTGAACAACGAAATAGGGAATAATCGATTTGTCAATTCCTGCAAATCATCGTCATGTTCGCCACAAGCGGCCATGACAGTTCCAGGTTCAGGGTTCAAGGTCGGGTCTTAACTAGAGTTTTTTGGTTGTTTTTCGTCGATTCCGCGTTCAGTTTGGAACGTGTATAAAGTCCTGGTCACATTAAAGTCATTCCTCCACTGTTTCCGATGGAAATATTAGCCATTTTTAAGTTTTTAGGGCATAGGGTTCGCCATAACGTGACGACGATAGACATCGTGCGAGCGATATTTCATGATACAATGGCTGCCTCCCCTCGTGGGGTCAAGCCCAGGCTATGTAAAACTCTACACAATATCTCCAAAATCACCGATAATGTTCCAAATATCCTTGTACTTAGCATGATCTGCTTGCTGAATGGTGGTAAGCAACGAAATAGGGAATAATCCATTTGTCAATTCCGCCACAGTAGACATCGTGCCGGACATCGTGCAAGCCTCAGTTTGTTGACGTGCGGGTCACTTTCGAATGAAATCCTCCGTGCGCTATATAGACTACCGTACACAATGCAACGCCAAGTGAACGTGCACATGAGTGGCTATGCCGAAAGATCTCCACATCTCTTCCGGTCGCACGTATGGGCTCTGAAATCGCCATTCATTGAATACTTGATTTCCGTACATTAAATCTTCGCTATCAGGCTCAAACAACATTTAAAACATTTCTACCGATTCAAATATTTTATTTATTTCTTTTTTTAAGTCCCTAGACACACGCAACACGGCATTCGATAACCGGAAGTCTCCTCTGCTTTGGATGGCAAGCAGCGGAACCTTGCGAAAACAGGCCGGCTCGCTGAATATAAACATAAGTGAATACGCCCCTCTGATTGGCTGTTGTAGCTGCAGCTTCATTCTGCCAGCCGTCGCGTTACCATGTAGGTTCCGACTTAAGCGTGCAAACTTGCGGGCGTGTAAACACATGGTTTCTGAACTCGCCATTCATTTATTACTTGATTTCCATAAAGGAAAACTTCGCTATCGGGCTAAAACAACATTTAAAACATTTCTACCGATTCAAATCTTTTATTTATTTCTTTTTTAAGTCCCTAGACACACGGATACGGCATTCGTAAACCGGAAGTCTGATGCTTGGTTGCATGCAAAAACTGGAAGCTTCGTTTGTTTCTGGAACGGAGAGTGCGGCTGACGTAAACGACATTGTGAAGTTATGATTACGTGTACATATGTGATATTGGTTAGAAAGAGGTAAAATAATCTAAATATTAGAATGTGATGGGTTAAAATGTGTAAAACATCATGATTTGGACGTTATAAAGGCTGCATTTGACTCGGTCCTTTCCATGTCAGATGTAAAATAGTAACCTATGTATTGGAGTCAAGGAGTTAAATTATTGGAGTTCTTCATGCTGTAAGTACATCTACAACCTTTTGTTGAGCCTAATATTTGTTAATATGTGTTTAAACAGTGTTATTGAATCCAAAAATCGGCTATTAAAGTGATTAATTCCCTCGATTTTGTGTCTTCGGCTTTTGCTTGAAAATAAACCCCTCGGCCCTCCGGGCCTCGGGGTTTATTTTCAAGCAAATGCCTCAGACACAAAATCTCGAGAAATTAATCACATAATAATTTCTGGGTCGGTTGCAACTCTGGCGTACACGCCCATTAACAGAAGCCTCCTTGCCTAAATTTTAAGCACGGCCAGACTCGCGTCTACAAGTGACTTTCTGTTCTATTTACTACTATTGCCAAACCTAGACACGTAAAAACTCCCTGTCAGATACGTCAATTCTAGCAAGAATGAACTGCAAAATTTTTCTCGGGCAGACAGACAATTTTTCTGACGCCCGACGGAAGCATCCCTGTTGGAAAATACCAACACGGCCACGCCTGACGAATTGACTCGCCAGACGACTTTCCGTCCATCCCCTTCTTAAAAAGATAAAATACGGGGGAAAAATACTTAAGAACACTCGCTTATTTTTTAAATAATATTCAGAGTGATGGCACCACATACAATGTGTAAGAACAAGTCCTGAGTCAATATCATCGTAAAACATGCAATCAAGGCACATAAGAAAATGTAAAAAACTCTTCTGACGCAGAATAATTAAAGTTATGAAAATACTGTCATTTTTCTCCTGACGCACCAAACACGCAAAGTCTGTATTCTTTAAACTCAAGTCCGTTTAGTAGGTACGTCAGGGAATCAATTTTGATAAGTAAAAATGTGAATATAGTATAAAAGAAAAAACTCACAGAAAGTCCTCTGATAAGAGTTTTTGGCGTTACCACCAATGTCCGTAATACACGCCTTTGGAGCCATGGTCTCCCTAATGTCCGTAGACTCATGACTTCCAAAACTTAATATATTATATATGACAGTATGTACGTCAGAAGATAAGAGCAAAATTAATAATAATAGACCTCGATATACGTGTTGACTCTTGTCACCGTCAACCTGTCGCAACCCCCTATTGCTGAAAAACAACTACAAGATTAAATATCACCTAACTATCTTTCTACACTCGATGTGAGTAACGCCGCAAAATTCCCACTTTTGCGTCAGGCGCTTCACAGAGGCCAACTAGTACATAGAAAAAGAAAAAGTAATACTGCAAAAATAGACATCACCAAAAAGGGTTGGGCTAAGACATTATGGCTGATGGTAAACTCTTGTAGGCTTGTTCTTTAATCGTCTTCACCCCATCCTTCTTCATACCCAGGGTTGTCGAACGCTGAAGAGGCCTTCTGTGTTCCCCAGGACACATTCACTTTGGCCTTCTTTGCTGTGGCCCCGCCGAAGGCGCTTTCCTCACTGTCACAATGTACAAAACAGAAGGAAAAATGCTTTTTAGAAAAATGACTCCTCTTTTACAGATCAAGTGCGACAGAATCATGGCTTAATTGATCCCAACAAAACCGGGCGTGTATATAATACATTTCAAAACAGATTATGGCGTTAATAAGTCCACCAATTTCCCAGGTTTTCTTCCAAGACAAACTTGCACATGTAATTTTTGTGCGACCTGCAGCCATTGCTGTCAGCGTCACACTTTCATTCTGATTACCCGACTCAAAACTCAATATTCTGACCTTAGGCGTTCTGATTTTCACAATTCCTGACGGAATCTATATCGTTATTTAAAAGACCCTGTATGTAACTCTTTCAGACTTGCAAGGTTTTTAGTATTTACTTACTTAACGAAGTCGACCCGATCTGCTGTGCGCAGATCGGCACGGGGCAATAAACGTCCGTCATTTCCCCTATTCCGGGGCACCTCCTTCAACTCCCGCGAGGGCGTTGATATCAGGAAAATGGCAATGGTGTCGCCATCTTCCAGGGCCTCCTTGAGTTCTTCCTCATCGATATCTTTGACGGGGAGGCTTGTTGGAAGTTGAATCTCTCTCTGAATCTTTCTCGCGGTGTACACTAAGTTGTGCACCCATCGCACCTTCAAGAAAGATTTGCGGCACCCTGCTTCCAGTTCCGCCGCAATAATTTTGGGACTTACGAAACTATGCAAAATGCCAACTCAAAGTCAAACATATTGTCCTTGCGTAGTAGGCGCAACATGAGAGTGTTTGCCATTTCGGCTTGTCTTTTGTCTGGTGTTGGGAGGCAGGGCGTGCCTCTACACCAGGTCCTCTTTATTATCAATGAATATAGGCATTTTAGTACATATAGCCCCACCACCACATATATACATTATTTCAATCCATGACGGTCCCACAGAAGAAATGTTCACCGTTTCGTAAATGATACTCTTAGGCGCCATATCTGGCGTAGGTCTGATAGTGACGCCCAAGTCTCTGTTCAATTCAATATGTTGAGCATTGAGTGATGATATGTTTATGGACTGAACCCTGGTGGCCAACGTAGCAGGCATGATTAGGCGGTTAATTCTGTAAAACAAATACACGCTCATTGCTAGTGAAACCAACGAAATTATCAGGGATAAATAGGGCATTGAAGGATGAGCTGCAACGTCAGTTAGTTTGGCGTGAATACTATCCCACATTGACGCCAATTTATTGTCAGACTTCAGTAAATGTTTAACCAGGGTTTTTGTCCTGATACCTCTCTGAATTATTTCTTGAGGCACATTTACCAAAGCTTCTTCTATATCCTTGGCGCTAGGCAAATTTAGATTAATTAGTCCTGGGCTCAAAGTCGCCCCAGAATAATAACTTATATCAATTTTGAATGCCATTGCAAAGGGCAAATTAAAACCAGTTCTGATTTTTACCTGAGCTACTTTAACTTCACAAAACGGACTGTCTGCCAAAATTGACGCATCCGGAAGGCTTAGCGCGCACCCACAAGGAATATTCATAAATGTAAATACCGACAGAGAAACATTTTTCTCGCCCCCCTGATGGCATACTAAAACTCCCCACAATCCCATATTAATTAAAATATGCTGATCATTTCCAGCGCTTAAATGACGCTGTGAAGTCACTGCATTCACATAGGAGTGAAACACGCATGATTCATGAACCAACGTTGCCTCATCCATAAATACATTCCAAATACATGCTGAATGATTTGCAGTAAAGTACACCAGATCACGGCCACAAACTATACTATCAGCAATTTCCTGACAATGCGCCATATCTTCATGCGTCAGAAGCACATATGTGTCCCCCGACGCTGAAACAGCTAGATTGTGACCAAAGCTCTGTAACTGTGTAAAACCAGTGGCATCACCTTCATGCACATGCATAGGAATTGGAAAAATTACGGGCTCATACACTGAAAAGGTATTATTCGAATATGTAAAACTGATACTCAGTCGCAAAACTAAGTCGTTTTCACCACGCCTAACCTCCTTCACTTTGGCCCAGTCTTTCCATGTGCCTAAAGGAGTTGCGCTGGGCGCTTGTAAGCGCACCTGCGCGGTCAAATTTCTGACCGAATTCAGAATGTCAGACCAGGCCGCGGTTGAAACCGGTATTTTACCCTCCTGAATTTGCGTCAAATCTTTTAAAGTTTCCATAGCCGACTGTCTGTAATTTAGCTGATCAGTGATATACACAAATCGTTCGAGCAACGCCACCTGGTCTCTAAAAATTTCCTCTGTATAATTCTGAAATCCCTGTGTGGTATTTACCGTTGCTCGAGCAAATTCTAAAACCTCCATAGAAAAATTGTGAAATACAGAAAAGGCCAAAAATTCATTACTATTTGTCGTTAGTAGAGCCAAAATTCTATCTCGATTTCTATTGTTGACCGCCTCGGCCTTTATCCCATTAATGATAGTGAATTGGTTATTATTAAGGGCGTCAATTTGCGGCTGAGTCGCAGTTCCAATAGCAATATTCAGGAAATTTCCAGCAGGCTGGAAACCCCTGTTTCTTTTTGTCCTAGTCTTTTCTACGGGAAAACTCTCGATTACATTTAGTATTTGATCATGCAGCATGTTATTAGCCTTGAACAATGCCGTCTCGACGCTGGACAGCTGTTGCGTATCCAAACGTAACTCATACGAGACGTTCTGTGGCACATCCGGGTGGGCCGGCGGAGGAAATTCATAAGGCACACGCAAATCTATTGCGTGCTCCTCCACCGAAATCACCAGTTTTTGATCCATTTCTCTAAATATTGCTCCGTAGTTCTGCCGGAGAACATAGTGATCTGCCCTTGCCTGAACAATCAGGAGGCACAGACTTATCCTGCAAAATACCAGAAATAAAACAGAACCCTTAGCATGTAATCGTAACAAGAAAATTCATCAGCAATTTCACATAAGAACTTTTTGGTCCTTCTAAAAATTCCTCACCACGCCATGCTCCCGGGGAGCATAACGCCACTTTTCCTAATCCATGTGTTTTAGAATCCGCGTAGTAAGTTTTGCATCTATTTTTACTTGTTGAGCTTCAAGACCCTCTTCAGGGTAAAATATGATACGTGTAAAGGTGGATCTGAATCCCAAAATCACTTACCACAGTGTTTGAATCATAACTTTGGTTTCTTTTGGGACTACTTATTGGACCTCACAAAGTCAGTTCTCTCTCCGTGACAGTCGGATCAGCAAGGGCTCGATCTCGGCGCGAATTAGAAACCTCATGCCAGTCTAGGGTGCTTACATTCCAAGTCGGTAGGCGGGGCCAGCGTCAGCCACTCAGGTTCCCCTGGCGTGTTTGCCGCGCATCAAAATCTCCCGCCCGGTCTTGCGACCCTAATACAGACTTGAGAAAGCAATGAGGAGCTGTTACGCCCCCCCCCCCCCCCACTTATTCAACGTCAAAACCTGTACTAGCCAACTGGAAAAACACCTCTATCTGACCCTCGCAGGGTGCACAGAGATCTACTCCTTATAAGGGTACCATACTGTCGGGACCAACTGCAGCAAGTAACGGCAGACTCTCGTCCACAATTACACGCCATATTTGTGTAATTAGGTATTTTGTAACGCCATCCTCACAGCGTGGCCTATCTCATTACACGTTGAGACCAAATTCCTGTATGGCAGAATTTATGGAAAATTCGATAACCTTCACTTAACTCAGTGAAGAACTTTATTTTACGACCAACATTCCCCCTATGGGCATTTGAGTGCAATCATTGCACTCACTATTGCGTTCACATAGCGCAATGATTGTGCAATGTGACCGCAATGGGTGTAACCACTTATTGCGCTATGTGACCGCAATAGCCATTGCGCAATGAAAACGCTATGTGACTGCAATAGAACGGGCTTTTTTTGCACTCAGAAATCTATTTTTAGCGCAGCGGGAGCGTCGTGGGCCATGCTTCAGGGGGGGACGGGGGTGGTCAATTTCGCAGGGGGGACGGGAACGGTCATATTCGCGGTGGTGAAAACAGAAAATATTAGCTTTAATTATGGTTCGTTTATATCCAATATTATATTGAATTACTGTACTGTACCATGCTGTATGATGAGTAATTACCGACGAAATTTAATAGCATAAAATAACAGTCAAAATCATCCTCTTACACATATCACTCCAAAGAAGGGGACATATATTATCATCAAAATGCCTACACCCAGATGTCGGTGGAATTAATGCTGCATAAGAACACAAGACAATGGTTATATTGAATTATTTTTATTACAAACATTTTACACTTTAATCAAGAATAGAACAGAAAATCGGATGTCAATCTCATCAATGTTTTAGTGAATTGCCTTACTACAATAACTATCCTATCATTTGAAAACTAATAAAGATAACATTAAATTCAGTCACTTCGTTATTACGTACAAATCTAATTACCAAAGATTCAATACTAGTATTTGACAATTCTAATACCCTTCATATCATATCACAGACATGGTCGTATATTATAACAATTCTCGCTCATACAAATTCAATGACATATCAGAAATCCACATAAAGTATCAAATCTCGAATCATGACATAACATATTGCTCTTATCATTGCTTTGTCTATTAATATTTTATGCGCAATCGTTATGTGATGTTACATGAGGGCATTTCTCATGAAACATCGACAAGGGCTCTATTAACATATGGAAACAAAATATCCAAGTCCAAGCCTCATATTTCTATTAATAGACAGAATAGTTGTATAAGCATACAACTTTAGGAAGGTCAGATAGACATGTCAAGATATTTAACGTTTTTTGTAAAAAATTCAAATAGTCGCCGAGGTATAAGCATGGATATTCACTTCATTCAGGTACAATAATATTATTTCACTGAAAGGTGGGTTGTTACAGCCTCATCAAGTATAGATTACAATAGTGTACTAGCAACGATTAAGAAAATCAGTAGAAATATTATTCATAGAATCTTTAAGTGTATCTACAGATGAGGAGCATCCTCTTAGGAATTCATGCATAATGCAGGGCTCTCAGGTCTCACGCATTTTGCATGTGGCACACGCATTTAGCCAATATCTCACACTCTCAGGCTAAAGCTTCAAAATCTCACGCATGAAATTAAATCTGGATAAAAAAATGTGGTTTTTCATCACAAATTCATTTAAATGATAGCCTATATCAAATACGGAAAAATGACCAATACTCCGATATATAGCCTAGGTCTACTTGGGTGCATATATTTTCCGTAGAAAATAAATCATGAGAGAACCCTTAAATAAAACTAGTAGGCTATGCCTTATACATGAAGGACTGGAAATCGTCATTTTTCGTACACATTATGTAAAATATCAATTCATAATGATTTGATTGTTCCCAACACAAAAATCCATAACAAACAAATACAAATTAGACAATGGAGTAGCCAGGGTCAAGGCTCAATGGTAAAATAAGTTAATAACAATGTTCAAATAATTATTTTGATTTATTTTCAGCATTTTATAGGGCCTCCCTTGTAATTTTTTTCATTTTTAAGGCCCTAAAATCCAGTGGGTTTTTTTTATACCCACATGCCTTAATACCTAGGAATAACTATGTTAATAGGGGGTATTTCTGATGTATTTCGAGCGGGCGGACACAAAACAACTATTGAAAAATGTCTCCTATCATTTTTCCCCATTCAAATAAGCAAAAGATGAGTTTAGGGTTAAATGACGATCAAATGGCGGATTTGCTCATTACTCCCAGCCTCCCAAGCCAGGGCAGATGCTACTAATCTAATACCGGTATGACTGAGAAAATGTGCAAGGAATAAAGCTCTGCTGTGGGAGGATGACCAGAGGATGATTACTCCACACTCCAGTGACATCCCTGGATAATTATTAAAATGGCATTATTGAACACTGGTAATATCTAGCCTAGGTCTAGGATGATGAAAATAAAGTTGGATCTTAGGTAAGTTTTGTATGCTTAAGGTATAATAAGGGAGCATACCCCCTAAATGGCCGCTCCCATTTTTCACTGATGAGAGCCATGCACTATCATAAATATAGACAATGTGGAATTGCATGGTTAAATGTTGGCCCTAGAATGGCGGTTTCATCAATTACAGCCCCCCCCCCCCCCGCCCAAACCCCCAGCTGGGTGAGTACCTTGCTCCACTTGCCAGGGATCTCCGCATTTCAGAGCCCTGTACATATTAGACCCCCCACCCCACCCCACCCACCCCCACACACACACACAAACTTTGCTTGTAAAGACTGACAAATTTCCGACGAAAGTCGGTGAGTTTGTATGGGGAAACCTATGACGTTGTTGTCATTAATATTGGAAGTTTTGATTCAATCTTTAGTCTATATGATCGGGAATATGCTCTAGAAATCTAGGAATATTCTCTACACCCTGTCCAGCCTCTGTAGGACCAAGACTTCAAAGAGTACCCCCATCTTCATTATATTATTTCACTCGGCAATCCCTAGTCAACTATAATATACAGTTCCATTTGCATTTAGCACTAATATTATAGATTGAAAGGCACAACCCAGATCATCCTTAATACAGTGAAACATTCTAGGGTTGGGATCAGGATCATAGTTAACTGCGAACTGTTGGTGCTACCGGCATTCCCGGCCTGCTTGGCTTGGTACTTTGACTTGGATCCAGCAGCCCACAGGTTGTTGCAAATAGTGATGTGTATCACGGAATCAATGTCCTTCTTCACATTTGGCCTGGTGGTCTTGACTGCCTCTGTAATATAATGAAACAGGAAAAATGTTAATCAAATTGAATATTTTCTTCGCTAATTGTTACACACATATATATATACTGTATTTACATCGGGGGAGAGGCCAATAATGAAGGGTGAGTGAGTGAGATTGGTTGCTTTATGCCCTTATCAACACATTGAAGGTTTTATCATGGGCGGGAGAGCTGAGAGGGAGGCAGTTTATGATCCAGGAAATAGAGATAGAGAAGAAGGGAGAGAGAGACTGAGGAAAAGAGACATGAAGGCACTTTATGGTCTCACCCAGGACCACAATATGAAGGGGTCACTCATAATGAGTGCAGCGGTGTCATTATGTCATACCTTTATTGATGTCTACACTCTGGCTGTAGTAGGTTGCTCGCTGGAGTTTCAGCACTCAGCATTCACTGGGACCTCACAGTGTTACTTGTCAGTACCCTCATCATCCTCATAGGGTCCTGGCTGTCAAGCAATGCATCCATATCTGTAAGTTAAAGGTAATGAATGGTGGTAAAATATCATCTCAAATTATGTCACCCTAAAGCTAACTTTAGTTACTTAAGTTAACTGCTTGTAAGATAGTATCCTATATGTTAGTAGTCTTGTATTATAATCACCTATATGCTAGGTGTTTACTGAGTCCATCTCCATTAAAACTTGATGCTAACAGTTATCTCATCTACCACAATATAATATCATGTTTCCGTTGTGATGTTAATTGTTTTGACTGTCCCATCAAGTCAAACAAAGGTTAGGCTGTGGTTCTTAACCTGAAATATAATGAAAATATTTATGAAATGACATAGTCCTACCTGTCTTTCAAACGCAACTTCTTAGTAGGAGGTCCCCTGGCAGTGTTACCCAGGACTCTGTTGGCTGTGTTCTGTAGCCTATAGTGTTTTCATAGTGAGTTACTAGTTGGGTCAGGAGGCTGCCATATCTGCCACTAAAGATCTGGTCCCTATCTCCATCAATTAACTTTGGATGGCTTTCCATGTTCATACTGGTAACAAGTGCAAGATCCTGCCGTTTGGGATATGTTTTCGACTGCAATAAAAATAATCAAAATATACATATTGATTATGGTATTATAATGCATGGATTAAGTGTTTTTAATCATAGCAATTTTTAGAGCAAACCACTGGATAAATAGATAACAATGAACCCACTCGAAAAAAGCTATTTGGAGCCCTGATTAATATTGACAAACTTTATAGCATAGATCAGGAGGAAAGTACTAAATAATGTTAAAATCACCCAAAAAGAATGTCTATGCAGAATACTGTGCCAGAAATGATTTGTTAAACTGAAGGGTTTTTGGTTCTGAAATTTTCTTAAATACAGCACTAGTTAGGCCTACTCACCATTACATTCAAGGATTCATTTTAAGTGCATCGGCCCAGGGTTCTCACCAGAAATATTTTACATAGTAGCGGGGCCAAACAACCGTCTAGGGGGGTCTAGGCCCTCCCCGGAATTTTTTTGTTATCAGAATGAGTGCTATTTTAGTGTGTTCTGCTAATTTTGAGTGCAACCCACTAAACATTAAAAGTTTAAATAAGACCCATCATAGTCACTGTATACATACTTTGGCTGACATTTTCAATTCCCTAATAAATTTGATTAATTCAAGAAACATCGATTTCTTATATATATCATTAAAGGCCAATACATTTAATGGCGGATAGATGATTATAGAAATTTCAAATACCATACCTGATATTGATCAGGAAGAAACTCCAATTTTGAATAACATATTGGGGGTTCAAAAGTCCATATGTAGTTATTTGGAAGAATATTTCATAATCAAATAAAAATACCATTCAATACTGATCACGGGAAACATTTATAAGAATTTAAGAAAGGACAAGTTAATTTCACAGAATAGTGGACGTTAATTTTCTGAATATATATATATGTGTAGTGGGTCTGGTTATATTACCAATATTCTATTCTATTGTGTGGTGGTGCTGTCCGCTGTGGGTTAGTACACCTGAACTACCCCAGTGGGCAGTACCAGTGAACATGTCCACTCATCAGTATATGTGTGGGGACTTTTACCATTATATTGGTTGTTATGCTCTTATAAGCTAATCTTCTGTTCTTAACCTTTCTATCAATGTACTGCTATGAGATATTTATATCCACGGACGTCAGTCCGAGAGTCTTTAGTAACATAATGCCTGAGTGCATCTTATCTTTATCTTCTATACTCAATGTCTACTCACACCAGTTTTGTACGAGTCAAGAATAGGGGTGAACCCCAGCTCAAGTTGAGTGAGTTAGGACTAGTGTGTCCCATGTGACTAAATAAAGTCTGTAGAGAGGTTAAGCCTTGTTCTGTCTTTATTTAGCGTGCAAGCGGATCGGATCCGAAGATCACTACAATTGGTGCCGTGACCAAAGCTTGCCTTGGGATATACTTTATGATAGAGAACTAGATTTATCTAGGTTCCAAGTGGTTTCTAGTAATTGGAAAATAAAAGAAACAAAAACGATGGGTGATAATCGACCCGTGGTGGACGTTGCAACTCAGATTTCGGACAATCTGCAACGGACCAAAACCATGACACCTCCGAAAGGTGGTGACATGGTTGGCATTGGTGCGAGAGCGAAGTTGACTTTACCAAATCCTGCTCCTGTTGTTGGAACTACAAATGTGGTTCCTTTGACTTTGGACCAACCTTTGGCACCGCTTGGCGGTCTAAGTTTGGATAATCCAACAGGGGGCCTTGGTTTGGAGAATCCGGAAGGGGGTCTGGCTGGTACGGACGTCTGGATGGACTATAGACAACCTCTCCGTCATACGGAATCCGAGGATGACATAGAGTTAACAACTCTTAGAGAGCAGGCGAAGAGTTGGCGGAAGGCTTACGCCAGCTCTCACCAGCAAATCATCGATCAGCGGAATACGATGGAGCAACTTGCTCAGGAAAACGCGGATTTGCAGGCGACATTGCATGATGTGTCCAAAGATGCGCGAGCCACCACGAAGAGACTCATGATTGAGAATGATAAGTTGAGGACGGAGGCCTCTAGAGTGGATGACCTTTCTAGGCTCCACAATGAGTTATTGGAAGAGACTAATGCTGCAGAAAGGATTGCTCGGACTCCTCTTAGGCTTAGGCAACCTGTAACGTCCACGTTTGCGGACACACAGGGAGCTGTAGCTTATCAAGAGGGAGACTCGTTCAAGCTTATGACTCCAAGACATTTTGGAGGTCTTAGGCATGTAACGATCCGGGAGCCCTCTGCTGTTGCTGTTTCCTCTCCAAAGGAAGTTCAGGAAGTTGAGAAGAAGGTAGAACTAGCCGCCATGTCTAGTATTAAGAAGCCTGCCATTACTGGAAATGATTCTTACATACGCGGACAGGTGGTGAATGAGACGTATGTCCGAAAGGATAGTGGTAGGACTACTACCATCACTGGGATACCCACACCAACTGTTAATCCGGTTGTGGATACTGCTGGTGCTGGTACTACCACTGTGAGTTTGTCTCAGGATGTTCTGTCCTCCACAATCAACTTACCTCGACCGGATCCGGGCATTGCTTATGCCAATAAGTCCCTAGTTCAGGGATTGACATATGTTGGTCCGGACCCAACCCGTGCTCCGTTCAGTTACACATTCTACAATGATGAGGACCACGTTGAGCCACGATTAGGTACCATCAGACTATGGGATTCTACGAAGGATTCGTGGCAGCATCATCTGGCAGAGATGAAGGTATTGGCTGAAGCCCATAATTGGACGGATGCAATGTTTTTGAGGCAACTCAAGAGCAGTTGTAGACGTCAAATTGCGGCTTTGGGGGAATTGCCCCAGGGGACAAAATTGCCGGACTTGGTAGCTCATTTGGAGACCAACTATGGTGATTATTGTCAGGAAAAAAGAGAAGCTGAGTTCTATGCTTCCAGACAAACCCCTGGTCAGAATGCTAGGCATTTTGCCAATGATGTAGCAAAGGCTGCACGCTATGCTTTTGGTATCCATTTGGACAGCACTATGCGGACTTTGTGTATCCGGACGTTTTTGAAAGGTTTGACTGACCTTAAAATGGCGGAGTTTGTGAGGTTCAAGCAACCATATGACTTGAACCAAGCTGCACATTGGGCTGTAGTGTTCGAAAGCTGTACTATGGATTTGGCCACGGTTCAGACAACATCAGTAGAACCAAAGAACTCCTCGAACCTTGCCATATCCGCACCTCCTGGTGGTGTGGCAAGTAAAAAGGCTCAGAAAGCCATTGCCCAGATGATGGAGTTGCTTGATAGACCATCGGAAGTTCAGCCTGAAGTATCAGCTTCGGACGATATTTCTGATTGTATTATCCAGGCAATGCAGGCATGGCAGATGAACAAAAAGTCCGCTCCTAAGCCTGGACCAGCTGCTCCCTCTACAGGTGGTGGGCAGAGAAGGTTCAGACGATGGAAGCCGAACAATGGATGCTGGTTTTGTGGTGAGGACGGACACATCGCTTCAGTGTGTCCTACGAAACAGATCATCCTTGGGCTAGCTCCCAAGTCCGGTGCATCAGCTAAGGACTCGGGAAACGCGGACAGACCCTCATAAGGAGCGTGGTGGGGGTCAGGGAGAAGACGCTTCACAGTGCCACAGTCCAAAGTGAAGCTGAGAGTAGTATGGGAACTGGAGGACATGCCCAGGCACCAGCTAGTACGCCGGAGATTACACACCAAGGTGATCCCCGTCCGAAGACTGGAGATTCTAGGTCGCTGCCG
Source organism: Sthenelais limicola (assembly GCA_942159475.1). Lineage (NCBI taxonomy): Eukaryota > Metazoa > Annelida > Polychaeta > Phyllodocida > Sigalionidae > Sthenelais > Sthenelais limicola. The sequence goes on from OW804095.1 coordinate 86,495,729, forward strand.
GAAGGAAAGCTCCTACCTCAAGGCTTGTTACCTTGTGGTGATTCGGACTCTGCCTCTGAAGTGAGGTGGGGACAGTCCGGATTCCAAGCTGAACGAGATCAGTTAGTGTTGGTCAAAAGTGGATCAACCGAACCTGCTCAAGTTCAGAAAGTTTCTGTACACAATCAGGGAACTTTGGAGATCCCTACTAAATTGCTAGTACGGGAGAGATGGTATGCCCCTGTGACAGTAGGTGGGGGAAGTGGACCTTTTTTAGTTGATCCGGGTGCTACTACTAGCTTGATCACTAAGAAGTTCTACGATTCCCTTCCAAATCCACCACCAATGACTTCGGTACGGATGATGTGTGTGATGGGTAATGGGACACCGATAGTCACATATGGGAGCGCGCTTTGTCCCTTGAAATTAGGCGACCGGACTTACATGATTACTTGTCTTGTAGTCAGTGGTCTACGTGGTCCTGAACGCGGGATACTTGGTGCGGATTTTTATTTTGTGCACCAATGTAATCTGGATTGGTCAGGGACTTTCTACTTGGAAAATTTCGGGTATTCTGTACCGTGTACGTTATGGAAGAAACCTGTTAGCAGTATTGAAAGTCCCTCTGTGAAGGCAATGGAAGTGGAAGACGTAATTGTTGGGAGAGAGGTGAAACTTCTTAAGGCAGTTGTCCTCAAACCTAGATCAGTTACTATGGCCAGACTTGACCTTGGCAGTGGCTCAGTCACATCGGGTGGATTGATGTTCGAGCCAGACCAAAGATTGTTGAAAGACTTAGCCTTGGGCAGCCTGAATACTTATGTAGCAGGCAACGGTTCTCCGGCCGTGGTAGCTTTCTCCAATCCGACCGGTCGCACCTTGAAGATTAAACGACATAGGGTGGTTGGTAAAGTGTTTAGAGTTGATTTATTAGCTCAAGACTCTTTGTCAGATGTTGGGGAGAATGAGGAAGTGATCAGGGAAGCAATCATCAACTCTATACAGTTGCTGGAGTCTCCTATAGCGGATGATGATCTGATCGCTCCTACTCTTCCCATTCCGCCCGCTGCAGAGTGTCCGTTGGCTAAGATGATCAAAGAATCGGATTTGTCCGGAGTCCAAGATACTCGAAATGCTCTGAATCTCTTAGAGGAGTTCCGAGGCTGCTTTTCTCTTCCAGGAGATAAGGCTTTGGGATGTACTCATAAGGTCCGCCATGTTATCAATACAGGTGATGCTTGTCCGATCAAACAAGCATACAGGCGGATTCCAGTTGCTAAACGTGATAAAGCGGAAGCAGAGATCTGGAAGATGTATAGAGAAGGCCGGATTGAGCATAGCAATAGCCCTTGGGGAGCTCCTATTGTTATGGTGGCCAAGAAGGACGGGACACAGAGGTTCTGTGTAGATTATCGCCAGTTGAACTCTGTCACGATAAAGGATAGTTTTCCTCTGCCTAGGATTGACGAGTGTGTGGAAGCTCTTGGTGGAAACCAATGGTTTTGCACACTAGACCTCGAAAGTGGATATTGGCAGGTGGCTATGGATGAGGAGAGCAAAGAAAAAACTGCTTTTCTCTCTAGTGTGGGCTTATTTCAGTTCAAAGTTATGGCTTTCGGACTGTGTAATGCCCCGGCTACCTTCCAACGTATGATGGACAATATGTTGGACGGACTCAAATGGAAGTCATGTTTGGTTTATCTAGACGACATTGTTGTTTTTGGAAAGACGCTGGATGAGTGTCTCCAAAACCTCAGGCTTGTTCTAGAACGAATCAAGGACTACGGATTAAGATTGAAGCCGAAGAAGTGTGAATTCTTCCGTCGGCAAGTTGAATACCTGGGCCGGATTGTTTCTGGTAAGGGAATTCAAGCTAATCCGAAACAGATTGAGAAAGTCCGAGATTGGCCAGTCCCTACAAATGCTAAGGAGATTAGACAGTTCATAGGGTTTGCTTCCTATTATAGGGAGTTTCAACCTAACTTTGGTGAAATTGTCTCTCCTTTGCAAGATATTGTGACGGCGGCATGCAAGGATAAACGCTATACCAGACCTATAGTGTGGACTCCTCAGTGTCAGGCTGCGTTTAGCAAGGTCAAGGAATTGCTGACCACTTCGCCAGTACTGGGATACCCCCGGAAGGTGGGAGATTCCATCCTAGATACGGATGCAAGTGGTTTTGGAATGGCTGGAATCCTTTCACAGATTCAGGACGGACGGGAAGTAGTCTTGGGCTATGCTAGCAATAGTTTGTCTAAATCTCAGAAAAACTATTGTGCTACTAAGCGCGAGTTGCTTGCTGTTTTGACTTATCTGAAGAAGTTCAGACATTACCTTCTGGGTAATAGAAACTTCTATGTTAGGACGGACCACGCCTCTCTCCGTTGGTTGCTAAACTTCAAAGATCCAACTGATATGCTTGCTAGGTGGTTAACTACCATGCAGGAATACGGACTGGATCAGGGCATGATTCTGCACCGGGCTGGGCGCAGGCATGAAAATGCCGATGCGCTTTCTCGCTTGCCAACACGTAAGTGTGGGAGATTGGATTGTCATGATTGCGGACTACATGACGCTGTGTTAGCTGCTGTTACCACTGATGTCCCTTCGGACTCGGATGTTCCCACGGACTCCGGGGGTAACAAGCTACAAGAAGCTCAACAGTCTGATCCCATGATCAAGAGGTTGATTGATATGTTGGACGGCTCAGTAGAAATTCCTTCTAGGGAAGACCTTGCTGGTGAGTCCGATGAATTTCGGACTTATGTTCAACACCTAGGTGAAATGGAAATGAGGGACGGTGTGCTATGCCTCGGATGGGTTCGGCTAGCCACCGGTAGGAAGTACTGGAGGAAGGTGATCCCAGCTTCCATGAGGAAAGAAATTTTCAAGGGCATGCATGGGCCTAAGACTTCAGGTCATTTTGGTGTTTTTAAGAACACTTGGTCGGCCAAGATGAGATATTATTGGCCGGGCCAAAGATATGACCTGAAGAGATGGATTAAGGCTTGCCCTGAATGTTGTACCAGAAAGACCCGTGGGGGAGGAGGAATTTCTCTCCTAAAGAAAGAGAAGCATGGTGACAGGTGGAACCGGATATCGTTGGATATTCTAGGTCCCTTTAGGGAGACACCTAGGAAGAACAATTATATCATGGTGGTTACGGACCATTTTTCTAAGTGGGGCGAAGCCTATCCCATGCGAGACCATACTGCAGAAAGCTGTGCAGAAGTCCTTTTCAAGGAATGGGTTCTGAGGTTCGGATGTCCGGTGGCTTTACAGACCGATGGGGCCCCTGAATTCCGATCACAGCTATTGAGATGTCTTTTGGACATGTTAGGGATTGAGAAACTGATAACTCTTCCCTATAGGCCTCAGTCCAACGGACAAAGCGAGCGGCTTAACAGGGTACTTGTTGAGCAGCTCTCTTGTCTGACAGACTATCATAAAGATGACTGGGATATGCTTGCTCCGTGTATAGCTCACGCGTATCGAGCTACTGTGCATGCCAGCACTTTATGTACTCCAAATTCTGTAGTTTTTGGTACAGAACTCGTAGCTCCTATGGATATAGTCCATGGAGTGGGATCTGACGGGTTGGACTTTCCTTGTAAGGTTTCTTATGTGGAGAACCTGAAGCAATGGATGCGGAGAGGACACCAGTATGTGCGGGAAAATCTTGGAGTCTCTGCTATAAATCAGAGACGAGATTATAACAAACGTACTAGGCCTCCAAAGTTTGCTGTGGGGGATGTTGTCTATCGATATTGCCCTCCTAAAGCAAACAAGAAATTGGGACAGAAATGGGATGGCCCATTTAAGATCCGCAGGTTCATAGGCAGTACCACCTGTGAACTTGAAACAGCAGAAGGCTTGTTGAGATACCACATTGATTATCTCAAGCCTGCTTTTGATGAAGATGGTCCTATCCAGGCTAGAAACCTTCATAGGGCTCCAGAATTTCAGAAACTGGAAAAGGCAGGTAGAGATATTCTCAGGCTGGAAGCTGGGAAAGTTGTAGTGGGAGTTGAATGTCCGGCTAAGTCCGTGAAGGAGAAGGTTACTATAGGCGTCAAGCCTAGAGGTAGGCCGAAAAAGAGAAAGTCCGTTTCGGCCACAGATCTTCCTCCACTGACTAAGGAAAAAAAGAAAAAGGGTCCTGTTAAAGTAGGAAACCAAGTGTTGCCTACTAAGAAACAGACTCTAGGGGAAATGAAACGAAGGCCTGGTAGACCAAAGAAAGGGGGGACGGGGTCAGGAACAGCAGTAGTTGTTCCTCCAGTTCCGCCTAGTATTTGTGTAAAAACCAAGAAGAAACGCGGTAGACCGAAGAAACAAACTACGGACTTGCCTGCTGTTCCTTTAGTGCCTGTGAAAAGAAAGGTTGGACGTCCGAGGAAAGAACCAGCTCCAGTGGTTTCCTCGCCAACCTCTCTACCCCAGAAAAGGGCACAAAGAAATTTGTTGCCTAGAGTGAGGGACACCTCCCCAGCGCTGGTAAGGGCTCAACGCTTGCGTAAAGCCCCAGTTCGGTTTAATCAGTAAGAAAATTGGTATCCGGGGGGAGAATTTCTGAACTGGTTCTCTCCCACTTCAAAAAAATACACAACGAGAAGTCAGACTTGCAGTTTATTTGTACCGGATAATAATTGCTTGTCACCATTCGGCAATGTAGACTCAGTTCTATTTATGACTGGGAAACGAACATGTGTCTTGGAAAGTATTTGGTTTGAACGATAGAGAAAAGCTAGGCCCAGGCTTGCCCTGCGAGCAATTGTGGCTTGGAACTTGCTGTAAGGCCGGAATCTATTTATAGTGAATAGGTGGTTGCTTGAATCTGTCCTGAGAACCAGAGAAATTTGAGGTAAAACACCCTGTGTAGTCTCAACAGGGGAGAACAGGTTAGCCGGACTGGTCAAACACGTCCGCGCTATGGCTCAGAAGGAGCGCGGGAAGTGATTGGCGCTGCCAACAGCGGTGGCGGTCTGAAGCACTACGCGTGACCACGGGTCTCGCCGGTGTGTTTCACTCCTTTCAGTTGACTTCCGGATTCTGAGTGTGCGACACGTTCTTCACTAAGGAAAAGTTAACTGTAAGTTTTCCAAAAAGATGAACTTATTGACTTACATCTGTATGTGTTGATATGTAGTTGCAAGAAGGCGACAAGAGTTTCTGGACCAATGTGTACTGTATTCGCTGAGAAATAGTAGTCAGAAATGACTCGGCGGACTGGCGCCGAACACGTTGTGGCCATTTTGGTATGTTTTGTATAGCGAATGAATGAACAAGGGGTGTCTCTATGCTAAACAGACCATTTCTTGTCAAGTCCCGGTGATATTAGCAGGTTACACTCTGAATGCATGTTGGTTGACGAATTAATGTGTTGTTTAGAACTTGGCTTGTTGAATATGTATACCGGTGGTAGATTTTTAGACCAAGCCACGCCCGTGCTACGTCCGTGGCTAGAAACCAGTTCTGTCTAGGTCTAAAAATATTGTCCCTGAACTGTGCCTTATTTCTGCTGTTGCTACATGTCGTTATTTTTCTATCTGTCAGAACTAGGTTGATATTCTCAAGATGTCTGACCGAGGAAATGATTTGGACCTGTCGGCGTCTGAGGGCGAGTTGTTGACCGACGACCAGGCGGCCGAGGTCCTGGACTCGTTCATGACGGCAGCAGAGAGGGAGGAGACAGGGGACACCACGTATTGGGAACAGAAGGTCCCTACCCCTGCCGCGTTCGAGGTGGACTCGGAGGAGGAAATGGAGGTCGAGGTAAGCGTTGCTCCCTCCAAATCCTCGGACAAGTCGGACAGGTCCGGACGGACCACCCACCAGTCAGCAGACAAGTCCCCGGACCAGTCTGCGGACAAAGCCCGGACTTCCAGGTCTTCGGACAGGAAAGCCGGAACCTCAGGGACAAAGGGTCCCAAGCAAAGTCCTGCAGAGGACAAGTCTGAGAAGAGTCAGGTGCAGGTGACACCTAGAAGATCACCACGCAAGCAGGCCGACCCGGGGAAGGTCTTGAGGGGCAAGGACGCGGACGCCATCCGGACCCGTTCCCATTCTAACTCTCCAGGCAAGAAGAGTTCAGATCGGGATCGGAGCGCTTCCTCAAACCCCAAGGCTAAGCCTGCAGCCGCCTCTCGGCCCAGGGGAGCTGAGTTGGCGAAGGCCCTGCTAAAACTGCCCCAGGCCACTGCTAGCACTAGCACTAGCAGCACGAAGACGCCCGTTTCCAAGCTTCCCAAGATCCGGAAGCTGAAAAGGGTGCATGTGTACCGATCCGAGGCTAGGCGGGTGCAACTGGCCAAATTTGGTTCTCTGACCAAGTTTAAGGCCGAGTTGGACTCAGCAGCTCTGGTTCCCCTGTGACCGAGCATGGATCAGCCCGGATCCGTCCCCCCTCAAGCTCCGGAATCTGACGATGAGTCAAAGGAGTTTGATGACGACCAAATGACCCGGTACGAGCAGGTCATTTGGCCAGAAGTGGTCCGAGAGGACAGCCTAGACGCGGGTACTTTTGGAAAGCTCACAGGAGTACACAAACTGTGGCAGCCCGGGTTTAGGTGCCCTTTCATGGTGTGCAGGTACCTTCCTGTAAACGAAGGAGGTATCAAGAGGTACCAGACCAGAGAGCGCTTCTTTAGGCATCTCTGTGAGGTACATGCCCCCTATTCACAGGTGTGGGTGTGCTCCCACGACCAGTGTGCCCAGGTTCTAGACCGCCGTGTGGAGTTGGTGCAACACTTCATGAACGGCGAAGTCAAGCAGCACCACCTGAATAGGGAGATTGCCTTGGAGAAGACCAGAGCTGTGATGCCTGTCATCCGGAACAACTCTGCCTTCCTCCGCATGACTTACATGTCGGCCCAGCACTTGAGGGTCACCCGCAGGATGAGGTCGGTTGCGAAACCGTCCAAGTCCAGCGCTTCCTCCTCTACTGCTGGACAGTCCGGGTCAGCCAGCTCTTCCTCTAGCAGCCGAAAAGGGAAGTCTGGAGGCAAATCCGTGGCAAAGAATGCCTCTTCCAGCAAGGAGACCACTGGAGGCACTGAGGGTGCCCAGAAACGCGGCCGGACTAGCTCCGGAGGTGGATCAGGAATGATTTCACCATCCCTTCCTGCAGCCAAGAAGCAGAAGGGCCGCAAGGCGCAGGTGGAGACAGACACCTTGTCTGCCCAGCTGCCTGAGAAGGTAGAGACGGAGCAGCTGGTCCGAGCAGCAGAATCCGAGATCCAACGCTGTTTGTTGACTCTCCGGGCTGCTGCTGACGCTGCTCAGCAACAAGTCTCTACCTCAATGGCGACACTGACTGTCCCATTGCAAAAACTGGAAGCCGTGCAGGGCCAAATTGGGGAGAACGCCGCGCAGAAGGAGACAATCCGGACGCAGGCGAAGATCATCCAAACCCTGCGCTTGGCTGTGGCCAAGAAAGATAGCGAGATCCTCAATCTGACGGAAGAAAACGCCAGTCTGCGTGGGGAACTCGCGGAATTCGGCCGCAGCTCCTCTCCTGAAAGTCAGGAGGTGTCCGAGGTGGAAGCGTCCACCCAGTCCGCTTCAGTGTCTACTGCCCGTGCCCCTCAGTCAACTGCTGTTGCTGGCCCGAGTACAGGTACTGTAGTGTCAGAGTCCGGAGACTCTGTCAATGTGAGTATGGACTTGGCTCAGTTTAATCTGCTGTCAAGTCTGATGGCCAAGTTCCAACCTGTGTTGGCCCCGCAGACTACTCCCCCGCCAGTGCAGCGAACAGCTCAAGCGAGCCGAGGAGGCCAAGACCCTTTTGGCCTGATGAGAATGTTTGGTTCGCCCGGAAATGCCATTTCTCCTCTATCCGGGGGAGAAAACGCAACGGCTGTTGGTCCTGAAGTCGGGCGAAAGCCTGCGGACCAGCAGGACGGATCCACGGATCAGCAGGAAACTGGTGAAGGTGTCTCGGACACTGAGAACACTCCCATGGACTCCCAGTGATGCCCGGACCTACCTAGCCTCCGCCGGATGTGGCGTCGAGCATTTTCCTGTACAAGCCTCCGTCGGATGTGACGTGGAGCGTTTCCTTGCCTTACCTTGCCTTGTTGGCTCGTCCTCGGATCATTTCTTCCGGATCCGGACCATGTTCTACCACCCCACGGACTCCCTTTTCGGATTGATGACACATCAACTAAGACTTTTAATGTGAGATTACTCTTTTTTACTGTCGATTCACTCAGAAGGAGGAACTTCAGTCAGTTTTATAAAAATTTTCTACACTGGATTCTGTAAGTTAGTGAGGACACTTTATGCTCCTGAATGTATTTGGTGTTTATTATTACTGCTTTCTTCAGATGTGTGTATTGAACTTTTTTACTTGGATTTTTAAATCCGTAATCTCTTTTTGCATGTGTGCTTGACATGTTTGTCACTAGAAATGTGATTTTTACTGCTTTTTACCGAGTTTGTAATGTGTTAAAACTCTTTTTCGAAGAAGGGGAGTATTGTAGTGGGTCTGGTTATATTACCAATATTCTATTCTATTGTGTGGTGGTGCTGTCCGCTGTGGGTTAGTACACCTGAACTACCCCAGTGGGCAGTACCAGTGAACATGTCCACTCATCAGTATATGTGTGGGGACTTTTACCATTATATTGGTTGTTATGCTCTTATAAGCTAATCTTCTGTTCTTAACCTTTCTATCAATGTACTGCTATGAGATATTTATATCCACGGACGTCAGTCCGAGAGTCTTTAGTAACATAATGCCTGAGTGCATCTTATCTTTATCTTCTATACTCAATGTCTACTCACACCAGTTTTGTACGAGTCAAGAATAGGGGTGAACCCCAGCTCGAGTTGAGTGAGTTAGGACTAGTGTGTCCCATGTGACTAAATAAAGTCTGTAGAGAGGTTAAGCCTTGTTCTGTCTTTATTTAGCGTGCAAGCGGATCGGATCCGAAGATCACTACATATGGTCAATTCTCACGAAATGGGGGCAATGGGTGATTTTAGAAGTAATTTTTGTCAAATTTCTCAAAATTTAAGAATTTGGAACGTCTGCCCTGTGATAAATAGGGTACTTTGGGAATCTTACCCGAAAATTGCTACTCGATTGAATGGATATTTCTCTCTCAGTATCAATTTGAATTTTAACTTTATTTTTCCTGAGTGGCTACGTCTGGGTAAGCATTTGATTTATTGACTAATACTGTGAAGAATTAATGCCCAACAAGAAGTTACTTTTACCATTATACCCATCCCAACATATTGGATGACATATTTCATGAGTTTTTAGGGGGTCTGTAATGTGTAGAGATGGGAAAAACTAAAAGAAAATGCCACGATTTATGCACCCAACCCCAACATAACCTGTCATAGGCACCCAACACCGACGTAGGCACCCAACCCCCAAAAAACTACATATATTATAATAATGGGTAATAATCAAATGACGACGTCCTGTCTTTCATGTACTGTATAAGTATTTTAAGGGTTCTCTCAATCTCTGACGATTGATTAGCTACGGAAAATATGCTAAATATCGGCGATTTTTCTGTATTCTATATGCCATTTAAATGTCTAGGTGAGACAGGTGGATACATCCCTGGGTGAGATGTTCTCAACTGCAAGGCTTTCAATGTCCCGCACAGACCCTGCAGTATAAGCAACTAAAAGAAGAGAGAGGGGGTGTAGGAGGAGTAGGCAGAGTGAGCGGAATAGAACTCCTTGGATTTTCGTCTGTCCCTCGCTCAAGGCATAGGGATAATGTCCTCATGGTTATTTCATTCATGCATTATTGCTCCTTCTTTCTATATTCTTACTATATTAATACTAATAATATTACACCAGTTGGCCCCTTTCACATTTATTTTCAATGAAACCTTGTGTACGAATTTAAATTCTTTTTAATTTGCCCTTACTACGATCCCTGTTATTCCTTTAGGTAAAAGATTATATTTTCACCAAAAGTGACGGAGATCACTATTTCACAATACCTGATAAAGGCCCATACATAGATACATATATCTATTCGCTTACCCGCGGTCCCGTTCTCGCGTAATCTCGCGCTCTCGCTGGAAGGGCACGCCCACTTGTGACGTTCCCGCGGTCGGTCAACAAAGCTGCACTTCAGCGGACGTCAACACGGACGTCGACGCTCTGAATAGCAAATTACCAAGCCTCCAACACCATGATGTAAGTATCTATTATGCTTTAAAACATATAGAAAGTGTTTGTTAACTGTATTTTACCAAGAATTGGACAGTTCTTAGTATTTAATCAAAAGTGCGTAAGGATTACTAGGGTCTAGGCATTGAAGGTGGACTAGAGTAGAGGTCGTACCCACCCGTAGTATGTGCGCAACACTTACAGCTATACTAGATTATATCTCAGACCCAAATTCACAAATATTCATACTTCATCAATATATCTTGACTTATATTCCTGAAATCTGGCTACTTTAGCCTATTTCCTCTCTTTTGGATCGTTTCTACGCGTAACTGCACGTTGACATTTCCCACTAGATGTCTCTACAAGCCGTATTGTAGTAATTGTGGTAAGGGTGGTTAACACCAGAGTGCAGCAGGGGTGGGTAGTAGGATAGCCAAGGGGATGGGAGGGGCTAGAACTAAGGGTAGAAGGGGATAGGGTAACAGGAAGATCCAATGACAGTTTTGGTGTCAAATGAAGCGTAATTCTGTGTGGAATAACATATCTAAAATCCGAATTTATTATATGCGTTTAAATGTTTTAAAGTAGTTATTTCAACATTTGATAATTTGTGGTGCCCCTACCCTGAGAAAAATCGGAGAATGCCGGTCTTGGTGTCAAATGAAGCGGAATATCGAGTAGCATAACATATCCAAAATTCGCAAAGATCTGTCATGCCGATTTCTTTTTATGTGAGTTTGAAAGGTTTTTTTTATTAGTTTTTTTTTCTGCACCGACCATAAACAAATGGGATTAGGACAGTCTTGATGTCAAATGAAGCGTAATCCTGTGTAGAATAACATATCCAAAATCCACAAGAATCCGCTGAGTGGAAATTGATTTATGTGCGTTTGATTATTTTTGAATTTCTAAGCATTTAAGCATGTTTTTGTATAGAAAAGTTTCAATTTGTATCGATTTGTATGTAACATGTGGCTGTTCAATCTCCTTCATTGAAGACGATAAGGGTATAAGTTGCTAAATATCATTGTAATTAATACATTTCACTAATTAATTAATTTTTAATTTCATTAATTTTCATAGGTCAAAATCCAACATGGCCACCACCTATAAGCACCACATGTATGTGTAATACTACCTTTTCTAGGTTACTGGTATAGCATTATCGTGGGTGGTCCATATATTTTTATCTATGGTTTCATCAGTGACAAAAACCCTTCCCCACTGCTTCTGCTTCTGTCCTGGCCATGATATTCATTATAAATCAAAATTCCTTGGATATATATGCTGATTCTCTTCCGTGAGTGGAGTTAGTGTATTTCTTATCTCTATTATTAAAACAATATGTATCGTTTTCCACTATCAATAAGTTTCACAAGAAACCCCCACTAATCGCTTATATCTCTGTAACTAGTGAAGACAGATCATTAAAAGTGGATACCCATTTATTCAGCTTGAATGAAGTAAAATTATTGTGTAAAGGCTTCAAAAGAATGTATAATGAAAAGTCCATAAAAACGCTTTTGTACCACTTTTGTGGGAATTGACCTGTCAACCAGTATACATTATTGGTTTCCAGTAACTCAAATCAATCTGGCCACTTTCATGGGTAATAGCTAGGGTGATGTGATGATAGGTTGGTCGATCATGGCTTAGACAGAGCAAACAAAAAGACAGAATTCTGGAAAATGTTCAACCCTGTATACTGTAAACGTATTAATGTTCACGCAGTATTTATTTTCGCTATTTTCGCGCACCCACCTTTGTGCGCGAAAATAAATCCTGCGCGAAAGGTATAATTATTCCATAAACAATGTATGAGACTTCCTTGCTGCGCGAATTTAAATCCCCGCGAAAAGGTGTCATTGTATTTAGTGCGCGAAAATTTATCTGCGCGAAAATAAATACGTTAACAGTACTAAGAAATACAGACGAGACATGCCGCCCCCTCCTCATATTTGTATGTCAGGTAGATATTATATTCAGGGGTACCAATAAGGTCAGATTTTACTTTGATTTTGGTTATTTTATAGGCGCTTCCTATGCCCCCACCTCCCTGGAGTCCATTAATCACTCTCATTCTATATTCACTATGTTGCACAGTGTTCATTAATTTTATACTTCATCATAAACTGATATTTGCTAAATTAATTATTGCATGGTTGGGGTTATCTGAGACATCTAAGTAAAATTGGGTGGATTCTGATTTCTGGTGGATAATTTAATTGAAGATATTTAGGGGGGCAAGTAGGGGGAGGGGGGGAGGCGATGGGAGGGGGTATTTGCAGTGTTGTTAACTTAGTATTGTAACTTTATTTATCTGTTCTTTTTACACAGCAGGAAAAGAAAACAAGCAGAGGCTGGTGCAGGAGCTGTCATTAAAAAGAGGACACTGACAGAAATATCCAACCTTGCCAAGAAGGAGCTTGACAAAGAGTGTCGAGCCGTAGGGCTTGACGATAAACTTCCAAAGAAGGCAAAAGTAAACCTTGTGGCCCACTGCCTTTGTATTTCGACCTGTGGGGGAGATGAAGAGTTCTTACCAAGAACAACTGATTATCAGCTTTCAAAGGTATGTAGCAAATGAATTTTATTCCTTTTGTTCCAGAGGATTATATGTTAAATACATAATATGGGTACAACTATATACGTGTTCCTTGCTCTGGTGCTACCACTGTAATGAGTCAAATGCTCATAGTATGTGACGTCATAAGGTATGACATGACAGAACAAATGTGATGCAACTCTTCATTGGTCAAGGTTGCGTTGGTAGTTAGGTTAGCCAGGTGGCATGGATACCTTGCTATGATCAAGGTGTGGGTGGCAACTGAGTGTTTTCGTACCCATGGCTAATGTCAATATATATAAGTAAGGTTATGTAATAAACGGTAATTTGTAAAGTGAAACGTTTAAGACATTGTATGTTGAAAAAATAATATAATAATATGGGTAAGTCTGGTAGAATGTTCTTTGTCCATTACCAATTTCATTAATCATGGGTGAACTCCATGCACATCTCCCTACATATGGTACCCAATGCTGAGGATTACATAGACTGACTACAATTTAATTGAAAGATTGATGATTAAAACAATGCACATTACTGTGTTACAGATACAATTAGGAGAATATCAAACCCTCAGTCCAGCAAATGTGTTCACAATGGATGGGTGGACGAATGATCTGCAACTTCTGCCTGACCTAGATGATACGATTGTTAAGCAATACCTTCTAGATACTCATATTCTGCCTTCGTCCCATCGACGCACCTACAAAATTTCACGGCCCTATCAATTAAAAGATTTCATTCATTCTGTGCATGTCCATCCACTCACCAAATCATCAACCTTCATCATCATTCAAGCCCACTGCAATCCATCCCAGTCAGCAAACCATGATGAAGTAAAGGTGCTCTACTGCATCATTGATAAAATAAGTGGAGTCCCATATGGCGGATACTGCACTTGCACAGCAGGGTAAGAAAGGCTGCTATACGTTTGATGGTTCTAAATCCCCTGCCCCCCCCCCCCCTCCACATGAATAATCGCTCTTTTAGTCCCCATCCATCATTTTAGACGATCTCATAGTTTCATAAATAAATATAAATAATAACTTTTTGTTCAATTGTTGCAAGTAACTAAAATATCGTATTTCAAAAGGTTGGGGAAAAAATCAACCCTTCCAGATGTTCCAGTACAATTTATATATTCCTAAAAAAAACACTAAGTTATAACATTCTTCTTTTAACAGGAAATGTAAGTAATAATTTATTTATAAGATATTTGCATGTGGTAGCTAACCTTTGCATGTGCCTTACATAATCAGCTTAATTATAAGCAGATGTCCAGAAATCTAGATTGCATAATTCAATTTCTTGCTAATATGGCCTGGCAAAATTCAAGATGAAGGTAAATTAGGTGCACATACTTGTGTTGTTTATCAAAACGTAGGGCTTGGTGAGAGGACAGGAGAATTGAAAGCCATTTCTTGATACATTGATTAGGGCCTGAGTTATCGGGGTTGATTATGTCAGAAAGCCCCGTTTCTTATATAACGGCAAAATTCAAGTCAGAGGTAAATTAGGTGCAGATACTTGTGTTGTATATTGAAACGTAGGGCTTGGTAAGAGGAGAGGAGAACTGAAAGCCATTTCTTATTATATTGATTAGGGCCTGAGTTATTGGGGGTTTATTATGTCAGAAAGCCCCGTTTCTTATATATCGGCAAAATTCAAGTCCGAGGTAAATTAGGAGCACATACTTGAGTGGTATATCAAAACGTAGGGCTTGGTGAGACGAGAGGAGAACTGAAAGCCATTTCTGGATATGTTGATTAGGGCCTGAGTTATTGGGGGTTGATTATGTCAGAAAGCCCCGTTTCTTATATATCGGCAAAATTCAAGTCCGAGGTAAATTAGGAGCACATACTTGAGTGGTATATCAAAACGTAGGGCTTGGTGAGAGGAGAGGAGAACTGAAAGCCATTTCTGGATATGTTGATTAGGGCCTGAGTTATTGGGGGTTGATTATGTCAGAAAGCCCCGTTTCTTATATAACGGCAAAATTCAAGTCAGAGGTAAATTAGGTGCACATACTTGTGTTGTATATCGAAACGTAGGGCTTGGTGAGAGGAGAGGAGAACTGAAAGCCATTTCTTGATATGTTGATTAGGGCTTGAGTTATCGGGGGGTTTATTATGTCAGTATATATCGGCAAAATTCAAGTCCGAGGTAAATTAGGAGCACATACTTGTGTGGTATATCAAAACGTAGGGCTTGGTGAAAGGAGAGGAGAACTGAAAGCCATTCCTTGATATATTGATTAGGGCCTGAGTTATGGTGGTTGATTATGTCAGATTATGCCTGTTTCTTATGGCCTGGTATTTTTATTGCATTGTCCACTGCTTATTACTTGTCCTACATGTGCATGTATTCCCAGCTATTCCTCCTATGCTTGTATCCAATTTAAATCGAGTGAATGCATGTTTAAACTAGGCTTGCTTTTAGTGTACATATTTATTATTAAATAGGGGGTGATCAGGGTATACAGAGGTTTTATGTAGGTCATCCTTATTATGCCATATTTTGTATGCTGTGTGTATTTTTCAATGCAGCAAAATGATAATCAATACTTAATTCTTGTTCATACAATGTTAACTCAATCATTGATTAAAAGACTAGTGACTAATGACAACACTTATTTAAAGGACATAATACTGAATTTGATGATTTTCAAGTTCTCTCATTATTCACCCATTATGCAGGATGTTTGGTAAAGGCTAGTTATATGCTTCTAGGTATTGTCAATCATGTGGTCATATGGGCGCACTTCTCTTCGCGGTATCCGATTTCATGGCAACAGGGGCTCATTCAGTGCCAGACAGGCCAGCATGCACAGAAGAAATATGCAAATGGACAGATCCAAAAGGTACTTTCCTTAATTATGTAAAGTGCTAGGAAGCTGAGTGGGACAATCAAGTTTTTATTTAATTAGTGATTGATGTAAACTTACATGGGGGAGGCTGGGCAGAGCAGCTACATATTAAAATTCAATGTAGAAAATTAAATGAGTGGCACTACTAATACAAACTGTACAAACTAAGTTGACTGTGAATATATTTTTCTGCATTTTTAGGTGCTGCTGTTGAACCAAAGCTTCTTAACGAGATTGAGATTGGTCCAAATGATAGTGCAAAGATGACACGCAAGTCCACCGATTATGGGCAAATTGTTCTTGGACCAAAAGCTGGAACAAAGCCAGGCAAGTAAAACAGTGAAAGATATTTACACATTTTCTACTTCTGCATACATTTTCAGCGCAATTCTTTTCATCTGACTTTTGACTTTTACAACTGACTTTTGACTTTTTCGACTGACTTAGAACTTTTACAACTGACTTTTGACTTTAACGTCTGACTTTTGACTTTTTGACTGACTTAAGAAAGGGCATTTTACAAATTGCTTGTGGGTCATTACCACCGCTCCTGTGTGGCACTGCAGTCAGACCACTGGATGGACAGTTTTCCATTGACTCTATACCTTCACCAAATGTGCCCTACTACCCCCATCTTTCACTCCAACACTTCTAGCTCATTGTCCAACATACTAAGCATGATTATAGAATAGTGTAGTGTCCGATCGACGGCCTTAAGCGACTATGAGACTTAATCTATTGAATCAAAGACAACGACAACAAGAGGATCTAATGGACCTCGCCAGCTTCTACGTTTAATTACAATCTCACCACACCCGGGTTGCTCACAAGAGAACAACGATATAAATGGTACATCACAACAGATAGACATGACAGAAGTGTGCACACACACTTGGTGTATGAATGGTAATATCAGTAAATACATAGAGCAAACAGTGGCATATAGCAATAAAAAGTTTAAAATGCAGACATCCGAAACACCACGACCTCTACCGGTCGAACCCACCACAGCCGCGACCAGCGCAGCTAGTACAAACTTACACTTGCGGGACTCAGGTGACAGCCGCGTAGCCCCGGCTCTGGTTTAGCAAATGCCAATCCAGAGCCACGCACCACAATAGTATGTTTAGAGTAATCATGCCGCATTCCAGGTCGATTGACCCATTAAATTTTAGAATATGCTAAGTTTCTACATAAAACAGGTACACATAAGGACACATGCACAGGTAGTGGGCAGATGTTGGTGGGCCAGTGGTGGGATCCAGTGGGTACTTTAGTAAGGGGACCATTTGTGCTTGCATTCAGGTGAGCTCTAATGAGTTGGACATGCGCAAATTGATTCCGAGCAGTCCCGCAGTTACACTCAGTTCCCCATTTGACTTTTTTAATACTGTTCATGTTAAATGTTGATCTTGTAATATTACTCTACTGAAGAGGCTTGCTTTCAAATTCCAAGACAGTAGTTATTCACTTGCATTTACTTGTTTGAATTGTTAATACTAGTCTTGTTATACGTTGATCTTGTAAACTTGCTTCTCTGCTGAAGAGGCCTTGGGCAAGGAATGGATCCATAACATGTGAAGGGCCGAAACCAGAATGATAAGATTAAATAGTTATTATACACCTATATTCATCACAAATCATCGTAGTTGATTTTAATATTCACAATTTTCCAAACAAATTTACCATTCTGGTCCAGGGTTTTTTAAAAATCATTTATGGAATGTCAATGCAAATATCAAATGTCAGAATTGTAGATAAACTCAGGCGCTTTGGGTTTGGGTTCATTGATTTGTACTATTAATCGGTTTCAAGCACACAAAGGACAACTCAAGCACAAGAGACAATAGAATTACGGTTGAATTATGTTTATTTAACAATAAAGTTATACACTTGGTATAAAACCTCAAGAGCTCTCTGCAAAACATTTGATATATATGTTGCCCTTCAGGGCACAATGTTGTGATAGAATAAGATTATCAAAACAAATATATATTACAACTGACTAGACTACTAATACAAGGACACTATAAGAATAACTAAGGCTACAACTAGCAAAGTAAAGGTTTGGAATCAACTTACGCCCAGTGTGAAAATTCTCCACTTCCATTACCGGCCTATTAACGTCACATAACAGGTGCATTGGTCGGCCATTAGACCGGGTCACTGGGCTGCTTTTTCCATATGAGATATCACAACATTGAAATGTCACACAAAGGAACATCAGAACAATGGAATGTCAAAACATTGAAACAGCAGAACATTGAAATGTTACAATGTGAAAATATAATGACAATACAACGTAACAACAATAAAATGCCCAATGTTGAAATGTCACAACAAAGGAATGTCAGAAGAATGGAAGGTCAGAATAGCGAAACGTCACATGATAAAGTGTCAACTTCATAAAAAAAAAAGTTCTGTAAAGTTTGAGTTTCATAAAACTTGAAAGTTTCTTCAAACTTGTCTTTCATAAAAATTTCAGCTTCATTAATCAGAAACTTTGTAAAAGTCAGTTTTTTTCAAATGCAACCTTTTTTGTAGTAATTGAGTTTTGTTAAATTTGAGTTGTTATAGCAAATGGCCCGATGGAGGGTTCAAACTGATTGATGAGATCAGTTTGAACCAGAACAGAGTGTCATTTGCTATTTATTACACACTCTATTTGGATGTTAAAAAGTAAATTTAACTTGTTTAGCCTGTAGTTTAGCTCGAGGAGGCTTGATTCGTCATTTCTAACTGCTTTTGTAGGTCAGGCCTACGCTGCACCAATGAGATCGCATATCTTTGCCCGAACCGATCACATGTGCAGTTTGGGTCAACCAAACTGCACCTTTCTAACTGCTCATGTGTGTAATAATGTTTAAACCTGTTCATTCAAATGTGGTACATAGATAGTACCTAATGAGAATGTGGTACAAGGGACACTTTTTCACTGGCCGAGATGTTTGTTTTTTCGTGGCCCACGAGCCGATAGTGGGTTATGAAAAAAAACAAAACATCGCCAGTGAAAATCAGTGATCTGATTGGTCGATGACAACAATATGATCATGTGACTGTATCAACCAATGGGAGCCTTCGTTACTACCCCCATCTTTCACGCGTGGATTTCCCGGTACATTACCACACGCACTCCTGCCCATACAAATAGCATGTGGTACATACATCAACATGGAGTAAAAATCGAGTACAGAGGGCAGCACATATGTATATGGACATTACGCAGGTGCAACTTGTTAATACTCTTTTTTTTTAACCAGGGATTTCACTCGAAGCCTGCGGCTTCTTGTGACATCCCTGGTCGAAAAAAACTTGAGGGTACAGTAAGTCAGAAACCAACCTCCTTACATCCTATTTTTATACCACGATCTCATATTTTAAAATAAATTGAAGAAACAATCGCTTTGCTCCGATGACCCACCATATTGATTTTTGATACCAAAGCGCTAGACAAGTGTACAAGTAATTGGTTCATCAATGACGGCACCGATGGCATATGATGTCACAAATAGGCATGACGTCATGAGCGAGCGTAACCTCAACCAATAAAAATGCGTCTTAGATTTAGGAAAAAAAAAAGGTTCATATTTTCACGTGTGGATCCATTCAACAAAATACGATGGCATGTATTCACTTATTTGCAGTGTGTACAACCCCCGATCGTGGTATAATGAAATGAATCCATACATAAGAAATTGGGCTTGCCAGTAGTATTTGTTTCAATAGATTGTGGTTCTCTTATTTCAGAACCGCAGGAAATCATGAAGCTTCGGGCAAACCTTTTCAAGGCCACCCATTCCCTTGGCTACCATGTGCCAGCTGTGCATCCTCTCCTTGCACAGAGATTCAACACCAGTACAGATCACATCCCAACCCCACCTATACTGACCACTCTGCCAGATTGCATGCCTGAGAATTCTAGTGAAATAGCGCCGGCAAAGATATTAGAGGTAGAATCATACCCTCTCCCTATCGCTCTGCTTCCAAGGCCTCATGAAAATCTAGAGTTTCTTGAGGCAGTAGCCACATTTGCTGCCCAAGTACAATATACTCAGAAAGACAGAGAGAGAATAGAGGAGCTCACAAGAGGGCAGTCAAATAATGTTGAGTGGTTTAAACAAAGAATGGCTGCGCTGACAACCACTCAGTTTAGAGACATTGTGATATGGGATAAAAAAGGACGTATTAATGTCAGTAGACTGGTACAAAACTGCATTAGCAAGTGGTGTAAAGACCTGAAGTGCCCTCCAAAACCCAAAAGTGAGGCATGCAAATATGGGCTGAAATATGAGGCCAAGGCTCGAGAATCATACATCACAGAAATGAAAAAAACGCACCAAGATGTGGTTGTCAAGGAAATGGGCTTGCTGGTCCATCCGAAAATCCATTACTTAAGAGGAAGCCTTGATGGCATTATGTCTTGTTCCTGCCACCAGGAAAGAATTTTGCTCGAAATCAAGACAGTTCCATCGGCAAAAACCAAATCACCTCAGCAAGCGGTTGAAGACAAAGACATAACGTATGTCACACAAAAAGATGATGAAATTCACTTGCTGCAAGGGCACCCAAGGGGCTATTATGAACAAGTGCAAGGGGCTATGGCCATTTCAACACTCCAAAGATGCCACTTTCTCATCTGGACTGGTGTCGACCCCCTGCTCATCATCACTGTGCCATTCGATGATGAGTACTGGAAGTTCCAGATGATACCAAGTTTGGAAAGGTTTTACTACCAACATGTAATTCCTGCCCTACTAGGCCGAGAAGATGATCCAAATGAGGACATGGAGTGCTCCATGGCGTTGGATGAATTTTTAGAGGTAAAACTTTATATCTTAAGTATCACTCAATATCAGAAACACAGAAACTAAAGTTCAGAATAACTTTTATAAATATTTCATTATCAGGTCTTTGTAGTAGTTCACATTTGTTACATTAAATTGCAGTTTATTGATTTATTTTCCTTTTGTAGTTAAAATATAATTGCCTAGATCAATACTTTACTCCACGGTTAAGTGTATCACATAACATTTGAATGTAGAGGTGTGGTATATTGTTGTGTACCACATGGGCGGGGTCTATCGAGGTGCCAAATAAAGTTGATTTAATTGAACATACTCAGGCCACACCCCCTACGACGGTATCCAAGGATTGAAATACCGACAATTCTTTTCAATAATAACACACTCGCCCATCCGCTTGTGTGCCATGTGAAAAGAATCGTCTTGGGTCCATGCGATCCTTTACGCCAGACCAGCTACTTGTGCGGTACTCTCATAATATCAGACAGATCATGTGTTTTCAGACAATATCAGACGATGGACAGGAGTGCTGCAGTGTTGAAACCTCAGCAATATCTGGTCAGGGAGTAGTCCCCCCTGCAGTAGAGACAGCCCAGGTATGCTTTAATTGTTTTGCAATTTAACCTTTTTACTGTATCTGTGTCGATATTTTAGGGCTCCCAGACATTAGGGCCCAACAATGATAGGGCCCAGAAACCTCGGACTTTAAGGGCCAAAGTCCAGAAGTTAGGCTCCACCCACCTTCATACGTTAGGCCCCACCCACCTCCAGACATCAGGACCCACAGCTGATTCTGGGGTGGGCCCTAACTTCTGAAAGTGGGTTGGCCCTCACATCTGATGGGGGTTGGGCCTTAACTTCCGAAAGTGGCTGAGCCCAACTGACGGGGGTGAGCCCTAGGGTCTGAACATCTCCTACACCCACAATATTAAAATTTATTTTTGCAAGAAGCTAAATATTTCAGACGATATGGCTTACCATTTCTCAGATGCTAGGGGCCAGCTGGGATGGGCCTTAACATCTGATAGGGTAATCTGATAGGGTAAGTTTCATTCAACTTAATGTGGGTGGGCCCTAATGTCCAAGGTTTAGGCCCTAACGTCCGAGGATGGGTGGGCCCTAATGTCTGAAAATATCTCCGAAAATGTGCGAAAGTGGGCCCTAACATCTGAAGGTGGGTAGGTCCTAATGTCTGAAAATAAGTGAAAACGGGCTCTATCGTCATTGGGCCCTACTCAAATATCTATCATATGTTTCAAGAATGTGGCAAATTTTTTTTTCTCCAACCAAAGCCATGGACCAGACTAACGCACATTGCACTAGCTCTCATCCAGGACAAGGGAGGGGCTAAAGAATTAATATTATATCTGTCATGTTATTTACTGTGTATTTAAATGTGCTGCTTCAGGGTGGTGATGATTGTGTTCCCTGTGGAGGATGTAGAACCATTCTCTCAGAGGATCCGATAAGGGACTCCGAATGCAGTGTGGGCTGTGATTGCCACTGTGGATGTGACACCTGGTACTGCTGGGGATGTGCGAAGTACACCCGAAAGAAAGCAGCAAAGAAAATAGACTGGCTTTGTCCAAAGTGCACTACAAACTGTTTAAAAGTCAAGGTGTGTTATTTTTCATTCATTTTTTTATGTTATTTTTAAAATCGAATTGAGCCATACAAATTTTCTGTATAAGTAAAATAATGGAGCAAAATTGAAACTGCTCTCCACTGCATTTTCTATTATTTTTCAGTGAAAATATCCGGTCTGGCTTTGAAACACATCCCATAAGGAGGCGCCCGTGGATTTGTTAGGGACAGTTGGATTGAAAATGTTGGAATGTCCCTATTATTGAGTCAACAATAAATAGATTTTAAATAAACAGAGTAACAATTTAGTAGACACCTCTCATTATTTATTATCAATATAAGTATAAAAGTTTCAGCATTGCAAATAGGAGGGTCATCTTTGAATAATGGGTAATAAATAGGCTATGTACATGATAAGAGTAGATGATAATTGATGGTTGAATGATTTATAAATATGATACAAGTTTAAGAATGATCTCAATATTTCAATAACATATAGTGCCTGGGGCAACTTGTATGATATGAATCCCAAGAGTAATTTGGATTGAATCCCAAGAGTAGTTTTAACTATACACGAATATTCACTTACTGTAAATGTCTAAGAAACAGCTAATATGATATTTTGTTAATGCTAATGGGCAATTATATTAGGTAACAGTAAAATATAAATATGCACAGTTAGATGGTAATGTGCAGATGAAGTCGAAGGACGCACAGGAAATGAAATATAATTATAAAAAATCACAAAATTAGGCGGACAATTATGCGATATCAGGAAGTAAGTAGATGATAAGTGTAGACAAGACATTCCTTGAGGTATTTACAAGGTTAGGTGGAGAAAATAACTTTCTACCGTCCTAATAATCACAGGTTTGTGACCCTGAAACATTTATACAAAGTGATGAAATATAGACAAGATATTCCTTGAGTAATTACAAAAATGATAAACTAAAAACATTGAAAAGATCTCTCAGAGCTACAAGAATACAATAAAAATACATTTGATAATATAAATTAATAGAAATTAGACCATAGAAGTAAGGGGTAGATAACTTCGAGGGAGTGTACTGGTCAAAGCGACCCAAAGGAAGTTATCTAAAGCACATTGGAAAGGGTGGTCAAGAAATCAAAGTGATGATTCTACCGAGCAGTGTACAAAATACATGCAACCGAAAGGTAAAATGGAATCAAAATGATTTTAAAAAGGGAGCCTACTAAACAGAGTCCAGAATGGATGCATCTGAAAGGGAGGTTCTAAAAACAGTCGGAGGGGTACATATATATACAGGTAGCAGCAGCATGTAGACTTGAATATACTTTGTAATAGTTGTTAGATAGCTTGATCTGTGAGTTAAGCTCATAATATAAAGGATGTTTATTGAATTGAATTACTGGAAGATATAAAATGTCTCTGATTATAAGTTGATATGGAGTCTAAAAGTGGTATGAGGTATCCTCCCTGGTATTTAACAATATATAATTATATGGTTAGAAATAAATATATATATGGGTATACCATGGGTATACCCCCCTGTGTCATATAGATGTATACATACTAGCTTAGTAAACCGGGGAGAATACCTCACACCACCTGTAGACTCCTTATCAACTTATAAACAGACATTTTATATCTTCCAGTAATTTAATATATCTGGGAGCCTAGCGGATAATAGGGGGTTGGAAATTGGTCAAATAGCTGCACACAATAAATATCTGTTCTGTAATGTCTTTCATATTTAATCTCAGCCTTTTGTCCAGTATATGGAATGTACGGATTCTTTGGATGATCCGTTCTACATGTATTCTTGCCACTGCTATTGCCTCAGAGCTCAGGCACTCACTTTGTGTAAGTTGAGAACGCCCACGTCCTTTAAAGTCTGGAATGATCATTTCCACCCCATTATCTTTCAGCTGCTGTGTCAGTTCAAACCCTCTGTCCGCCATTATGGAGCTTCCTTTGGATAGTGAGTCCACCAAGGTTTGAGCCTGTAGAGTGATATGTTTATCAGAAGCTCTACCTCCCCAGGCAGGGGACACATAGTTGATACATAAATTCGGGGACATACCCACCATAAACTTGACAGTATCACGTTGCTTGTAGTTCGACCAAGTTGTTTTTCTGGCTTGTAGAGTTGATGACTTCTCTATCTCAAGTTCTGTGCAGTCAATTATGATCTTGAGGTTGGGAAATGATTGGAGACAAGCGGGAAAATCTTCTGAATCTGAAATACCAATTTCCATCAATGCTAAAAATGTCCTACCAGCTTAATATATAACTTAGTGAAACCAGTGTTACCCTAACTGAAATTGTCACGAAATTTGTATTTTTTATTCTTAACTGGAGATTAATATTTGATATCAATTAATAGGGAGAGGAGAGGGGGACCGGGGGAACAGGAGAGGGATAGTATCAAAAGGGAATGGAGGGAGAGAGAACAGGAGATAGATATATGAGACAGAGCTAGATGGGACAGACAGGGGGGTGAGGGTGAAGGAGAGATCATAATCATGGGACCAACTATACAGCATAGGTTTCTATGTGTGTGTGTAGGGGGGGGATGCAAAATTTCCAAATAGTTACATACTTATTAGAAAACATGTAGTGCATTACTGAAGTACATTTTATGTAAGCAAACATACCTGTTTCTGCCATCTCAAAAAGAGTCTTCAATTCGGCAGCCAAGAAGTTCACCCATGTCGAAACTATGTTGGACACAAGGGTCTCTGATACTCCAAAAATGTCGCATAACTGATTATTATACATGCCCGTTTTTAGTTTTACGAGTGTCAGAAATAACTCCTCCTCAAAGGAAAACTTTCTCTGAGGTCCAGGTTTGTTAGTATGTGAATCACTATAATGAGCATGTAACTTTATACGTTGGCCCCGCCAGTACCTTAGGCTATCCCCTCTGGACTTAAGATACACAGCCAGTGCATCAAAAACTTCCCGGTTGGGCAGATTAGTCCATTTCTGGAAATTCTTGGGGGCAAGGGACTTAAGTGAGAGCAACCTCCCTTCAATCGTTTGTATATGGATGAGTGCTTTCTCCAATGTTGTTTTGATATCCTCATTCTCTGACTCACACTGGGTGGGCTTGGGTGGCTTCTCTGTGATGCTTGGGTGCCATCTAGGCCGCACATAATCGTGGTCTGTGGTATTCCATACTGCCAATGGATAGTCCTCCGGATCATCAGCCGGTTTAAATACTTTTGGTCTGCCTAGTAGTTGTTCCTGTACTTTTTTCTTCAGTTTCGGTTTCTTGATCTTTCGGGGTTGCAGTGCTGTAAGACACTGGCTGTCTCCAGATCTTCTTGCTGTCACTGTGCCCCTCTTCTTAGGTGCTGCCTTGCCCTTAGCCTTGTCAGCACCTGTGAAGATGGTAGGCGTGTAGCCAGCACTACCTGGTTCATCAGTTTTCTTCCCTGAAACATATAAATATATCATTTTGACAGGCTGTCAAAGCTCACCTAATATGAATTAACATGAGAAAAAAACAGTCGCCATAAATTAAAAAAATGCAAAATATACCAACGCACCCAACCAGAAAGATAGAGCACCTTCAAAGGATTGTGGGGAATTTTTAATTTTCAAAATCCGTTCATTAATGACATCAATAAAGACCATTTTAACACCCTTCCACTACAGAAAGGGCCCCACACACTAAGAGTTGGTATTGTCAAGGCCCGTAACCAGGGGGTGTGGGGAGGGGGTTGTAATTGGGTTGACCCCACCCAACACCTTAGAACTCCCACTAGTCCAGTGGACTAGTGACCTTTATTTCCCACTATTCCTTCTAGGTTTTCACTAGTCCTTACGAAACATGTGAAAAAAGTCACATGAAATGCGGTTGTATAACTCCAACTATAAAAGGATATATACACTGTATTCCAATAATGAACCAGAGAGTTTAGGTGACAGTGGAATTTTGTGATCCAAACAAACCTGGGGGGGGGGAGAGGGGGGGGGCAGGGTTCTGGGTGTTTCCCCCTGGAAATTCTGTGAATACATACTGTGCATTCTGGTGAATTTGAGATGAATAAATATACTTTTTAGTGCCTGTAATTAAGGATATTTATACAGAATCAAGCTCTAAATCTACCAATGTCTGTCATGATAAAATTCAAAGATTTCTAAACCTGAAATACAGTTTTTCCTAAGAAGCAACCCACTATGTACAGTAATTGTTTTTGATTTTGATATCCTTATCAATATAATTCTCTCCGATTTTTCCACTGGAAAGTCTTCTATGAACACCGTTCTAAAAACTTAAATACATATAATATATAATGCCTTGAAAAATCGTAATAAAATTCCACGACTTTCACGGAACTCAACGCCACATAATAACTAATAATTTCAGGGATGCAAGTCTTCAGTACCGGTACCTATAATACTGAAATCAGTATTTTTTAGAGCATCCCAAAGTGTTAAATCTCCCCAGAGTTTGTATTATCAAATTTTAGCAAATTAAAAACACTCTCACTCTTATAAGTGGTGTTTGTTGGGTCCTGAAACCATATACAAATTTGTCAGTGAGCATTGAGATATATTAGATTGGAAGATACTCACACCATTACTTTGTTAATATGCTTAACAAACTATAAACAAAAATTTAAATTATCTGAGAAAAAACATTAAAGATTGAATAACAATGTGAAAGATGAAGGCACCTGACTTGTGCATACAGTGTCTCTATAAATCAATTCATTAACACAACGCACCCATAGGGGGGGGGGGGCGTCGGTAAATCAAGACTTCTATACTAAAGCTTAAAGTATGGGACATGGTCAACTTTAAATGACCACCTCTTTTTTTTTACCCCTTTGGCGATTACTTTTTATTCATTAAAACCATAGCTCATGACCTTGACTATATGTGTAGAAAAAATGGGGGAGATCGCACGGTTTGTTAATGAGTTACATAGCAAAACATGAAAAAATAGCCGATTTCCTCATAGACTTCTATACTAAAGTCAAGCTTTCGAGAGTTGGTATTGTCAAGATAACGCAAACATGGTCCGCTACAAAAGCAGTCGCCATAAATTAAAAAAACGCACCCAACCAGAAAGATAAAGCACATTCTAAGGATTGTGGAAAACTTTGAATTTTGAAAATCCGTTCATTATTGACGTTAATAAAGACCATTTCAACACCCCTCCACTACAGAAAGGGCCCCACACACTAAGAGTTGGTATTGACAAGATAACGCGAACATGGTCCCCACAAAAACAGTCGCCATGAATTTAAAAATGGAAAACATACCAACACACCCAATGAGAAAGGTAGAGCACATTCTAGGGATTCTGAAACTTTTTTTATTTCTAAATTCTGTTAAGTGTAGACAAAGTAATAGACCGTTATAGCCAAGGCCATCCTCTCAGTCTCAGTGACAAAAAACGGGCCCCGCCCCTTGTCTTAGATTCGATTACACTGGTTACCCTCCAATATCGCTCATGTAAACAACCTTTTTTCTTCCACATAATATGGCTCCGACAATGATTCAAGATCATCTCTAAAGTGATAACCCTGTTTGCGTATATGTTATAATACATTTTATAAGTTTTTAGTAAATTGACATGTCTTACCATCAAAAAAGTGATCTGAACAGATCCTTGAAGCTGCTGTAGGAGTCCATCGCTCTCGGGGAATCCTCCCTAGCCACTGTCTCCTCCTCTTTAGGTCCTTCGGGAAGCGAAAATAAGACCTTTTGATCCCTGCTCTTTTGTCATTCCCTGCCTGGTTGGCACAGCTGGGTACACAACAAAAATTACCACTGTACAGGCGTTTTTTCGTAGCAGTAGCAGTGACTATGCCGAGTGCCGGATTTGTCTCTGCAGACTGCTCCATTGTTGACATCGGCGCATTTGTTGTCGTCACGACGCGAGCCCTTCCACGACGCAAAGGATTATGGGATATCGGAAATACGCGAATGCAAACATATGTATATGCATTCCCGCGAAAGTGGTACTAAAGCGATTTTATGGATTTTCCAATCTTTTTTGAGGTAAATACAGTTTATATTTCCTTATTATTTTCAAGATTGTAATTATCTAAGGAAATTCTTAACCAATTGATCTGGAATGAATGGGACGAGGAGGGTGCCTATCTTGCACGTATGACATATTATACATGATTTGAAAGAGAATTTAATGCTGATTCTAGCTATGTATAATATGTGCATGGTTTGATCGTTACAACGGCCTGAGCCTTGCGCGAACATTAATGCCAATCACACAAGACATGTATTCAAGTCAACTTAATAAGTATCATGCGTACACTTTCATTATTTATTTCTAATTCAAGTTTGTCTGCCACCACTCCCCGTGTTAAACAACTTTTACACCCAGTCGGCCGCCACCCCTCAACGGGAGGGGTGGCAGAGGAGCGAGTACTGCAGGGAGAAGGTAGAGGAGCAGTGAAGCGCAGTCATGCATTCATGGTGGCGAATAACCTGACAGACGAGTGTACGTCTGAGGAAGGGCCAGGGCAGACATAGTCAGCAAACCTGCGTTTTTAAAAAAAGTTGGCATCTGCTCCCCCACCTCTCCCTAATCAATGAAACACCTTGGTCGTGTCATCTGCTGCCTCCCCATAATAGATATAACAACTTATAATACCTTATTAATGGAATGTTGTAAACAAGAAATCAAGACGTGAAAAACGGCGATTGGCGGCCATTTTTTATTTGTTTAAAATCAAAATGCCGGTAGTTCTCTTGAAATGCAACATATATAAGACTTAAGCATGTTACCTATGAAAGTACTCTAATGTATTACGGGTACAATGACTATGTATAATTTGGTCTGTAGGGGTAATAATCAATGTGTTTTCACACGGAAAGAGTCTTACCTATTGCCTTGCGTAGCCAACATGTAAAATTCCTCACACGCCAGCTGATGGAGGTCAGGTCACATGATGTAACGTTGGTTCCTGTAGCCTACAAATCGCTAGGTGGCGCTGCGGTATGATGAGTCATTGTACTGACATGGTGCGCTATATGGCCTACGTTGTGATATATTTCATGTAGGCCTAGGCCGACGACGCAAGTGGTGAACCTACAACTCCATATTATTTAAATGATTCCATATTTGATAATAAACATGGGACATGATGGGAGGGCCGTCCTGTATCATGACATGCTTAAAGATTTGATAATTTTGTCCCACCTTCAAGCTACCTAGGCAAAAAAAAATAGGCCTAGGCCCAGGTGTGTTTCCGATTTATCTGGCTGAAAGAAAACCTAGGTAGTGGGGGTGGTAACTTTTTTTTTAAAATTTTATTTTGGGGGAAACCACCTCCCAGGAACTGAAAAAAATGTCTATTTCATAACAATAGTTGTTTTAAACATGGGGAATGTGCTTTTTGACAGTTTCGGGTTAGGAAAACCAGTTTTCCTGCTATTAGGCTATGGCTTTTTTTTGTCAAAAAATCCAAAAACAGTAAGATATGAAACAAAATCAGGTTTGGTAAAAAAATGTTTACATAGGGTAAGGTTTTTCTAGGGGGGGGGGGAGTAAATCGGAAACACACCTATTTTTTTTTATTTTTTTTTTTTGGGGGGGGGGGGCTAATAATGAAATTAAGTGCTTCACTGAGTGCATCATAAATGTGTCTTTTACACCTGGTCAGTAGCACATCGTTGGGAGCATCAGAACCGCATTTATAAATAGGGTCCATGGAGCATAATTGTATTATTTGAGAATCACATAATATAGGCCCTATTCATCTGCATAACATGTTTAACGCTTATATCACAAATAAAAGTTAAAACCAAATCCGCGCCCACAACTACAATACATGACAATGAAGCTACAACAGGCAACATTACCTGTCACTGCTCACTCACCTGCATGGCATTCACACCTATACTGTCGCACATATCTGACACTCCCCTCTCTGACACTCATTCATAGAAACCCCTCTCAACTAAACTAAACAATGTACCGTAATGCTACCTCCATATTATCCAAATATTACTTTCCAAATTCTTCTCCTGATTTGATCCATCCTTTTATAATTCCTCCCACATTATTATTAATCTGAGATTAAATGAGTGAGTGAGTGAGATTGGTTGCTTTACGCCCTTATCAACACTTTGAAGTGTTATATCAAGGAGATTAAATGACTTCCAGAATTATACCAATACACTTACACCACTACTAATAGTTTACAAAACGTCTGCTTATCATTTATCCTGGTCGATCATTCAAGCTTTTAAACTACTATTCATTATGATTTTACTTGTGATAGAACGTTTTTTGTTTGGTTAATTAATATAAAGAATGTATAATTAAAAACCGCCTGCCGCCAAATGCGGGTAAAAAATGATGTGGGTGGGTAAAACCCCAAAGTTACCCACCTTCCTTGGTCGGTGAAGGAAAGTGAGCAAGAGACAGACAGAAAGTGTAGACATTAGCGTTCATTGAGATGTGTTTGAGTGATTCGGGATTCAAGTATATTGTAATTACTAATATATTGTATGATGATCTTGCTGTTAAAATAGTATGGCGAAATATATGAAGATTAAAATGGGGGAAGGGGGGAGGACTGGTATATTATTTCCCTACCCTCATAACTATTTAATAAAGGCCTTGGTAAACCTACAACTCTATTATTATTTAAATAATTCCATATCAATAAACATGGGACATGATGGGAGGGCCGTCCTGTATCATGACATGCTTAAAGATTTGATAGTTTTGTCCCACCTTCAAGCTATAAGAACTAATGATTCAATTATAAATCTGAAAGCATGGCCATCTTTCTGACATTCAAGGCTGGTTCTGGGCTAATTCTTATGTTCAGACCGGAATTATTTTGAGGGTGCTATGAGCTATCTAAAGCAGAAAGCAATAAGGCTTGAGTTTTTTTAGACTGTGACACATTTTACCGTAACATATCACACATAGCCTTTTATGTATTACTCTTGGGCTTCAGGGATTTTAACAATTCTTTCACTGGATTTGTAGTCTAGGAATATATTTCTGTCGTATAGATGAAAAGATTTTTAAAATATTTCAATATTTAGTGTTTTTAGAGTTGTCATATGAATTTCAATTTGAAAATTTAGATTTTTCAAAATTTCCGACGAAAATTTTGCCTGTTTTACGGAGCAAGTGGGGTCATATATCTTTCAAAAACACCAATTCCAATGATTTAGACAATAAATGGTCACTTCATTACTGCAATAGATATGCAATGACCATTGCGCAATGATAGCGCAATAAAAATACACTGGCATTGCAGTCGGAATTCTTGTATAAAAAAATCGGCAATAATTTAATGGGAAAAGATCCTTTAGTTATCTAAACAATAAATGTAACTTGATGATTGTTGTAGAATGTAATATAGCAAAGGAATAAGATACTGCAATGCCAGTGCAATAGAATTACACTCCTATTGCACTCAACTAGAGACTTGACTGCAATAGGAGTGTAATTCTATTGCACTGGCATTGCATTGCACTCCATTGCACTCCATTGCACTCGTATTGCAGTCGCCATTGCACTCCATTGCACTCCATTGCACTCAGTGCCCATAGGGCCCATATTGCTGAAAATATGCTGATGAATTCTCCCGATAGTTCTCAACACACTAAGTTATCCGTTTCCAGCTAGATTCCAACTCCATTTAGACACCGTCAGGTGCTGCACCCTATGAAAAAAACTTGTTAGTAGAGCATGCAACTTTCCCTAGGCATCCATTCGGTGTGACACCCACGCCCAAACATGGCGTCGAATGGCTTCCCTTCCAGAGTCCGGAATCCTGTTTTATGCTGGTTAAACCCCTAAGTATTTTACATTCTCTTCTGTTCCATGACTACGGAATCACCACGCCCTATATGAGCATCAGTATAGATGTTGCTAAGCGTACTGGTTATTTTATTGCTCGCTTAGTCTGATACTGTGGCGTGCGCCCGCAGCTCACTATATTCTTGGCTTACCTGATTTATCGCTTCGTAAATACCACCTTGCTCTGAGCCAATGTTTTTACCTGCTCCGATGTTATTTTCAAGTCTTAGTCGCGAGTTATAAGTCGGCGCCCTATATATCCCACTGTAGTTACCCCTGAACCCAGTCGCATACCCATTTTCGGGCGTCAGAATACAATCTTAGTGTATCAGAAGTCTGTCTTAAGAACCAACTCATGGATTTTACCGTTTCCTTTTTGCCTTACTGATAGTTAGCTTGGGCTTGCGACCTGGATTACGTTTGGTCGGTACCGGCTGTATCTGAGTTTGCTCTTCAGGAAACTTTTCCATGAGTCTCTCCATGAACCTATTATTTTTGACTGCAGACACTTTCTTTACCTGTGTAATATTCACGCTCTTACCCATCATTTTTCCAGTACTAAGCTGTTTTAGACGGACCGTGAATTTAGATGGAATATCTACCACTAGCCATGGACCAGTGTAGGCGTTCTGCAGCTTCATACTCGTATGTTTTTGGAGTAATCTGTTTATTTTAACGTATACAATGTCACCCAATTTAATATCGTGATCTTTAGCTCCCTTATCATGCCTTGTCTTCATCTTTTCTTGTGCCTTCTCCAAATTAACAGCTGCTTGTAAAGCTGCTTTAGACTGAGTATTTACAATATCCAGCAAATGGGCCGTAATAGGACAAATTTCTTCGTCCACATTTAATATTGCCGCCTCCGGCGGCGTTACCGCATTTTTACCGAATACTAGTAAATATGGAGAATGACCCAAACTGTTAGAATCAGAGATATTTAGGGCAAAAACTACCGCCGCCAAATATAAGTCCCAGTCTCGCTGGTACTTTTGTACTCAATTTTTATTGACTGTACCAAACTTTGGTTTTGGCGTTCTACCTGTCCCTGTGTAGTAGGTTTCCAGCTACTACTGAATACCTGCTGTATTCCAAAAGCTTTACAAAAAGATGTGAAAATTACACTACGGAAATTTGAACCATTATCGCTGAAAAGCTTAGTTGGGATTCCCACAACGCACAAAATGTTATTGAAAAACTCTTGTTTCAAAGTCGTGGCGTCAATGGCATGGGTTGCCCAAGCAAAACAGTACCGACTATATATATCCACTACTACATGAATATATTTTCGGCCAGCATTTGACTGTGTTATTGGTCCAATAGTGTCAATCATTAGGCAAGACATGGGTGCCGGCGCTGGGTCTCTCAGTGCCATAGGTAATTTATAGGGGTGTTTTGATTTCTTATTTCTTAGGCACTGATCACAAGTTCCCACGTAATCAACGATATCTTTAGTCATTAACGGCCAGTAAAATCGTGCACTTACTACGCTCAATAAGCGCACTGACCCTAAATGACCTGCCATAGGTCTATCATGTAATAATTCTAGTACAGGCCGAATACAGGTGCCTGGCAATACTACTTGGTAGAGTCTTGCTGCATCCCTAATTTTCATGCCTGTAGGCAGTCTGCATAGCATACCCGAATTCACAAAAAACTGATCATGTGTGAGTAAAATCTGTCTAGCCTTCGCTGCATCCTTCGGTAGCGTTTTAGAGCCAATGTTGTCTAATATACCAGAACAGAACTCGTCTTCCCATTGGGCTTGTATAAATTCGTCCTGTGACAGTGGCATTCCCAGTTTTTCTTGTAAGTCACCGAAAAATGCTCTGTCTACTTTAGGTACCTCATTAGCTAACGCCTTTCTTTTAGACACTGCTCTACTTGGCTGGGCGTGCGACTTGGCTATCCCTGATTTATTCACTGTTTTTGTTTTGAATTTAGGGGTTTTTATTTTAGCTGCTATTTTCCTGTCTTCCCTCAATTTCTCAGATAATGCAGTTTTCTGCTTAGTAGATTCCCTTGTCTGTGCCACGTTTATAGTATAAAATGATTCTTTCTTACCAGCAGGGCGTCCAAATCTCTGAAAAACCGGTTCCAACACAGCTACCTTCTCATTACATGAATCCCCACATACAGAAACACTGGCCAAATGATGAACTTCCTCCTGTCTCCCTGAATTGATGTCAATAAAAGGTATCGTTGTGTCAGTAAGTGTCTCTACTAACACTGATCTTACTAATGCATCTTTTACTCTGGGATAGGGGGTTCCACCTTTCCATCCCTTGAGGATAGGCCTATTGCGGATTTTCAAGATGGGATAATTCTCGCAACAGTCCTCCTCGTTGAATGGCTTGACCACGTCTATAGGATTGAAAGTCACGCCCTTTTTCTTTGGGGCGTTCAATCTCTCCTTCTGATCCTTTATTGAAAGAGGATAATCTCGTCTACTTAAAGAATCTGGGACCAGATTTAATTTACCTGCTACAAACTTAATTTCATAATCATACTCCATTATCTCTTCTAAAGAGCGGTACATTCTTCCAGATAGGTCGCGTTTAGAATTTAGAGCCAACAGGGCCGCATGATCGGTGTAAATAGTACATCTATTTCCTAAGAGATAGTGCCTAAACTTCCTTAATGCGAATTTAATTCCAAGTAATTCCCTGTCAGTAGTTGAATATCTAGATTCACATGGCGTTAACGCCCTACCTGCAAAGGCTACTGGTCTAAAATTTCCTTCATTATCCTTTTGACTAATGCACGCCCCAAGCGCCGTGGAAGAGGCGTCACTTGCAAGCTCAAATGGCTTCTTGTAATCCGGATAATGTAGTAGAACCTCTGTACAAATTGTTTTCTTAATTTTGTCAAAAGCCTTCTGACAATTCTCGTCCCACTTAAAGTCCACACTCTTCTTTGTTAGGTGATAGAGTGGTCCCATAATGTTTGAGAAGTCAGGAATAAACGACCTATAGTAATTAGCCAGCCCGTTAAACGCCCTTACTTGCTTAGGCGTCTTTGGCACTGGATAAGTTTCTATTGCCTCAACCTTATCTTGGTTAGGTTGTAGCCCTCTGGAAGTAATTTTGAATCCTAAGAACCGAACTGAGTCCAAGCCAAAAAAACTTCTCCCTTTTGAATTTAATATTGACTCGTCGGAATGCGTCAAATACTTGCGTCAGGTGCTCCATGTGTGATTTCCACGTTTTGCTGGCTATCAAAATATCATCTACATATGGAAGTGCAGATAGTACTGACGCCAAAACGTTATCAATAACAGCATGGAAAGCCTTGGGCGATGTTTTCAGTCCCATCGGCATGCACTTATAAACATAAATTCCGTCACACGTGCTTATGGCTGTGTGTTTTCTATCTCTATCTCTAATTTTAATTTGATGAAAACCGCTTTGAGCGTCCATCTTGGAAAAGTATTTACCTTCTAATTTACCGACAGCCTCAATAGTTTCTTCTGCACTAGGGAAAGTTCTGGCCTGGTCCTTTATCATAGAATTCAGCAACCTAAAGTCCGCGACAATGCGCCAGGCTTTGGCGGCGTCAGGACTGGTTGCCTTTTGCACCAAAAATGCTGGTGAGGCAAATTCAACGATCTCGTCCGTTTTCTCTAAAACTCCCTGGTCCACTTGTTCCTTCAACAATTTTCTCATAACCTCTTTCATTTTAGGATTTAATCTGTAAGGGTGCATTGCTTTAGGCTCATAGTTCTTTTTCAAATCGATTCTATGTTCATAACCGTTGGCGCTACCTATTTTCATATCCTTCCCAACAAAAACATCTTCCCTTTCCTCTAGAAATTGGATAATGTCGTCCCTCTGTTGAGAGTCTAGGTTTATGCCCAATTTATATTGCCTGTTTTCAAAATATTCCCCTTCAGTCGATTTTCCAGTTACTATGTCCAGTCTGTCTGATTTTAAATCTGAAACATAGTCAGTAGATGTGTCACTGTCTGAAAAACTTCTAAGTCGATTTGTGTTATTTTCACTTATATTGTCATTTTCCAAGTTCGTCAATTCCTTAGACCCCTTCCCATTGGAGTCATTCATGTCCTTGTCATAGTCCATCGGAGCAAAGTCGTCTTCATTTGCAACAGTATACAAAGCGAGTATAGATCCCTTTTTTACACTGTACCAAGCCGTACTTGAGTTATACACACAAAGTCTGATCTTATTACCTTGGGCGTCCGGCTTTACTAACGCCCTTTTTACCAAATATGGGACTGGTACCTGTCTCTTGGCATTGTCAGTGACTCCTATTGTATCAGAGATATCTTCAGGAGCCACCACTGAGTTTGTAAAATAGAATTCTGAGCTGGGCGGTATTTTAAAATTTCTGTCTGATCTTATAGCATAAACTCCATTCCGATCTAAGTTGAAGTTTATCTGTGTTCGAAACCTTCTCATGAAATCAACCCCCATTATCAGAGGGCAAGTTAAATTCGGTACCACATCAAACCAATGCCTAAATGTACGCCCATACATTGTTAACCTCAAACGCACCTTAAAGTCTATCTGGCGGGAAGAATTATCAGCCATGAAGATTCTTTTCCTGAATTTCCGAATAGGGATGTCCCCAATTTGCGCGATTATACCTTTAAACAAAGTTTCACTAACACATGTGCAAGTTGCCCCAGTATCAACCAAAAAGGGAATATTGGTAAACTTACCCACAGCAGCACGCACAAATCCGTTTTCCACAGGCAGCCTGATTCTGTCCACACGCTCGTTTTCTTCCTGAAAAAGAGTGACTAAATCATAAGAGTCACCCTCCGCATTGTAAAAACCTTCAGCAGGGTCCACAGAACTCTCACTAGGGATTACACGCCCTTTACCATCCACTCTGGACAACCTTCCAACTTTTGTTTTTCCCGTCGTGCGTCTTCGGCGCGTTGACATTCTACTCTTCATCATTGTTCACAGTAATTTTCTTCCTGCTTGGTGCAGGCGTTAGTTCGCGCTTGGCAAGTTTTTGCTTGCGCTTTTCTGATTTTGTGGCACCTTCATGGCCCGACTCCTCCTCTGCCTCTGTCTGAGATTCAGCGCCTGAGCTTGGCTGGCTCCATTTTTTCTTGGTGACACTTGTTGTGCCGCAATTCCCACACAATCCTGTATTATTTCTGGGCGCCGCCGATTCCACACTGCTATCCCTTTTCACGAACTTTTTTGTGAATGGCTTTTTGAAAGTCTTCTTCTTGAAGGACACCTTTTTATCCTCATCGTCCGTTGTTTCACAAGCTGTCATATTTTTCAGCAAGTTGATAACAGCCGTGGTGGAGCCCTGTTGTTCTTCTTCCTTGGCTTCATCACTTACTGCATGGCGATTCGCCGCTTCCATGGCTTCATCTAGCGTTTTTGGATTGTCGGCCATCACCCTCTTTGACAAGCTGGGCTTTAAGTTCGTGATGTAGAATTTCATCTGGGTCTTGTCATCGACACCAGACTTAGCCAAAAGTAGATCCATTTCGGCATCGTACTCCTGTAAACTTTCATCTTTTCCTTGTCTGCGGCTGCTATAATCTTTCATTCGCTCATGATAAGACAGCTTTTTGAATTTTTCCAGGAACTTTCTCTTGAAGGTTTCAAACCCTGAAGTCGGATTTCTTGACCTGTACTGCTTGTAGAAATCTAGCGGCTTGCCTTTTAAGAACTTTTTAATTCCCTGCGCCTTGAGTGAACTAGACGCCCCCAGCGAATCCGTATACTCTTCGTAATCCGCCAGGAACTGGGCCGCCGACATTAGCGTCGTTGGCGCCGAGAATTTCTTGGGCGGTGCTGCTAGTGTTTTGGCAACTGAGGCACTATCCTTTGTTGCTTGCTTCACCGCCCTATTGCTGAGTGTTCTGAGGTGACTCTTGCTTTCTTTTTCTTCGTCTGACGATGACGAATCCATCATCCAATCGTCCTCCCACTCATCCGAATCATCCTCTATCTGCTTCTTTTTCTGGCGTGACCTCCTGTGAGTTCCCATAGGCATCT
The DNA here is from genome assembly GCA_942159475.1 of Sthenelais limicola. Taxonomy (NCBI): domain Eukaryota; kingdom Metazoa; phylum Annelida; class Polychaeta; order Phyllodocida; family Sigalionidae; genus Sthenelais; species Sthenelais limicola. Next base: position 86,533,453 of record OW804095.1, read on the forward strand.
GTCTTGCATGTCGGACTCTGCCTCTTCTAAACTCTTCCTCGTCAGGGTCTGCCATCTCCCATTGGCGTTGCATAAGGAATTCATCGTTCTGACGCCCACAAGATCCTGTTTGTTCATGTATGTTGAAACTTGGCCTTTCTTCTGTCTGAATCTGTGTAGGCCTTGGTCTTATTGGACTTATTCCCTGTGCTGGGAAAGGATCTCTAGTGTCATCCCGTCTTATGGCACATATACGCTGTGTCTACTGACACCTTGGAATCCATCTAATTTCAGGGGAGCCGTAGGTCTGGGAATTTCCCGTCCCAGATCTCTATTATACGCCGGCGGTGGCGTATTCTGTGGGATTTCCAGCCTGCTATTAAGCCCCCTTATTGACGGAGTTGGAGGTATGGCCGTTCGATATATATACTACCATTTGAGTCATTCATATCAAACTGATGGTTTGTGTCCACCTGTGGGAATTGCTGTGGCCGACTTAACTCACTTTGCACTGTCTGAGTTGGCCTTTCCATTGTAGGCACTTTTGGCGTAGGTTGTTGAACTGCCTGAACCTCTAATATTCTGTTCCTTATTTGCAATTTCCTTATTGCATCTCTCAGCTTGTTAACCTCCTGTCTATGTTCGATCTCCATCCTGTCCAACTCCATAGTACAGGTGTGCACTATTTCGTCGCTTTTATATCTACACCTATCCAGGTCTTGTCGAACAGCATTGTTTTGAGCTTCCAACTCGATTCATTCATCCCTATACTGCTGTATTTCAAACTCTAAATCCTGAGCTCGTTTCTGCTCAAATAGAATTAGATCGTCCCTTCTTTTCAGCTCCTGTATGTATTTCTTTTGAGGGTCCATTTGTTGCACTGAACCTGTTCCTTCCAGATGCATAGTGGCGTAAGTTCTGAATCTGTCTGCTGCAGATTTTGTTTCAGGCACACCACCGGTCGCACCTAACACCTCTGAACCCCTACTATCAAGATCTTCTTTGGACGCCATGGTATCCCCATACGTCCTAACAGGCTTGTTTACTTTTAGAGTGCCGTCACCATTCACATTTGACAAATCCAAGTCCGAGAATGAGGACTGGTTCAGTCGATCACCTTCCATATAGTTATTTTGTGGTAATGTCAAGTGATCCTGTTGGATTCCCTCACTCTCGAATACTTTTCTATTGGGCTCTCCCCATGATTCTTTGCCACCTCTGTGGTGTTTGCCTGGCGTTAACACTGACTTGTATTTTGATCCAGACAGTGTGGACTTCTCAGAATCCACGTCGTCGTCGTCGTCGTGACCCTGTCTGAGGGGACCTACGGCACCAAAGCCCCCCGCAAGTTCATTTTCTCTTTGCCAGTGCCTCAGGTCCTCTAGCTCTGGATATTTTACTTTGGTAGGAGTTCCCAATATATCCACAGCCAGCGCTCCTTCATCCCCTTCTACCTTTACTTGCTTTTCTGTTATTGGTGTTGAAGTAGAAGGTTGGACGCCCTTACACGTTGACGTTGACGGTTGGACGCCCTGACGCAATGCTCTGACCTGTTTCTGCAGGAGTGGTTGATCTTGCACCTCGGTTTCCTCGTCTGTTTGACTAAGGGGAAGCTCAACCTTGGCCAAATAGTTTCCCCCACTCCTTAAGCGTCTCCAGACATCCGCGAACATGTACCCTGGCTTAGGCTTCCTTGGGGCTCTGATCTTCCGGGTTCCCATGATGGACATTCATGGTTCCCCAAGTTCTCCAGGCAGTACACATACACTACACATATGAAATCGATGGTAATGATTTCACTTTCCCATCCTCTGGACTTGGCACAACTTGATTGTTATTAAGCTTTGGTATCAGTCCAGGATTGCACTGTATAGCTGGATGTCTGTCTTTCTATCCTTCAGTCACCCAATGTAAGAGTGTGTTGTAACTTCCTCCTACATGACTGCACCTTACTCCTCTCAGGTGTATATTTTCACCCAGAGAAAGCTGGCTTGCCTTCCCCAGGTGGGCTATTTCTAGCCTCCCTGACTGGAGCTTCTCTACTCACCAGGTAGTGGAAAGGTTTGCTCAATTTCAGCAAACTTTCCACCCCTTAAGTTTAGGGGATAATTTGTGTAATAATACACAATTAACCACGATCTTAATTGGCTTCTCCACCAGTGATATAATAATGGGTTTCCCCAGTATTAATGCTACAAATAAAGATAATAGTCATGAGACTATCCTATAGTTTAAATTTTGAATAGTTTCGGTGAGAGAGAAGGAGAAACAGACACGGCGACTGGTATTTCATAAGTGAGTGAGAGGCGGGGCTCTCCCTTAGCTTTTATTCAAGGATCCCAGTGCTGCCCGCGTGGACGCAGCCACGCCCCCAGGCCTCCCGAGCCTTCCTAGAAACCCACTACTGTAACATTGCCCCCATATCCCAACAAGCACTCGTTATATATTGAGAGAATACACATGCTCCCCTCTATTATGTAAACATCCGAGGGGTAAGGTGATAGGACTATGTCTAAAGGTTCTGTCGACACGCCATTAGACATCACCCTTCTCTTACAGTAAAAGTATGAAAAGCCCACTTTTTTTTGCGCATATGTACACATTGTATTTCTGTGGTAGCGAATACCCTTATTCTCCACCATGTTACTGCTTTTTGTGTTTAAACACTCTAAAAACTGAGTGTAAGGTTCGTACACTCTGGATTTATTCACCCCCTTACAACTCATTTTGTATTCAGTGGAATCTTTTAAGAAGTATAATTTGGAGCATAAAGAAATCATTTCATCCCCTTCAGCCTCCAATTTAAATAACCCGGGAGTTCTTTTGTCATACTTCGTATGGGTCTCACAACACTTGCGGGGGAACCAAGCGTTTGAACTCGCCTCATACCCTTCGACGCAGGAATTCAGAATTTGGCGGTCAAACTGCATTTTCATGTGGGGTTTGATACACTCTATAAGCGATCTTTTGGAAAACGATATGTACAAACTGTCAGTGTCCATCTGACAAAGTTCGAAGTCGCTCCTGTCAATGAATTTATCCAAGAAGTCGTAATAAAATGAGAGCATTCTCAATTTAGCTGTTTGGAGAAGTGCAAAAGCTAAGTGAATGGGCAAGTCCAACTTGATTGTTTTTTTAGCCATTTGGATCTCATATAGGTTATCAGAAATTTCGCTTAAATTCGCTAACAGTGGGTCGTTAACTAACTCCCTTGTTGTGTACTCATCTTCAGCATACACAACATTCTGATGTTTTGTTTTATCCATTATTAACGAGCCAAATGCTGAGTTCCCCAACAACTTTGTAGTGTCAGCCATCACGCTTGAATCCGGGTTTAAATCCCCCTCACGTCTGGCGGCAGTTACATCGTTTTCAAAAGATTTGAAACATTTGGTGGGAGTGAACTCAACCACTTGGTATACTTGAGTGACAACTAACCCGTGCTCCAAATACCACTTCATCAAATCCGATGATAACAGAATTCTCGATGCAGCCATTCCCCCCACAAGCAATCTCCTTGTCGCACCAACTTTTGAACCCCCGTTTGAACAAAAATCCTTCATGTGCTCCCCTATACACTGATAAGGAATATCTGTTGTACAGAATATGGGGGAGAATTCGGAAAAGTATGCGTGAGGTGTCATCCCCCTCTCCTTACCGGGACCCCATTTTGATGGGACAGAAATGTCCACCTCTAAAATACCATACAACTCCCCCTTTGTAGTCTCAACAGCCGAAATAATCCGCTTTTCGCTGACCCCTCCCTTGTTTGATTGGTAGAAAGGTGGTTGGACTTTATCAATTTCCGCTTTCAAATCACTTTCATTCTGCACAATACTATTAAATTCACATTCGTATATCGACTCATAGTTATAACCCATTGCGAGAATAAATTGGTTTTTTTCCTCCACCCTTTTCTGTCGCTCCAAAAGAGACGGGTCGTTTGTTGGCGGCATACACTCATCATGATAATGCCACCAACATCCCTGATACTCCCACACCGTGTTAGTCAAACTAGAAAATCCGTCAACGTAATAGTGACCAATCCGACACTCCCGCCCACTATTCAATTTGTGTGATATTTTAATCTGTCTAGTTCTTGAAACCCAATCCATCCAATAATACATTGATAAGTGTTTCCACGAATGTAGGGGAGCAAACCCGTTTTCTCGCCGCCTCCGAATGTAATTGTAACATGGTAATGTCCCCCCTAATGCATATAAGTATAAACAATTAGCATCAAACCCCTGAATTCGTGCGCAGGGCTTTGATTCATCACCTCTAATAAACGTCTCGTTTTCTTTTTGGTGTGTACAATAAACAATCGAAGGGCCCCCCACCATGTTTTGGTTTAGCGTGTGGTATAAATCCGCATCCCTTTTGGCAAAATTTGTTAAGTAGACTCCATGATCCCTACTCGTTCTAAACAACATTTGACACGCGATACCCGGGACACTTATCGCTATTTTAAACACATCCAGCTCTTTTTCAAAATAAAATTGCTGTAGTTAACATACGGCTGATACAAACGGAGAAACGTCCAAATTATTGTAATGTACTAAATAATCCTTAAACGTACTCATATTCTTTTCATCCCACAAGCGAAGTAAATCATCATATTTTTGAACACCTGATTGGGGTTCGGGGGATGATTTGTTTGAAGTGAGCCACTTTTCATACTCCTCATGTAAAACATTAACTCCCCTCAAATTTGAAAAGAACGAATCATATGGGGGTAATTTCCCCTCACTCAACTTGCTAAATGAGTCTAAATAGTCGTATGGGAAATAACCCTTTTTCTCCTCTATCCCATATCCCGCATAGTTTGTGCCGGGAGCCAAAAAATTGGAAATGTCTAGGAAGAGAAATTTCGGTGTCGTAATTGCAGAGTATGCGTTCCCCTTTTTAATCACAAACACATTTTTGTCCACATTCTGATTTTCGTGTGATTTTGCATCCCCAAACATACGCCCCCGCTCCCCTATGCCATCAAAAGTCAAATCCCCCACCGCCTCACTCCCATCAGTATCACTCGAACAACTCTCATCATCCCCATCTGTTTCGTCTCCACTATCACACGCATCCATCAAAATAAAATCGCTTCCCCCCAAACCTGTCTTCTTACGTTTAGTAGACCCTCTAGTCCCTCCCCGCCTACGCCTCTTTAAAGTTAGAGATAGATCAAGCTTTTGCAATAAGTGTTTCTTGACGAGGTTGATATCATACTTCGAAGAGTTGAAACCTAATATGGGTAAGCGAGATGTATACAACTCAAACCTCCGTCTTATGTTTAAAATGTGATCTAGCATCATTTGAGGGGGAGATTTTCTTTTAGCGACATTAGCTTCTGCTTTTTGTTTATCCGTCTCCCCAACTTGTACTTCCCACCGCCCTATTTTCTCTTCTAATTGTCTAAAAACTCCCTCCCATTTCGCAATTGCGAGTATATTTGCCTCTTCACTAATATCATTTAGGTATGAAACAAAACAATCTAACAACGAATCCGGATTCTCCTCTACAAAACATTTGGGTTCCGTATATTTTTCAATGTTGGAGCAAACACTAACCGATATTGGGATGTGGTGGGATGTCCATTTTAACTGAGTTGTATCATTATCACTATTCTCCATATTTATCCAATAATGCTTCAAAGTCGTACACACAAAACCACTCATAATAGCGAATATTGCTACTTGTGTGTATACCTATCTGCTCCAAATCATTGAATATGGAGCACGGGGGAGTATACACTCCTCCCGGGTATTTAAATTTTGTCTTCAAAAAACATTTGTTTGAGTGGCGTGTTAAATTCCCCTTTCTATTAAAGTGTCTATCACAAATGTTGCACACATACTTTTTAGCATATGATTGTATTCTACATATGAAACTGAAATGGTTTTGAAATAAATTTAAATGCATCACATCGGGGTATAAGCCTTTTGGTTTTCTAATAAGAGAGGAGTATAAATCCTCATCTAAAGATAAATCATACACACCGATCCCAAAGCACTCCTCAAATACATCCAAATCCCCCAACCTCATCCCCTCAAATTGATTTGGGTCATCGGGGATTACATCCCCCACAAAGTCGCGATATATTTTATACATGTCGTATACACTTTTCTGGGAGTGGTGGGGAGAAGACGGTTCAATATGGCAAAGCAAACACCTAAACAAACACAAGTTTTCCCTAAACCCCTCCCCTCGAGCATTTTTTTCCAATAATTTTATCGATGTGGAATCTTGAAGGTGTTTCGGAAATTTTCGAGGGGCTCCTATTGGGTATGTACGCCTAATAACAAAAAAAATCACATTTGTGATGCATAGTAAAGTCCACTTTGTATTTGGACGCTCTACTCTCGTCCACCATCCCTCCTCCTTATTGTTTAGATCGCTAATTACCTCAAGAAGATCTCTTTGAGACGAAATGGATCTGGGGAAGTTGAACACCGTGTTGTTCAAGTAGGCAGTAAAATACCTCAGTTCCCCCGTCTCTACATGTTTTAAGATGTACCCAAAAGCTATGTTGAATTTAAAGGATTCAAACTCACACTCAAACACTTTCCCTAATTTATCCCCGATACCCATTTCACTCCCACTCATATCTAGGGGAAAATTATAAACGCCCCTAACCTTTCCCCTCTCATGCGCCCCCAATATCAACTTCTTATTGTCCTCATATATGTTTCTTAATTCAGGATATGCGACATCCCCATCCTCACCCATCCACGGTGCGTTCGCTGGAGTAAAAGGGTATGAATGGAGTCCATCCTCTTGAAAACAGGGAGACGAGTTTTGAGCAGACTCGCCCTTATAGCAGGAGTGTTCTTTTCGCCTGTGGTTGAATAAATTATGCCACCCTTCAAATTGTTCGTCACAGTCATGGCATTTAAGCATCCTTTTACGCTTCCCTATTGTAAATTTGGGGTTATTTCCCCGTTGGGACGTGTCATGCTCCATTGCCTCTCCCCCAATTGACGTGGATGGTTGGGGTGATGAGGGTGTGATAGTTAAATTAGCGTGTGTTTTTTTTTTACACCCATGTTCGTGCGCCCTTTTCTTCACCGGTCTAGAAAACACCTTTCCGCAATGTCTACACTTCCTTGACTCGATATATGAGGCACATGTTGATAAATGATCCTTCTTCTTCCCCTCTGACTCAAACCTTGTATTACAGTGGCGGCAATATGCAGATTTTGAAGAATCCATAATCTGAAAAAATATAAACAATGTCTCTTATTCACCACATATCTAATTGCAGATGGCGAAGATAGATGTCGCGGTTGATGTGCACGACCACCGAGAGTGAGGCTGGAACTCATACACACATGTCTTTTTTTTATACATATGCTATTAATATAAATGGGTGCGTAACACGTTTTTACGTTATATTTATATATAACCTCATATCCCAAACAGGAGAATATATATATATATATATATATATATATATATATTGTAGTTGCACTCGTGATAAACAGTGTTCATATGGATACCCATGCTGTATATTTCCATACTTCCATTGTCGAGACATGTCTCACCCCTGTTTATTTTTAATATTAGGGATGATCATATGGACATCATCGTGATTAAAGGGTAGTGGTGTGATGTGGTAAATAAGCGATATGAGGTACAGCATATGTCTATTAAGAGTGTATATATCCATAAACTCATGTAAAATTAGTGATTTATGTAAGCATGCTTTATATGTAGAGTAGCTCGCATCCATTTATTTTAAACATGTGATATAAACCGTATTGGTGCTCAAATGCCGGTGCTCCATTTCTCAGGGTTTTAGATATTGTACATGAGAGGATTTGCTCTTATTATCATTAAAATAAGTTATATTAAACGTTATTTTGTTTTAATATTTGTATATTCAAATGTTTCATTCCAAATGATCCACAACTGTTGTTAAAGAAAGTAGGGTTACTCACCATATATGTGGGGTTTGAAGAAATAAATTGCTCATGTGGCGTGTACAACAAACATTTTGTTTTTGTTTTCTTCCTTCCGCAAACGTACTTGCTGCTCCATACACTCCCCAAATTCCATTAAATATCCACGCAATTTGCGAGCGTTATTTAGTAATACGACGATGTCTCTATTGACTCCTCTAATCAATTATCGTTGTCCTCTTGTGATGAGTAATACATTAAAGCGCGTCTTCCACCTCTTTTTCCCCTCTGCTTATATATACACTCCTTCATATGTGATAAAACCATTGATCCGCGACCCGATGTCTAGTGGGAGGGGGAGGGGGTGGTTGACAGTTAAAGCTTTCAACAAGTGGGCACACTGGTACCCCCAACTATGTATATCCTCCACTCTAACCAAAGCAGACCCTACTCAAAAACCTCCCCCACCCTTACCTGGTGGAGAGAAATAGTCTCCCCCAAACCCAAACCCCCCTCCCAGAGGAGCCCCCTAGTGGATGAGGGAAGCATCAGGACTTTAACCCAAGCCAAATGTGGAGGTCTCGCCTGGTGGTTTGTGTGGAACCTCTCAGATGCCCCACCTGACCCCACCTGGTGTGTTGGCAATGTATTAACCCCACCCTCCTACCATGCTCCTACCATGCAGAGGCGGCCCCTAGTGGGAGGGGACACCTAAAGCACCAAGCAGAGGCGCCACCTGGTGGGTGGCGGTGGAATTAACCCCACCCCCCATGCAGAGGCGCCACCTAACGGCTGGGGGCGGTGTCACTCAACCCGAAGCGTACCCGACAGAGACAAATGACTCTCTCTACACTACTGACGATCTGCTTATTTCTGGTAGTAACATTGCACAACCCTACTAAAATAATCACACATCTTGGTCTCCTTATACGAACTAAAGGTGAAACTGTTCTCACTGTGTTCTGAAGGGTTAGGCCTCCTACCGATAAGGTCCTGGATCGGACCTGGGGCAGGCGTTGTCGTATCAAGTTGCTAACACCGTTCCCTCGTGAGTCGGCCACAATCAGCAAATCCAGTCTATTCATTGTTCCACGTGGTCCTGTACTTACAGATATTTAGATAATTATCTCTTAAGGCCGTATTCGGTCAATAACTGTGCTTTGACCCTGGTCAGAATATTGCCGAACCTATTTTCCCCTTTAAAATGTTGGGAGTTCAACGCTTCTCTCTGTCCGTCCTTCACCTTGACGTTAGGGTACCGGAAACCGGTACCCCATTTCATAGATGTCATAATCTCAAAAGTATTTTCCTTTTGATCTTCGAGAAATATCTTCCTGATTCTTCCATTTTGCTGGAATTTAGCAGTAACCATCTTTTCAAGTAAGGTTTCCTCTTCTTGTTCCCATTTTTCGTCCGTAGCGATTTGTTCGCCGAGCCGTTTGACGACCGTCGGACTCGCCACTTTCCGTATATGTTCGGAAAGCTGGCTTTTTCCCGCTCGTTTAGCCTTGATCGATTGGTAGCAGTGTTCTACCGAGGTGAATGTGGTGGAATCATAAACCATTGGTGATTGGTAAAAATTGGAACAAATAGAATTTTCGCCCTTATACCCACCTCCAATAATCAATCATATGGTATTAGTACAGTCAAATAAATATGTCAGGGTGTTTGATACAATTTAAATTGTGTAAAAGGCTTAAATAGTTTTTGAGTAATGAGCATAAGTATTCAGACATAATTTTAGACATTATTTCGGCGAATAGCTCATCCTATAGAGTATATTTTTAGCTACTTTACCAACGATTGGAAATAGAGGTACAAATAATTAAACATATTCATTTGACTTTCCTAATCTCATATGATTATTGGGCAATTATTTGTACCTCTATTTGCAATCGTTGGTAAAGTAGGTAAATATACTATATAGGATGAGCTTCGAAGTAGATAGTTATATTCAATGCATGATCTCGAGATTTAGTAAATTTTGCTAAATTAGGCTGCAATTTAGTCAATATTAGGTAAATTCGAGTATATTAGGTATTGCATTGATTCTAGCAATCTGTTTGGTTAGGTTGAACTGTAATTTGAACTTTATTTTCGTCTGAAATTTGGGTTATTTGAGAAGGTTGGTGAAGTTGAATTGTACATTTTCTGAAAATCTGACTCATATATGTATTAGCTTTTCTTCATGAACAGAATTAAATTCAGCTTGGAATCTGACTTAATCAAATCTGTAAGGTTTGAGGGCAGAGGGTCTGAGGGAGAGTCTGAGGGAAGGGTGACTGAGGGAGGAGGGGGCCAATCTGTGGTCTGAGGGGGCCAATCTGAGGGAGGAGGGTGTGTGCATGGGAGGAGGGATTGAGGGAGGGTCTGAGGGAGGTGGGTCTGAGGGAGGTGGGCCCGAGGGAGGAGGGTCTGAGGGAGGGACTGAGGAAGGAGGGTACGAGGGATGTGGGTGTGAGGGAGGCGGGTATAAGGGCAGAGGGTTTGAGGGAGGAGGGTGTGAGGGAGGAGGGTATAAGGGCGGAGGGTATGAGGGAGAAGGATGTGAGGGAGGAGAGTAAAAGGGCGGAGGGTATGAGGGAGAAGGGTGTTAGGGCGGGGGGTATCAGGGTGGGGGGTATGAGGGAGGTGGGTATGAGGGAGAAGGGTGTGAGGGAGGAGGGTATAAGGGCGGAGCGTATTAACTCCTCCAGTAACCTACTCCAGTAACCCCCTCCAGTAACCTCCTCCATTAACCTTCCTCCAATACCTCCTCCAGTAACCCCTTCAGTAAACCCCTCCAGTAACCCCTCCAGTAACCTCCTCCATTAACCTCTTCCAATCCCTCCTCCAATCCCTCCTCCAATGAACTCCCCCAGTAACCTCCTCCATTAACGTCTCCAGTAACCTCCTCCAGTACCAGTAATTAATTAGAAGAAAAGGGATGAATGAGGTGAAAGTTTCCACTGAAGCATAACAAATCTATGCTTAAGAGAGGTAACGTGGTTCATGTATATATAATATTTGATATGATTTGTTAATAGATCTAGGCCCATAACCTAGGCCTGAACCTACCAGGTAATGCCAAAAACGGGAAATATCTTAATTTTAAATGGAAAGAATGGTCGTAAATCCTCCCTTAAAATGGTTCGGTCTGAATAAATCTAGATTTTTGTCAAAGAGCAGAACCCCCCATGTATGCTGGCCCATTGCCCCATCTTTGATAAGGGGGTTATTAGGGGCAACACATGGGTGATAAGTTTTAGACCAATACATGGTTTACAATTGCTTAAATATATGAAAACAATCCGAGGAACAATCGCTCAACTACTCTACATGAATATTCACCAATTGTATGTATTGTGGTTGACGTCGGGCCAATGTGGCCGACGTGAAAGGAGCAGACGCCGACGTCTTTTCGGGAACACTGCACCATACTAAATATATTCTGATATCCAAGGTAGTTATCCTTTCTCAGCCTGAGCTGCCAATTGTACATTTTTTGGACGATCTGACCCATATACAGCTCAACATAATTGCAACACATCCTGCGACGTAATCACGCATTACCTTTCCCACACATTAAACCCTCAGCTATTACAGGATAATAATAGCAGAATCGGGAAATTATTGGGAATGAAGGCTTATACTGAATGGATCATTTTGATCTTATATTGGATTGATTTTGTTTCTTAATGTTAAAAAGCACAAGAAATAACTTCTGCGAAGTAATCACTCAGTAAATTTACCACTTTCCATTGAATTTCTATGAATGGCCATAGGTTGTCTTTAAAATGAAGCACATCATTCTCCAATGTCTTATTGAAAAGAGTGTTGTGCCCTCTTTGGTATATGATATAAAAAAGGTTGTTTGTGTATTTTTTCCTAATGTGAGAGTGTCATAAACACCTGCAACGTAATCACAGAAATATCGGAAAAGCACTGTTTTTTTGTTTAAATGATAAAAATATTGATCTCACACATACAAATGTATATATGACAGGATTCCTCAACGCAACACCAATGCAGTGAAATGATTGAATTGCTTCTAAGTGTTAAAGCCACTGTCTTAGCGGGCAAATAATGGTAAAGATAGGCTGTGGGCCCATTTCGTGAGAATTGATCATATATATTTGTTTTGTTGTTGTTTTTTTAGTTTAATGGATGCTACTTTCACGCTCATGAATGCATGAAGAATAAAATGAGTGAACAAGAGTGGGAGAGTCGGCGAGAAAGAACTCAATTAGGGTTTTCTTTTGTGACCATGTGAGAATGCGAGTTTAATCATCTGATTAAAGACCACACAGCCATCATGGAAAAAAGAAAAGCTCTATTCCCGACTTTTTATAAGAACAATCCAAAGAGTGTGTCGGAAGAAGGATTTTAGAAGGTGTGGCTAGCGGCAAGCTTTACGGGGCGGTGGAACTGGACTTGGAGATCGCGTCCATGGTCTGCTTGTAAATTGACAATTGATCGCGTCCATGGTCTGCTTTTTTTTCTAGGGATATTCTTCAAGCGGAATATTTTGCAGAAATGTCCCCCATATTCTGCACCACTGAGGTTTCTCCCGAAGACGTGGGTCCTCACATGCAAGAACATATCAGGGAACAGGGCTTATCCACCAAAGCCCGAAAGCTTTTGGTGAGCGAAGGGCGCGCCAGAAAGATACTGGTAGCTACTCCTCTTTTGAAATGGTACCTCGAGCATGGATTAATTGTCACCAGAATATATCAGGTAGTGGAATTTATTCCAAAAGCCTGTTTTAAATCGTTTCAAGAGGAGGTTTCCAATGCTCGAAGAGAGGGCGATGCGAATGGCTTGAAAGTCACCGCTGACACAATGAAGCTAATAGGTGAGTAGTAAGCTTGAAAATTGGTCTTTTTTCGCGGCGATTGGTTTGTTTTTGACTTGAGGGCTTTTTCTATCGTTAATTGATGCTCATTCATCTATTTAATTAAGGGAATTCCGGTTATGGAGGCCTCATAATGTCGAAGGAAAAACACGGCACTGTTAAGTATTCATCGTCAAGACAGGCAGCTCAGCTTTTAGTAAACAGACCGGCTTTCAGAAAATTGACAACATTGGACAATGACAAATATGAAATTGAGTTGGTCAAGTCCAAAATCCGTCTAGATCTTCAATACGCCAAACTGAGAATGCTGCAGTTTTACTATGACTGCCTAGATTGCTATGTCGACAGAAGCAATTTCAAATATATGGAGATGGACACTGGTGAGTTAAGGCGAGGAGGAGGCGGAGGGCGGGAAATGGGAAAGACATAGGAACAGCTATTTGCCGCTGAATTTATTTGTATGTCTAAATATAAATATATATACATAGCTCGTAAAACTGATGTTTATTTCTTATTTAAACAGATAGCGCATACTTTGCGCTCGGCACAAGGAATCTTGAGACCGTTATCCCAGAGAACCTGAAGAAAGAATACGAAGACCCGATACTTAACATGTGTGGTCAGCATACAGAGGCTATGTGGTTTCCTAAAAAATGCTGCGATTCTTGCGCAAAATACTCCAAAAGAACTCTGGGGTTATTGAAGCTGGAGGCTGAGGGTGAAGAAATGATTGCTTTAACTAGCAAAACGTATATTCTAAAAGAGAATACATCCTCATTTACAATTAGCTGTAAGGGAGTGAGTAAGAAGAGGTTACCACTAGACATATACTCACTAGACATATACTCTGCTGTTTTGGCGAGCAAGAGAAGCTTTGACGGTAGACTCATTGGGTTTAGACAGAGAAATAATAGCATTTTCACATATAAACAGGACAGATGCGGCTTTTCGTACTTGTATATGAAGAGAAAGGTGCTTTCTGATGGGAAAACAACCGTGCCTTTGGATATTATTTTAAGCCCGTGGACCAAAACTGACTATTACATTATTGAGAATGATAGCCATCCTTTGTCTCTGGGCTATGAATGCTCAATCGCGTTTGACTCGATTTGTTTTACAAACTGTGAGCGATTGTTTTACTACATGATGGTGAGTCGCATTAGGAGAGAAAGCAGCCTACTTTTACCGATTTTGAGCGACTTTTGAAAGATGTGCTTTTTCAGAAGCCCCTAGCGACAATGAGAAAGACCCTGCGAAAAAACACGCTCACACGCTCTGGCAAATGGATAGAGATTTGAGAGGAGGTGATGAGAGACGTTCTCGACTTGAAGCTGAACTCGGATTTTCAGGCGGAATTATGCCTCTGTCTAACTGGTGCTAGCAGCATTATTTACGCGAGTTCTAGAAACAAATACTGGAGTGTCGGTATGTCGGCTGCGGCAGCTGAATTGTGCACGAGTGATACTTTTAAAGGCGCAAATATGATAGGAAAAATGTATGAAAATATAAGGATTAGTCCGGGCTCACGAGTTTATTTTAAAGCCAGCCAGCCAACGTTACAGTCGGGCAGTCAGTCAGTCAGCCAGTCAGTCGTATATGATGATGATGATGATGATGATGATGCCGGAGTGTACTGCCGAGATATCTAACCACATATTTACCAGTCCAGCTAGTTGTACTGTTTATGGCTCGAGCGGAGCTGGTAAAACCCAGCTCATTAGGAGAATAATACGTAATAGAAGCTATATGTTTGACATACCGCCGAAAAAGGTGTATTATTTTTACAGTGTTTGGCAGCCTGTTTTTGCCGATCTAATAAAGACTGAAGATAATGTATATTTCTTTGAGGGTTTGCCACCCAACTTAGACTTTATAGAAGAGAGTGAATCTGTACATAAACTCATTGTGATAGATGATCTTATGAGCGACGTGGTAAAATCTAGCGAAATGGAAAAGCTGTTTACAAGAGAGAGCCACCATAAAAATATAAGTGTGTTGTTTATATCTCAAAATATTTTTTGTCAAGGAAAACATGCCCAAAATATAGCTTTAAATTGTCATTATATCATACTTATGAGAAACCCACGACATGTACAGCAAATAGCTCATTTGGGTCAGCAGATTGGGATAAAGAACCAATTGACGCAGGCCTTTAGAGACGCCACCAGCAGAGCATACGGTTATCTTTTGGTAGACATTTCTCCACACAAGGGCATAGAAGAGAGTGATTTTGTGTTAAAAACAGACATTTTTCCCGGAGAAAATCAGATTGTGTATGTAAAGATGTATTGTGACCGTGTTTTTTTTCGATATGACCAATAAAAAAAAAAATATATATAACCATGACCTGAGATTATGTTATTCATAATGCGGCTCTATATTTTAATGACTCAACATGATGACTTTGTAATTTCATCTGATGGCTCCCATTTCTTGAAATAACGACTAGCTATATACACACCAGAAAAAACCCGTAGAATCCTATGCATTTAGTCTTGACCAGTCAGAACTGGATATTGCTCCAGTTGAGTTTCTATTTTTATGCCCTTAAACCCTGCAATACTCGAAATGAACTTTTCCTTTTGCGACTTTGATGATTGGCAGTGAGGAAAACGATAATAAATTGAAGCGAAGACAGAATATTGTTTCATTTCACTGCGAACTACGGAATGAGCAAGACGTCTCCTGGCATGAAATGTCGACTTTACTCGAGGACAATAAGTGTTTTCTCACTTTACTGACTACAACCCCTAGCAATATTCAGGTGGAAGCCCTACTAGAGACAGCCACACCTCAGCAGATTGCCTCAATAAGCGAGATAGCGCAATATTTACCGCAACTGGGTTTTCCAGATCGGAAAACCAGTGACTCTTGACGAAAGAAAAAAGTTATTCTCGGTTTATTGGCGAACCCGAAAAGCACGAGAACTAAAAAGCTCAGCATAATTAGGCGATACAGACGCAGTATACTAGAGTTTTTGAGACACATGAAGAAGCCCTTGCTTTCCGTATTGGGGGAGCTATATGTCTGGACACAAAACTAAAAAAGTTGTTCTTGTGCCCTATCAGAAATACCTAAAGTGCGATCAGTATTTGAGAGACATAGAGCAAAGAAAAAGCAGCGAGGAAAAGCCGCCAACCGCTACTGCTACTATTGCCACCGATACCAGCGGCATTGAACACTCAACAGATCAACAACGAGGAAATGGTATTCCCATTCAGCAACAGAGGTTTAGTACTACTAGTACTACCGCCGCCTCTGCTAATAATTTACTAACTGTAGGCCTATATATAATCGTCATAAAAATATTAATAAGGCCGTTTTTCATGATGAAGTGGATTAATATTATATTAAATTAGAAGGAGTGAATCTTTGTTAGGTTGGGTTCAATGCATAGAGCTGTACATTTATCAAGAATGAAATAGTTTTTTATTGTTTAATTACGCTTCGAACACAGAACTACTTTGTTGCCGAAAAACGCTCGCGTATGGATATGTGTACTACCAACGAGACTAGAGGGAAGAGAGGACTGGGTCCAAAGCCCTAAACTTCTAAGGCAGAATGTATACCTTATCGGGTATAATTTATCTAACCACAAGGCCCACATCAGAGTCCTCCAGTGCCACACAGCATGAAACCACAGGCCAGGCGGCAATCCTTTAGTCCCAAGCTTGTTTTCAGTCCTAAACTCTATTTTCTGAAACTCCCATAAAAGCCCCTGACCCACATAAACTTACAAGAAAAGAGGGTTACTTTGGGTCCAGGTTGTGGCCATGTTACATATGATATCTATATGGTAAGCATTTGGTGTGAGTCCCCTAGTCTTTAGCTTTCAGATGGTATGTTCCCCTTCTCAAAGGACTAATATGACTCGGATCTATTGAGCTGAGTATTAAGCTCTCAAATTCTCATAAATATTTGTAATTTATATAATGTTCCGATCTGGTGAAAGAATATTCATTAATTGGGCATGTGTATAATAGTTTGAATTAGCTGTTCAAACTTGTCCCATCATTTTCACCAGATCGGAAGGTAGCAAAATAGCAAAATTATTGGGCCTACATGCAACAACCATTGTAAAGCAGCTGAAGATGGAGACATGTGGAGTGACCACATCTGCCCACTTCCAAGAAAACCACACACCACTATCTGTCATTAGCCCTTAATGAGTGATAAGAATCGAAAACAAGCTCGTCCTTGGTTCCCCCCATATAGGCCCCTCAGTCGGCCCTCTCTCCCCTCTAGTCTCATTGGTACTACTTTCGGATTCTCGTTTTTTCCCGCCGTGTAGGTCTATCTGCCTCTGTTGCATTAAATGAGCCGTCACTCAACTTTCCATTCGCTGATAAAGTTATAAGACAACCAGACAAATAGAATATTGAACAGAGACCCATTTTTTATCAATCTGATATATGTTTCTTGACAGGGGAGAGAGAGGGGGAGAGTGCAGGGAGGTCACGCAGCGAGCACACCATGCTAGTGTTTATCATTACAACAAAATGCAGAGGATTGAAATTCAACATTTATTTGTCTCATGCATGGCGATAAAACTTTCTCCTGGCTTTTGTTGTACATTGAAGTAATTCTTGATGGAATACATAAATGACAAGCATGTACATATAAGCAGTGAATAACAGGAATTTTATAGCCAATCTCGAAGAGAAATGTATTATTATAAATGTGAAATGTTCATAAGTGCTGAATGGACAGATGTGGAATAACCCTGAGGGGGGCGTAAATACGCTATCACTAGCCCAAGTACCATGGGAACGGATATCATTTAAATTAGCACCTCCCTCAAAATAGGCGTATGACGCCCCGCCCCTTCTTAGACTATGAAGTGACAGGGTTTTTGGGTCACCACCAATGTCAGATATTGCTTGAGACCAAGCAGTTGAAAGAAAACGTGTCGTCATGGGAGTACCATCCTCGAAGGTGAAGATCGGGGTACAACCTAGTAGTGGTAGTGTCATTATAAGGCGTGAGATCGCATTCAGGGGGCACAAGCTGCTAGATGGAAGAGCAGGTATGAAGATTGTCCTAGGCGCAAGGCCAGATTGCAGTGTCTTAGACCATTTAATTATTATTTGCACACCTGTAGGCAAGAGAAGTAAATCACTCCTCGTAAGCTGACGAGAAGAGTCAAAAGATTTAGATGTCTTGGGGCATAAATTACTTTGCCGAAAGAACGCCATGAACATTAATATAAATGCAGCTCTAAGCTGTAGAAAATATTTATGGTTAGAGATTACACTGACGACTTGGGCTAGGAGGGTCGGAGATGCCGGAGCCCTTTGGAGTGGCACATGCCTGAGCAATAAGTCAAGAGCGCGAAGCGCAGTAGTAGTCATCGGTGATTTGAAGGCTGCTGTAGAGAGCTAGCCTGTAGTAAGTCTTTAGACTTGAAAGTGTATTCTTTATAGTAGTATTTACTCTTCCGTGTAGAGCAAGGTATTCCACGAACCAACACAGGTGGGCTGGCTCTGGATTGTAGAAGTCTAACAGGAGGAACTGACAGAAGCCGAGGTAGAGAATGACAGCCGACTGTCTATTAGCCACAGTTCCAGGTCTGAAGGCTTCACGTTGACGATCGGCCGCCGCTCTTGCAAGGGCTGCCTGCATGCTTCCTATAGAAAGTCAGAGATGAGATACATGTCAGGGGACATTTTCACAGATTTTAGGGCTTTCTGAGTAATAATATTAGAGGCATTTAGCTTATGTATATCGGAGTCGAAGCTTCTTGAGAGAGCATCAGGGAGCTCCATGAGAACTCCGGGTATATGAATGAAAGTGAAGGTAATCTCAAGCTGGGCAGCGAGGAACCAAAAGGCTCTTGCATACGCCCCCAACTTCGGATCACGAGCCCTACCCCCTGACAGGGACTGAACTGTAGCAGAATTATCACAACACACTCGCACAACTTTTCCACTGTCCTTTGTATCACAGAACAGCCTAGCTGCTGCGAGGCAGTTACCTGCCTCGAGATGATTTATGTCGTCACATATATATTTATCGTTGTACTTGTATGCAAACCAAGAGACACCATCCGTTCCTCCAGCAGCAGTGATCAAAGAATCCACCCAGATTGTCCTGGACACTTGAGTTGAGGGGATTATCGATCTGCCGTTATATTGAGGTAGAAACTTCAGGAACCACCTGATGTCCGCCAGTACTGACTTGGTGATGATGACATTACCACCTTTTGCTAGTCGCATTGCTGCAAGGATCCTGTTGATGAATGCTCTAGCTGGAGATACTACTTTAGCTAGATGGTTGATCTTTCCTATTACCTGCTGTGCCTGCCTTGTGGTCATAGATTTTTGTTTAGAAGATTTAGCCAAACAGGCCTTCTGTGGGTTCGACTGGACTTCCACAAAGGTATTGAAATTCTTTTTGACAAAACTATCATCACCATTCACTCTGTTATTGAAAGCTTGTGTAAAGAGTGGTAAAATTCCAAATGAATGGAAATCGTTCAATGTGGTAGCGATCCCCAAAGGTGGAAATGTCAAAGTATTTGACAATTACAGGCCAATCTCCCTGGTACCTCTTCCCTCTAAAATTTTAGAGCATTTTATTTGTGAAGCTTTACGACTACATATGGAGTCTAATGGGCTATTTACAAAGAGCCAGGGGGGGTTCAGGCAAGGGTTTTCGACTAACAGATCGTTATACGAATTTACCGAACCCATCTTGAAGGGTATTGACAGAGGTGAAATAACATTTGCAACATACTACGATATATCAAAGGCATTTAATTGCATCGACCATCAAATACTTGAATATAAACTGAATTATTACAAGGTAAATCCGTCAATTGTCAAAGTTATCATGAACTACCTAAACAACCGAAACCAACACACTTATCTGAATAATATACGATCTTCACCTTTACTAATCTTCAGGCAAGGGTTTTCGACTAACAGATCATTATACGAATTTACCGAACCCATCTTGAAGGGTATTGACAGAGGTGAAATAACATTTGCAACATACTACGATATATCAAAGGCATTTAATTGCATCGACCATCAAATACTTGAATATAAACTGAATTATTACAAGGTAAATCCGTCAATTGTCAAAGTTATCATGAACTACCTAAACAACCAAAACCAACACACTTATCTGAATAATATACGATCTTCACCTTTACTAATCTCCAATGGCGTACCGCAGGGGAGTCTTGTAGGACCACTTTTATTTTTAGTTTACATTAACGACATCCCTAGGTCATTACATAATATAAAATTCACAGATAAGATCAAAATGAACATCTATGCAGATGACACTGCGGTCACCATAACAAGTAATGACATCTCAATTTGTACAGAGGGCACCCAACTCGTTGCGAATAAGATCGCAGGATGGATGAGCTCTAACAAATTAGTAATTAACTCAAAAAAATGCCTTTTACAGGTACTAGGGACTAGGAACCGCCTCAGCAAAATAAATTTTGCAAACCTACCGAATATATATATTAAAGGTATATCTATTAATAAGGTAGAGACGGCGAAGTATCTAGGGTTCACAATTGACTCAAAACTGTCCTTCAACAAACACTTTGAGCGGATGAAAAATCAATTACAGGTGAAGGTTCACAAGTTTGCCAAGGTCAGATATAAAATTGACGATAATATTGCTAAATTAATACTAAAGTCACATGTAATGCCTCAGGTGGAATATGGGATTTTCATGTACAGTTTAGCAAACAAAAACATTGTAAGAAAGGTGCAAACCACTCTCAACAGGGCCATACGTATGGTGTTTAAGAATAATGAAAGATCAACAGCTGATACAAAAAGACTTTTGAATATTGTAGATATTGATATTAGAGGTCAGATAGCCCTGTTGGGACTTATGTACACTAATTCTAGAAACTCAGTGTGTTTAAGAGATATGCCAAGAAACACCAGAATGGCAGATGGTCCCAATCTAGTATGTATTAATGCTTTGCACGACAAGTTAGCTAGATCACCACAGTTCCTAGGACCAATAGCCTGGAATAATCTGCCAAACAATATAAAAGGTTTGGAGTGGACAAAGATAAAGGTCTATCTAAAAACAGCCCTAAGCTGATAGAATGGAATACAAGAATATTGTACTGAATATTGCTTAGCTGATGACATGTTACACGACTCACTACAACCAACTGGTAAAGGAATGTCTTACTGAGTGTATTTATCTGACACGGACAACATCTCTGTACTTGTTTTAATATGCAGCCAAAAATCCAAAAACATGTATGTATTCGTATCGTATTGTATTAGTCTATACTTAAAGGATAATGTCTTAATGTCTTATGTTTTTCTATTATGTTTTCATTCATGAGCTTGAAACATACCAACTTGTTGGAATTGTCTCTTGAAATAAAATTGTTTAAAAAAAACAAAAAAAACAGGAAAGTATTTCCTGTAATTTAGAGTCTGGAATGGAGAGCTCATTGCTCTCGACATCGATTTTAATTCCTAGCCACACAACAGAGCTGGCTGGGCTCTGGGTCTTGCTATGAGAGATTTTAAGTCCTAAGGAGTTCAGTAGACTGAGTGTTGTCTCCATGTCAACTAGGGCGGAGGCCCTGTCCTTTGATATGAGTATAATGTCATCTAAATACATATATGAGGTAATTCCTCTTTTCTTGAGGGCACGCGTAATAAAATCTGCTATACTTTGCATGACAAAGGAGCTGGCCCTAGCTCCGAACGGAAGGGCCCTATCAAAATAGAAGAGATCTGTGAACTTTATGACCAGCAGGGGCCAGTCGAGAGGGCAGACACTAAATTGACGGTATGCCTGTTCCAGGTCGATAACAGATAAGAAGACTTGCTTACCCTGTTGCTGTAGAGAGGCAACAAGGTCGCTTATAGTAGGGAGCTTGTGATGAACAGGCTGTCCATTAAACATATTCTTTTCTATATACTTATTTACTCCTCCTTCCGGGAATGATAAATCAACTATTATCCTCCTTTTATCTGAGTCTCCCTTGGGTCGAGACATCAGGGGACTCACATGACACCAAGGCGTAAATGGGGGGTTGTTATACGGCCCCGATAATGCATTGAAAGAACACTCAAGAGTCACATAGTTCATTACGTGTAGGGGGTAAGATTTCGCCGAGAGGTGATTATCTAAAATTACCTGTGTCATAAGCGGAGGTCCCGTGTATTGTAGAGGGAAGCCATAGCGGAGTCCATTGAGTAGCACTTTGTCCATCGTATGGCCTGTGCAGGCTAATTCCCAGTTCTTAAGCACAAGATTTGATGGGAGGAGAATCTTCGCTCCGAGCATATTCGGCAGCGGGTAAGCTCTGACTGCCTCATAAATTTTAACACAATCCAGCTGGAGGCTTGCTGGGAAAGGCCAGTTATAACGATTGAGGGGAAAAACATATTCCTTGTGCGGGGAGCATGGTTTTTCTAAGCCCTCTAACTCAGCAACATCGGAGAATAAACACTCAGTGAAGTCTGAAGAACACATTTCATCCTCAAACGTGAGGGGAGAAGTAGGGTCGCCGCAAGGAGCGAGCGATGATAAAGGCATAACATTAAGAGAAGGCACATCGACCGAGGAACACACATTAAATTCCGGGCTCAAGGGGTTAAGTTCACTGTCCTGAAGCTCATTTAGGGTGAGGTGTTGCTGTGAAACAGTAGATAAAGTATCACCTCCGGGCCTTGAGTGGAGAATTGCCCGATTAGATGGGGCCGCCTGCTTGTCGAAGAGTGGGCGATAAGAGTGGGCGGAGGAGCGGAGCCGCTTGGAGCTCTCCTGTAAGAGTGGTAGACATCCGAGATGTACTTCCAGAATAACAATAACAAGGGGAGCACGGAGAAAAATTTACTGGTCGAGTGAAATGCATGTCAATTTAAGTGGACTTATCAGAAGAATTGTTCGATTTCCCACTCACCCACTGGTTTCCACTCTTTTTCTGATCCTTGTTTCCTGTTTTGTCTGGCATTTTTGCTCTGTTATTACAGGCCTTGCTTGCATGAGGGTAAAGCCTCCCCTTGGTGAGGTAATAACAGAAGCCACAGTTATGCATGAACCGAACAGATCCTGATTCATGGTCGGCCTTCTTGGTGCACTCTTCCAGGTTGTAGGCAGGGCAAGGCACAGAGGTGGTAGTCGAAGAAAACGAGGAACCAGAATCTACTGGAGCACGGTTCCAGCACAGGCGAGAGCGTTGAAACTGGAAATTATATGCGTCTTGCCACGAAGCTTGGTTGTCATTTATTAATGCAAGGCAAGATTGCGACCATGACCGCACCCCTTCCCAGTCAAAGAGAGATGTGTCCTCGGCCATCGCCTCCATATGTTGGAGCATCTGATATGGTTGCGAGCGAGGTGTCAGGGTCTTGGAAATCATGCGAGACAATCCGCAGATATACTCGGGGAAAGACAACTCTCTCTTGTCTCGTCGGACCTTTGCATACATGTCAGGGGGCAGACTTGCTTCTGGAGTGGAGAAAGCTTTGATAAATTTTAACATACCACGAGGGGCACCGACGGAGGGGTATTGCCTGTCCAGAGCGTCGAAGGCAAGGTTTGAATCCCTATATATGGTCGAGAGCTCGGACGGTTGAGGTAGAGTTGCTGACGGTGTAAATATAGGTTGTATCTGGGTCAACGGCTGCTCCTTTCGTTGAACCAGGGCCTGATTTGGATCCACGGGGCAATATGCTGGATTAAAGCTGGCCATAGCCGACATGGGTGTCGGTGCAGAGTAAGCTAGGGGCTCCGGTTGACCCGGCGTCGAAGAAGTATGAGGGACTTGTGAAGGCGCAGTCGGCACTGTCACTCGTGGAGAGCTGGCTGTCACTCGTGGCTGCTGCAGCGTGCGGGAGGCAAAGTCGGCCATCTCCTTGCTAGGCGAGACTTGGCGTACTGCCGCCTCTCGTGGCTGGGCCCAACCTGACTCGGATCTGGCTTCCTTCACCTCGCCGATCGCTGTTAGCACCTTGGACATCATTGCATCAAAATCTGTCTTTTTGACGAATTCAGAATCCCCTTTCTTCCTCTTTGGTGACACAAGCGTAGAAGCAGGTTCCTTCGCTGGTGGGCGCTTGGCTGCTGGCGCGCCATTTTTTGGAGGCTGAGCGTACTTAGGATTGGCGGTTATCTTCCGGCCGGATCTAGTCGCTCGAGGCTCCTCGTCTCTCTCTTCTTCATCGTCCCCGAGATCCTCTACCAACACGTGGTTGTCCATACCGAGTTTAGAGAAGGTATGACGAAAAGTAGAAGAGAAATGGCCAAACAAAATTCCACCACAGTGAAATTGCCTGAATCGGAGAACGATGGAGAAAAGAGAGGACGAGACGCCGACGTCCGAGAACGTTAAGAGGATATGACGTCACCTGGGAGGAGAGAGCTCTGCGTGCGCAATGCCCCCCTCTTCCGATTTCTCGAAAGAGAAGAAGATTTCAACTTTGTTGAGATCTGACTTCATGTAAACATTCATATTCATAGATTTAGCACTTACCTCCAAGTCCAAATGAACAGGTAACATAATCCATCGTGTTATCCTATTGGTAAATCAAGGCCCAACTCCTTTTGGTTAAGTACAGAATAAATCACAGAGTTACCGAAGCTCTGGCTGAAGCTATATCCCTAGTGTTAGGCAGAAACTTATGAGCTCGCACTGGCTGACCAAATCTTATCACTCAATTCGTCCATCCAAGATATTTGTAAAAATCTTACTGAGTCAAATCTTACTATGATACTATCTCCATGTTCAATTCTTGGTCGTTGATGAAGAATAATCCAATGACAAACGATTTGAATAAGGTGAAAGCCATTTTTTCACTTTAGTATCAAAAAAGATCGGCTAGCCCACAGTGACAGTGAGCATCGCCGTCCTGCCAGTGGAGTCGTCATTTCTGGTTTTGTACAATATGCAAATGAGCCTTGTTGCTGGGTGAACTTTGTATTTCCGCATGGTCCCGCCAAAAAGCAAAGAGCACATATAACTATTCATTGCCATCTTTTATTTAAATTGTGACTAGTTATATTTTTTATACGTACCAAACTATTAAATCAGACTTTTGACCATATGAAATTAATTATTTCCTTATTTGACATGAGCATATCGATTATATTTTTATTTTATAATTTTCAGAATGCACCTCCACTATGGACGACTAGATGTTTACGCCCAAATTGACGAGGGGGTGGCGAGCGGATCCGTAGAGTATCATGCCCTTTCAGAAGTTGAGGAGGAACATGCCAATGTTGCCTGGAAGATGGAAGCAACACAGGGGAACAACGTATTGACCCGATATGGGGGATATACGGTCATGATTGAATTTGACGGCGAGGGGAAATTTCGTTGTGAGATTACACATGCGGCCAAAAACATCACCATACGTCTTCAATTGCCAGCATAGAAAGACATTAATTAGGACTATATATATCTACTCTCCATTTAACTGTGCATTGGACATCACCATATGACATCCATTGGACTTAAATTTAACATATACACTGTGCATTGGACATCACCATATGACATCCTTAAATGACTATTTCACCAGCTACGAAGAACAATATATAGTACCTACCTATACCTGCCTTTTATACATCTACATTCTATACCTGTATTTCAATACTTTTGAATCCCCGCCGTGACTTCTTACCATCTCTCTAAAGCTCTATGATAGCTGCCTTATCATTCTTGAGAAGCCTACATAACTTTCCTTAATTGCTGTCGTTCGCAGGAGTGATTAATATTAGGGCATATATATAGTACTTACATCTTCTTGTACTTTTACTATTACATTATTAGCTACATGTATTTCATTTTTTTTGTCTTTGGTTGATTCCACTTGATCAACTTTTGTACCCATATGAAATATGTAGTTTTGTACCCATATATGGAATATGCTAATCATTCTTAAAATAATATCATACCCATATATGCACTTGCATCTGACCACTTTATATCCGGCCCGACTTCTTACCATGTGTGCATATATGTAGTATATATCTGTTGCCAAGCTAATTAGGTCTCCTCAGTGAAGTTATTTTTGTACCTTTTCATGAATAAAAATAAATTAAAAATCAATTTAAATCATATTTCTCATTTCTCATTTTTCCATAGATCGAAGCGCCATATAATATTGTACCGATTCTCTTCTTCTAATTGCACGTAATTCTCCTCATATCAAACGCACAATTTATTTTTCTTAAATGTTGAAATATGGAATGCTCGACCGATATATCGTTTGATACATATACCATCGCTGCGCCATATATGCATCCATGCATATGGATCTACCTCTCGCATCCCTTCTGATGCAGTCCCTATATATATCTCCCACTCTCAGCTCGCATCCTATTGCCCCGCGCCCCCTTCCTTCATCTTATTATACCCTGATCGAACCACTCTATAGCTGCCCTATAGACCGCCACCACATACCTCACTATATACTGCCCCTCTTGCGCAAGTCTATAGCGAGTCTATATATAGCCACTTCGTGCCCTTCAATACGGTTGGACAAATTGCGTGTATATTCCTCTGAGCCGAACTCCTGCATGTACTAGCACGCACGGTCACTCGATCCCCGTTCCTCCTTCCTCGCAGGTTCGAACCCCACTTGGACCAAAATACCTCACAGCACGCTGGACAATTGATACAGGCTGAGCTCGGCTTTTCATAAATGATAATTATATTTTACTATCCTATCTGATTCATGAGAATGTGACCGAACACAACAAAAACAGGCACTTCTCTCTCAATGGCATTTTAAGCTACATCCATGCAAATGCAGAAAATCACTATTTCATCAATATTGACTTAAGACTTAAGCTGATCGACCTCTTGTTGAATATTAATATATATATGAATATTCATAAATCAAGAACAGCCTATATATATACCTTATTTTGGGTAGACAAATTATTCATCTCTTGGTCCAGTCCGGAAATCACGTATGGAGGCTGTGATGTGGGCTATATGTTTTGGCATTTTCGGTCACAGATGATGATGAACCGAAAATCATTTAAATCATTTAAAACAAGCCTAAAGAGGCACCTAAATCAGTGTCAATTCTCGCTATCTTTGATAGCGCAAAAATACATTATTCGACCGTCACGCCACCTAGCTTTTCTACCTTTGCTAAGGTGGGATCTTCCGGTTATGGCTCCCGCAAGCTAAGAAACAGAGTAGGCCTAAACATGGTTAACCATGTAAGTCATTGCTCGGGCTCTATTCTTTCAAATACGTAAAATAATATATCTATGGATAGCTGAGAATATGCTCTTTTCATATTTATTAATCATGTGACCATCTTTCCATTTTTTGCTGGTGTTATCACCGTTTTCGCGGGTGGCGGCGGCCGCGAACACGGGTGGCGGAAGCTTCCGTCTTAGCCTACTGGGAGATTTTGCAGCCTACAGCGCCACTGGTGTTACATTCGCATGCTATCTGGCTATCTGGGTTCAGCAGAATTGACATGTTCCCTGTACAGTCAGGTTCAGAAGGCAGTTGTGGTCACCTAACTCTTTAGCCTTAGTCTTAGCCTTGCGGTTAAGCTTATCGCTTGATGTGGAATGGAGGAATGTAGGTGTCTGGACCTAACTGTGTATGAAAATAAAAATATTTGACAAAAAAAAAAGAGATGATTAGCGCACAATTATATAGGGACGGTCGAAGGAAGAGGAACCGTTAGTAAACATTTGGTCCACCCATCCGCCTCTATTAATAAGTTGATCGGTCATAACAGCTGCATTCCAATCAACTTATCACCTTTGAACAAATTCATTAAGCCAAATTTCTTCCCCTCGCCTCCTATTGCCCCGCGCCTGCTTAATTCCTTCATCCCAACTGACCCCTCGGGAACGCTCCACCGTCTCCAGCCAACAAGGGATTCCGAAGCACCCCCGGTTCCTCCCGCTGACCCTGTCTTGCCTCTCCATTTCCTTGTTCATCTCAGGGATGCCAGTCTTCCATCAATTAATCAATATCCATAATGTCCACCCTTCCAAAAAAGATCACAATCTCCATAACATTTTCAAATTTTCTTCTCCATTAAACCCCATTTTGTCAGTACAATTACGATATATCATAATACATAAATACTTTTGCATTGCTTAGTGTCAACTAGGACAAGAAACACGGAGCATGTGCAGCATGTGCCGACGTTTTGGTCACCATATGGTCCCGTCAGTTGGGCGGTATAGTGGGTATGACTCCCTCCATTAAATTACCGGGTCTTTCCCCAGCTCAAATTCCATCCTCTTTCTCTAATGGAAGCATGAGAGCGGTGACAGGTCCGGCACCCCTCTCCGTACGTCACCATGGTGTAGCAGCGAGGTATATATATATATATACGATTTTTATTCTGTATGTCTAGTCAGAATAAAAATCCTATATATACCTCCCTAGACATACATACATACATACATACATACATACAATCAGAAATTAATACACCATCTGCGTGCACTGGTCGGTCATTTGATTTAAAAAAATGACTAAGTTTCAAGCCCTCCCAATTATTCATTTTTATTTGGTCAACACTAGCCTAACACTCAGCATGTACGCCAACCATAACAAAGCAGCATATATACCACTTTGGATGCCTATAGTTGTGTATTATCTGGGCATGTACAAAAAAACCAAATATGATATCCTATAGGAGGTATAGCCAGAGTTTTACTTGATTAAGTTAGATGTGTACCCACTTTAGAAAACGAAAATACTGATCGAAGTGTATAGAGGGGGAGGATACACTGAGACATGTGTACATGTGTGCTGGTTGAGTTGCTGGGAGGGAGAGCTATTTGTCACCGGGGCACCAAGCCACTCCCTGCCGTACACTCACACTAGGCTTCATGCTTGTGCCCTGCAGTGACATAGCCCGGGATATAGCTTGATATATTCCAATATATCTCACACAACACTCACTGACACCCTTCAAAGCAGAACCTCATATACCACAATGTATTTCTTATCATCCTGTCTCATTCTGTGGGTGCAATTTCAACTAATAGCATTGATATGATTCAATCTACATGAACAACTATTAAAACAGTGAGCAATAAGGCATTTTAAGTGTTGTGGAGGCAATCGAGATGCCGGGTATACCTCAATCAGTCAATTCGTACCAATTGACCTCTCGCAGAGCGGCACTTAGACTCATGATCCCCTCTTAATTCCCCCTTATTTTATTTTGGCCACTTCCGACCGACAAACATGTGCCTATACTGACCATGCACCTATATAGATGGCTCTATACATAAATCATATATCCAGCTCCGACTCTGCGTACGTCGACTGACTGACTCATGCATGTGTCTTAATTATTACCCTTCAGATGCTATAGCTTCCATATGCCCTATATAGTCCGATACCTATCCCTACACTTTCCACTCAGCCACTGATCGACTCTCCACACACAGTCCAAAATGTTATTCTTACTTTTTTTCCATCATGAATTGTTTGATATATATATATTTTATTTTTTTTTATTTAACATATTTATACAGCCATAAGTGATAAGGATATACAATTTAAGGCTCACGGGGGCTATTATTTAGCATTGTCCATGATTTTCCGCCAGCGGCTGTTAGGTGCAGTTGTACTACTATAGAATGAAAGGAGTGGTGCATAAGTAAAGGTAATTATTAGTGTAGAAGGAAAGATGATAGTTGTTAATCTACATGATATATAGGATCAGTTATTCTGTCCGTCCGTAGCAGTGTGTTTTAATCGTCTGCCATATTGCTTTCAGTCCTGGGGAGTTCCTGTGGTCATGGGATGTACGTTAAAAGCCCAGCCCTCATACCAATGCATTAACACAACCAGACGAAAAGACAGAAATGGAAGAACGGCAACCTATGCAAAAATTCGAAAAAGTAAGCAAAGAAACCATTATTAAGTTAGTTACACAAATTAACACCTCA
The DNA here is from genome assembly GCA_942159475.1 of Sthenelais limicola. Lineage (NCBI taxonomy): Eukaryota > Metazoa > Annelida > Polychaeta > Phyllodocida > Sigalionidae > Sthenelais > Sthenelais limicola. The sequence goes on from OW804095.1 coordinate 86,563,066, forward strand.
AAATCATCCGGAATAGACGGCATAAACTCACTGGTTCTGAGGGACGCCCTATTGATACTCTCAGAAGAACTGACCCATATCATAAACCTATCCCTAGACAAAGGGATCTTCCCAGATGCCTGGAAAGAGGCCACTGTCACCCCACTACCAAAAATAACCAATCCCAAACACCCTAGTGACCTCAGACCTGTGGCCCTATTACCAGTCCCCGGTAAGCTACTAGAAAGAATTGTCCACAATCAAACCTATGACCACTTAGATGAACAAAACTACCTACACCCAGACCAATATGGTTTCAGGAAAGGGAAATCAACCCACCTAGCATTATGTAGTCTCTTAGATGACCTAGCCTCAAACCTAGACAACTCAAAATTCACAATAACAGTTTTTATCGATTTTAAGAAGGCGTTTGACACCTTAGATCACAATATCCTTCTGGGGAAACTAAAAAAAGCTGGTTTTCAACAAAACATACTAAACTGGTTTAACAGCTACCTGAAGAATAGAACACAACGAGTTTTTGCAAACGAACGCACTTCACAACCACTCAAACTAACAACAGGTGTTCCACAAGGATCCATCCTTGGTCCCTTACTATTTTTGTTGTACATTAATGATCTCCCTGATGCAACCCCCCCAATGTTAATGTACAGATGTATGCTGATGACACAATATTACACTTCTCAGACACCTGCCCCAAACGTGCGGAAAGCAAAATCCAAGATGCCCTTGATACACTCAAGGATTATTGCGATTCAAACAAACTCACTGTCAACACCAGTAAGACCAAATGGATGTTTATCAGCAAGCGAGCCCCCAAACTAGATGCACACAAACCAAAATTAAAATTCAACAACAAAATGCTAAATGAAGTACCCAATTACACCTACCTAGGGACGGTACTCGATTCCAGATTAAACTGCCAAGCCCAGGTAAACAAGGTAATCAAAACTGTAAATTATAAAATCCACACCTTCTCAAAAATCAGAACCTACCTCAATAAGAAAACCAGCCTCCAAATCTATAAAACCATGATAATACCACATTTTGACTACAATTCAGCCTTTTATCAATTTGCTACCCAACAGAACCGAGATAAGCTAGAAAGACTTCAGAACAGGGCTATTCGGATTATTTCGCATGCTGGGAAGTTTGACAGCGTGTCTGGAATAAGGTCATCCCTGGGGCTACTACCCCTACAAGACCGTAGAGACCACCTCATTCTGGGAATTATGCATAGCAGGTCCCAAGAACAACTCTCCCACAAGCCTGTTAACCCATCCCGGCGACAAACAAGGTCTTCCTCACAACGCAACTTTCCTCTGCCCAGACCAAAAACCGAGTCACTTAAGAGAGCCCCTAAGTACTATGGTGCCCAGGCATGGAATAAACTACCCCCAGACATAAAAAACATAGACAACCGCAAACATTTCAGTCACAAAATCAAATCACACACAACCTTACCCAAGGGGGAAACCCACAGAATTAAATGAACATCCCAGGACAGGAACTCCATCACAGGAACTCCCCAGGACTGAAAGCAATATGGCAGACGATTAAAACACACTGCTACGGACGGACAGAATAACTGATCCTATCATGTAGATTAACAACTATCATCTTTCCTTCTACACTAATTACTAATTACCTTTACTTATGCACCACTCCTTTCCTTCTATAGTAGTAGGACTGCACCTAACAGCCCCTGGCGGAAAATCATGGACAATGCTAAATAATAGCCCCCGTGAGCCTTGTATATCCTTATCACTTATGGCTGTATAAATATGTTAAATAAAAAAAAAAAAAAAAAAAGTTCATTTAATTCTGTGGGTTTCCCCCTTGGGTAAGGTTGTGTGTGATTTGATTTTGTGACTGAAATGTTTGCGCTTGCGGGATGCGTTAACAGGCTTGTGGGAGAGTTGTTCTTGGGACCTGCTATGCATAATTCCCATAATGAGGTGGTCTCTACGGTCTTGTAGGGGTAGTATGTATAGCCCCAGGGATGACCTTATTCCGGACACGCTGTCAAACTTCCCAGCATGCGAAATAATGCGAATATAGCCCTGTTCTGAAGTCTTTCTAGCTTATCTCTAAATATCTCTAAATATCTCTAAATTAAATCGTTTGGATCTATGGCTCATGTAGCTGCATACACAGTTAGGTCCAGACACCCCACATTCCTCGATTCCACATCCAGTGATAAGCTTAACCGCAAGGCTAAGACTAAGGCTAAAGTGTTAATGACTCCCTGAAACTTAGGTGACCACAACTGCCTTCTGAACCTGACTGTGCACTGGATATCAGTCACACCATATATATCCATTTGTGTCTGACAATGTGCACATATATGACAACATATGATGGGATTTTCTACTTGTGCTATATTTGACTGAGGGGCTTGTAATTGTCGGACTAAGGGTCTATATACCTCCTTTTAGACAATTCCCTAGCTACATGCCCCTACATTTTGGATTCCATATATATGATATTCCCCATTGACCGGGGGAAGTGCCGGGATCACGCGGCCATGCAAGCTATATATATCCTTGTCGAAGCGATATACCACACATATATCATGTATGTGCATGGCCTCGATGCATCCGTACTTTAGCTTCCACTCTGAGCACCGACTCTATAGCTGCTGCTAGAGTACATTTCTAAATCTTACTTTTCAATACTATATACTTTCCAATGGAAATGTGTAATTTTGGTTGTGTTGTCTTGTTTTTTGACAATTGTCAACACCCATTAAATTAACTTGACCCATGTCCCCCTGAAAACGGCGCGGGTGCCTGCCTGCATGGTGACGTTAATTAGCCGTACAAAGCGAGTGACTGCATGCGTGCTCACTGCATATGCGTCTCTCAGTACAATAATCGTCTGGTATGTTGCATTGAGTCGGGCATTAATTGCGTTTATACTTAATTGCTCCAATACAAAAGCTAATGCATATACATTCCACCAATACTTGCTCCAATACATAACCTATAATGCATATACATTCCACCAAATCGCATATAGTTGAAAAGTTAGGAATTTATATCAACTTACTGCATGATCTAATAAAAAAATCGTCATTTATTTTAATCTCCCCCTGCATATTGACCTTTTTCGACCCTCCATGAGTTATACAATCCTATTTCCATACATCCTTTTATGTACGTGTTTTCAGGAAATGTGTATATAGTAGATACGGATATTGTTTATTAGTTAGTGCATGTTTGTATACAATATCATATATATAGTCTAACTACTTTCATTCCCTCTTATTATCGTCTGGGTATCGATGGACTGCATCGCCGACTTCCGCGGGATGACATATATATCTCTAAATTAAATCGTTTGGATCTATCGCTGATGCAGCTGCATATACACTCGATATCAGTCACACAATATATATCCATTTGTGTCTGACAATGTGCACATCGAATTTGTCAATATTTCTCTCTTTAACGTTAATATCTGACATTAGAGTTACATTAAGCAGCTATAGATATAGTGACTTTGATTGTTGGCAGGTCTCATATATTGATGAAATGGCTGCGTCAGGAGATATGGCAGCGGGCAGCGTGTCCTTGCATGCCCGCTATATATATCCATTTAATGGTCAAATTAAATTGTGAACTAGCTGTTGGCTTTCTGTATGTGGCCAATGTACACAATATAATTTCGATTATCCACTAATATACAATTAATCAATCATATATAGGCATGCACTGTATCTATCCATTAAATGTAGGCCCCACATATGAAATGTCCATTAGTACATTGGCTGCGCATGCAATGTTAGTAAACAAAGACACATATGGCCCATGCATGCAGTACATGTCATATATAGATCGTATAATGACCCAACCATTGCATCCCTGCATGCATCATCATATGACGTTCCTCAGTATAATCAGTATATGTCTTCAGTATAAATCATATTTTTAGTCACCCCACTCGCTATGCATCACCAAATATTGTACCCTTTCATTTTTCAAATATATAACTTTTCTAACCAACCTCTCCCTCGATCTACCTCCCTCATATCTCATAATAACCCTGGTGAACAACTTCATTTTAATCTTGCTCTTTTGACATCAACACATATAACAAGAGCCAAAAACTCCAAAACACAAAATAGGTCAGCAAAAAACAATTATGGCAAGAATCAAAACAAACTTTAATGATATGATAGTAATGATATATGTCATACATATCTCTCTAATCAGCACACATAGCCCATACTCGCCACAATGACGACTGCATGGATCACTATCAGTCTTTGGTTAAACCAATCCCGCCCACCATGTCAATGTAACCGTCTCCATGTATATGGCCATTTCCACTAATTTGACAACATTTGGCCCCCTAGACACCCCCTGGGTACCCAAAAATAAATTTTACATTAATCAGTTGAGTTGGTATTTTTTATCAACCTTGTATATGTGCGCATCGAAACACCAAGTATGGAACAATTCTGATTATTAGTTATTTTTTTACAGGGTGTCAAAAAATAGCTCCCAAATATGGAAAAAATGCCAAAAATAGCATGTCTCACTGGAAAAAAAATCGCGTTTACACTATGAGTATCTGCGTTGGAAATCTGGTGTATCTGCACTCTATACTGTGTGAGTATCTGCGTGTATCTCCAATTGAGTTTGTGTATCTGCGTGTATACAAAGTCCAGTGGTGTATTTGCATGTATCTGCACTTATGAGTATCCTAATGTATCCTCAAACGAGTATCTGCGTATATATTCACAGTGCAGCTAGTGGTGCATCTGCTAATTAATTACTGCATACACAGTGACTGGGGGTGGGCTTGTATCACATTAGAGATACATGGGCCCAACCCCCGGCTAAAACAATTTTGTCTGTTAATGTACACTATTCTGAGGTGGTCCTCGAGATGGTTAGAATGGCTTGCTAGGGAAATTGCCTCTCCCCCTCTTTTAGTTAATTCCTTAACTTTATAGAACACTCCAAATGAGCTTCTTATATGGGCAATACATAGAAAGACATGGTGTCTGTAGTATACAGCAACGCAATGGTATAATTAAATGTGCTTATACAATTATAAGCACCCTAATTTCAAATCGGTTTAAATATGCAGTGTCTACTATCGAAATGAAGCTTGTATTAGGGAAAATGCAACCATTTAATACCCGTTCACCTATCATTAAGATTAAGTGCGTGATCGAGAACGGCGCGTGATCGTCAACATCAGTGACTATAGACAAAACAAGGATATTAGACCCGTTAATTCATTCCTGAACATTTTACCGTATCTTGAGACCCTATCTTATATATCCCGGTTTTGGTGAGTGGGTCTGTTACATTGTAACAAAAAGAGCAAGCCAATTAGTGAGTAATAGACAACCTAAAACATGTAAATGTCCCGGGGTAAATGTATACTGGTAGTTGCGGACCTTTGGTTCATGGGGTGTGGGAATACAACCCCTATATTATAATAAGCTTTTAAAAAAAATTCTGGATTAAGATCAAACATTAAAAGCCACATTAACGCATCTGTACTTCTCATATACACTCGCATTCCATCCCAATACTATAGCTATAAGAGCAGGAGTATGTAGCTTTAACTAACTAGGGATCGAGGATGCACATATATATATAGGGATGGACAGTACAAATCTGACCATTGGCTATCGGGTTCAGTGAGCCGTGACTAAAGCAGAAACTTTAGATACATCTACTGCAGCATTGGCAAGTAATTGGGTCACGCCTTGAGTCTGAATAAACACAAACTGGCTCTGATGGGTGTGGGTGTATGGAACTGGATTGTCTTCCTATCCTAGAGAAATAATTTCTTCTCATTTCTTCTCCCGTCTTTTCAACCCATGTAGTATCGTCGGTAGATAAACCTATTGACACCTATTTTGGTTCATTGAATTAATTCTGCCATTTTATGGTTAATGTCCGTTCAATGGTATTATAATCTCACATGTATCTTATACTGTGTATGTGTATTCTTATCAGACATATGTGATGTGGGACAGAAAACTGAGTCAGTTGCAAAATTGATATTTTTCAAGTGATTCATTCATAAGAGCCCTTGCCCAGTCAAAATGTTTTCATTATTTGGTTGCATTGTGTCGCTTGGAAGTATTAACACATACACCTAATTCCAAGACTGTGTATTGAATATATCTACGCATAATTGGGGTCGTCCTAAGGAGTATATTTAACTACTAGTAATTGACCATCAAGAGTTGTGATGTGGTACAGGAAAATGAGTCACAAGTCACAAACAAATTTGAGATATCATCCTATTTGAAAAGATTAAATTAAGGAGATAGTAAACATTAGGACATATAATATGTATTTCTATTTTTTAAGTTTGATATTGTTTATTTTAAAAAAAAGGTTTGCAATATTCTTGGGTGGGTAATTACTAGTAAAGTAGCTACATATACTCTATAGGATGGCCTTAGAATGCATGGATATATTTTTTACATGGTCTTGAAATTTGGTACATGAATTCATACGACCTGGAGGATTTGAGAACCCACGACTGAGGGCATTCAAACAAAGAGATCTTGACTTGTGACTTGTGGCTCTTTTTCCTGAAACACATCACAATTAGTCATGACATTTGTTTCATGGTTAAGAAAATATAGAAGTATTAAATGACCTTATGTTTACCATCATTGGAATCCACCTGATCTCATCTTTCCATTGTGATGATATCTCAAAATTCATTTCTCGCAACTTATTACTCATTCTTCTTTAACACATCACATATGTAAGGGTGTGAACTTAAATTTTGAGTGAACATTGCGTGTAACATTCACTTCTTCTCACTTCATTGAATGGGTAGCTATGATGCCTCGCTTGCTATCTATACATGCAAACACATGCCCAAACTTCAGCTTGATACCTGTCTAAAATCCCTAAGTAGAAGAAAGTGGGACCGTTTCAATACAAACAACCCCACAAACCCACCTCGGCAACTCTGTGTTTATAAGCATTAATTGGCTTAGCTACTGCTGCAGTCCATTGCCCAGGCTCTGTACATAAACGTGCAACCCTAGTCATGGTTCGCTAAACATCCTTGACAATAGGATGTCTGTAGCATAACCTACAGTGAGATAACTCAATGCGAAATTATATCTTTGCAAACATAGTCAATAGACCCATGCAATCGCAGAAATTGAGCTGCAGTAAAATATAACTTGTATAATTATACTCATTATATATTTTATTTCTTTTACAAAGAAACGTATGCATGATTATTTTTTAAGATTAAGAGAATAAGCTTAGGTACACATACCAGTAAAGACAGAGGCACATGTATATATCACTGCATTGAGGATATGCATGGATACACCACTGCACTTTGTCAAAGAGCTTAATCTAATTAGATTAACACTCTTTGACTGTGCATAATTATGAATGCAGATACACCATTCAATTGAAGATACACGGGTATACTCCCACTGCAGATACACGAGTATACTCCCACTGCAGATACACAGGGATACTCACTAGTACAGATACATGGAGATACTCACTAGTGGAGATACTCATAGTGTAAACGCGTATTTTTTTCCAGTGTCTCCTACCGTCGGCCTATGTGAATAAGAACATAAAATGCAAGCAAAATTAATATTTGTATTTTATTTGCCATCATATTATATAATTATGTATAGATAAAGACTCAGAAAATGATATAAAATGATTATGACAGTAAATGTTGATAAATCCATCACAAATCGAGCTGGGGAACAGGTATATATTATTTGCTTCACTTCTGTGTTTTGCCTAACAAATTAAAGAAATAAATGGGTATTTAAATTAGAAATAAATAAAACAAAATATGCACATACTGTATTGAACTATTTTGTACCTGATAGGGCTCGACATAAGGGTGATAATGCTTTTTAGTTTGTGAAAATATTCAAACTAGAAGAAAAGTTACAGCCAAATAACATTTTGTGAGGGCAAATTTGAGGGCAAATCTGAGGGCAAAATACGGTAGGAGACAGCTAGGGCGACGGTAGGAGACAGCACAAATAAAAAGCATTTTGCTGTAAGGATCATGTAAAATCTACTCGGAAATTATGAATTTTGATATACATAGACTGATATTAAGCAAAGTCAATAATAAATGTCAAATTTAAAGTTTATTATTAATTAATTAATTAAGACCCTAAAAGCCCTAAAATGAGGGCGACGGTAGGAGACAGTGTCTCCTGTTCCAGTGACTTTTGAAACCATGGTTGTTGCCTAATAGCCATAAAAAAACTCAAATCAATACATCTGATGTTCTATACATATATAACCCAATGCATTTTATCATTATTCAACATCATTGGATAATTTTAATTTTTTTTTAGATTTCTCCTCCTTAAGCAACTAGGGCGACGGTAGGAGACAGAGGGGGGGTACCCACTTCTTTTTTTTTCAATTTTCTATGGCTTTAACCCTAAAATTCTTTTTTTTTTTCGATTTTTTTTACACAAATCATCTACACGTAATCTACTATCATGACAAATAAAGAAAATCATTGAATTTAAATGATTATTTAAAAATTCAGCAATTCCACGGTACATTGACAGTAAAAAAAATAGATTTTTGCCCCCAAAACGGGATTTTAATAATAATATAAAAAAAAAATCGGGTAAAAAGGCTAAAAATGTTGTTCCACAGGTTGGTCGAACCATCCAAGCACAACAAAAATTCAAATTATAGGTAATAAATTGGTATTAAGCCCATTTAATCACTTTCCATGGTAGGAGACCAAATGTTGTCAAATTGGTGGAATTGGCCATATATGTGTTTGCAGTTAGGTCCAGACACCTACATTCCTCGATTCCACATCCAGCGATAAGCTTAACCGCAATTTAAGGCTAAGACTAAGGCTAATAAAGAGTTAATGACTCCCTGAAACTTAGGTGACCACAACTGCCTTCTGAACCTGACTGTCTGAGGAGTGTGCTCACGCCACACATCCTAAGTCACAAAGTTGCATTGCATCTCGATCTCTAATTATTCATATATACGACTTTCCTATGAAGTAGACAATTAATTATAAAAAGTTGATGTACGTATCTATATTTTCAAATTATAAGATGCGTTAATCTATGTTTGATTGATGCTAATACAATTTGTATTCAATTGAAGTGCCCCGGCTATAGCTAATTGGTCTTTGCGTTCATCTGTTGTTTGGCTTTACATACCGAAATGTAACGACTGAACTAATCAACTTATGTTTGGCCCATGCATACACTAACAGCTATAGATATCTGTGACCATAAAAGTCCAACATTTCAGTTAAGTTGTTTGTCAAACATATATTTGTATATGTTGCGTCCAACGGCCAAACTAGAGTTCTGCTAGCTAGCGCGATAAGCATATCTCTATAGTTCCTGTTCGGCATTAATTAGTGAGGCAATTACCGCCATGCCACGCATGCAGCATCGGTAAAGGGAGCGGTTATGTATCGAGCTAACTGGCGATCGATGACACACTGCACCGCCTGTTGTATCCATTAATTAATGAATGGAGCTACCGACACAGGATTTCCTGCCGACACAGAATTTCATGCAGCCTATGTATGCACCTATAGTCTTCAGTCAAGCTACTTATAACTAGCCGGCCGGTTGACCAAGGAAGAAATTATAGCCGTTGACATTTTATAGGGATAGAACAATGTCACGGCGGTCCAAGATGAAGTAATGGCAAATCTTAGGGAATTTCCAGCGGGTGATGCGTAATATGGGCCATGCACTCTGCCATCACAATTGCAATTATTCTTCAGACAAATAAAATCTCTACACTTTAAACTGACTTGCTCGAATTTAACTAAGACTATTAAACATTAAACAATTCTTTAATTGCAATTCAATGTAGAGAAAACAATTTGCACTTGTACGAGCTGACTTTGACTATATATAAACATTTGTATTAAACTTGATCAGTACAATTAAATGAAATGGACAGGAGCCGATCTGCCAACAGATCTTCCACCTCGATCCGCCCATCAAATATACATATACTCGAGGGATGCCAGTCAAAGTTGACCAAATTTATGGAACACCTTTAATTCAGTTAGGTCCAGACACCTACATTCCTCGATTCCACATCCAGCGATAATTAAGCTTAACCGCAAGGCTAAGACTAAGGCTAAAGTGTTAATGACTCCCTGAAACTTAGGTGACCACAACTGCCTTCTGAACCTGACTGGTATAAAATACGGGATTCTATAGTTCCCATAAGACGCACTTTAAAGCAGTGAAATTCTAATACTATTTGGTAATGCCCTGTCAACCTTTTGCGCCACTAATTGTCGGTCGTTGCAATGATCCGTGGCTAAATACAGCTATATAGCTGGCTTGTGTATATCGGTCCCATATATAGCTATAGGCATATATGGCTGGCTGATGGGTCTTTACACAACTATTACCCCAAAAAACATGTGATTTCGAAAATAAAGGAATTCTTAAGGGACGAGTGGGGTGTTGTGTATTATTAAAACAGCTGCATGTTTTCATCGTTGATCACAACAATTAAGCAACTTGAGCAACTCATGGGTCCAAAGGTTGACAGGACATTAACATAAATACAAATAACATTTCCAACACACTTCAAACAAATTTTCCCTATCTTATGGGAACTATAGAATCAGGTACGTAATCTTCTACCCATTGGCAATTACTTTTAGCAATTATAGGGCCGGCCCGAACTCTCCTTAAGAAAAGTGAAAAGTGAGAAAGAAGAGTGAGAAAGATTTCCCTCAGTTTGAAGGGAATCTGAAATTTGAGGCTAGAAATCTAAATACAAAGTCTGGAGCTATTCTAATGTCTAAATTCTTTTTTCTGGCCATAGTTTGATTATATAGGCCTTGTAGTCTGAGTGAGAAAGATTTCCCTCAGTTTGAAGGGAATCTGAAATTTGAGGCTAGAAATCTAAATACAAAGTCTGGGGCTATTCTAATGTCTAAATTCTTTTTTCTGGCCATAGTTTGATTATATAGGCCTTGTAGTCTGAGTGAGAAAGATTTCCCTCAGTTTGAAGGGAATCTGAAATTTGAGCCTAGAAATCTAAATACAAAGTCTGGAGCTATTCTAATGTCTAAATTCTTTTTTCTGGCCATAGTTTGATTATATAGGCCTTGTAGTCTGAGTGAGAAAGATTTCCCTCAGTTTGAAGGGAATCTGAAATTTGAGGCTAGAAATCTGAATACAAAGTCTGGAGCTATTCTAATGTCTAAATTCTTTTTTCTGGCCATAGTTTGATTATATAGGCCTTGTAGTCTGAGTGAGAAAGATTTCCCTCAGTTTGAAGGGAATCTGAAATTTGAGGCTAGAAATCTGAATACAAAGTCTGGAGCTATTCTAATGTCTAAATTCTTTTTTCTGGCCATAGTTTGATTATATAGGCCTTGTAGTCTGAGTGAGAAAGATTTCCCTCAGTTTGAATGGAATCTGAAATTTGTGCCTAGAAATCTGAATACAAAGCATTCATAAATTTTGTTTAATATATCTATTATATAATCATATGTCTAGCTGTCTTTAGTATTTCAAAGTGCTCGATCATAGGTATATACCCATTCACTTCTTAAAGGATTGCATGGTCAGTTCCAGAGGGGTGACAGTTGATTGACATGAATGGGCCAGTTGAGGGGCGGTACTAAGGTATAGTGGGGTGTAGTCCAGTCGGGGTGGAACAACTAATGACCTTTGTCTATCAATGAACACTGGAGGATGTTCCTTCTCGTGATTGGCTATATCGTATATGCGTTGTGTGGAGTGTTGGGAAAAAGGCGTCGAAATGACGTATAAAAACCGTAGGACCTGACGGTTGATGGTCAGTTTAAGTTGGCGCCCGAAACAAATCTTTGCACGTACACCGCACACGATCGAGAAGCTATATCACCAAGAAAGACGCATCTTTACTTGCCAACTTGTCTGCGTGATTTTTGTGAGTATACTACTAAATCATCATCTAAATTATATATATAGTCTTTTACTTTACTTGTCATTTACTCGCATTTGGCATTTACATTATATATAGTGACTAACTCTATCTTCTTGCATCCATCAACACAACAGGTTCGTGCATGGATCGTGTCAGCTAGGAAGAGTCCAAGTATACATATCTTTCTACTGCCCCATCCTGTCCTCCTTCATCTAATAATCAGCGCAGACATCATAAAGGGACAATTCACGGCGCAGCCATATTCCTCAACAGTGAGTACTGCATTTTTTAACAATGTGTGACATCACATGTAATTGTATTGTGGCAATTCTGCCTTGCCGTACGACTCTACACAGGGTAGAGAATTAAGACCCCCTCTTGAATCCCGTTTCACATTTTTTATAAGCCCCATGCAATTCCCGAATCCCGTACGTTTTCAATTTGCAATCACGTTTTCCTATTTGCAATCCTTACCTGGAAAAATTAAATCTGGATCTGAACCCCTTTCCCCAATCACGTATTTAAATCCTGCATCCCGACCTAAAATAGGCCCCAATCGCACTACCGAAAAGCTATTCCGTACCTACCCTGTGTATTGGCCATTTATAACAGGTGCACGTGGTATACGGGCGCGCTCCTAGACATACCATATCCCAAATGATTTCTTTAGTTTATCTCAAAATCATACATAGATACATATTGCTAGCTTAAATGAATATTTCTAATCATCAATCAATTAGACATCTTTGGCAGCGATAATTGTGTCTGAGCGGACATATAGCCCAGTACGTGCCTGCGGTAGCACATGTGCTAATTGCAGTGTCATTTTGCCTCATTTAGTACATGTGTACCGCTTCTATTATGCTGTACGATTTCATTAGTGGGATATGTACAAAGTTGGTCTAACGATATATAGTTAATTATATCTACTTAAGGCACATGCAGCGTATAAGATGTGACGCTCTCTATGCTGTGTCTCTCTCCATGGTGTACTTTGCCAATGTGCGGATGCGGTCCATAGGTTATTATACTGCATATCGTCTTCATTGAGAAAGAATGAATGCGTTTCCCTATCAACTATTGGTCACACAAATAGTCATGTCTATCTACCTTACATAAAGTAGCATAATTTCTAATTTCATGGTCCTAATCACATCAATTCATCCCAGCAAATGGGTCATATTGATACCAGGTTGAGACAAAATACCTTATGCAGGCCGATAAAGATAGTGGCAGAGGAGTGGCAGAGGTACACTCACCCAATATAAGCGATAGCAGATGATTATGGAATGGGAAATTAATGTACATCTTTATTGACAGTTCAATTCAATTAACTCCATTATTTGTGAAATCAAGATTAGTCAAGCATGGTGTGCTTTGGCAACATTAAGTGGCGACTATAGTTCTAAAAAGACTTGAAAGAGGTACGATCTAAAATTAGTTATAGAGACATAATTGTCCCTATATGACTTATAAGCGTGAGATGGCCATGTTGGGACTAACGATAGAAGCAGTCAAAATATACGATTGACTGAATGATGTAGTTCAATCCTTGAATAGCTGAAACACATTCAGGCCACTTCAATTATGGTAGTGAACTTATATGGACATCTATATGCACTCCTCCCATTCAGCAAAATTCATAATGAAAAAGCACAATTATAATGCTGGCTAATTGCCCCTTTTGAACTGACTTCGGAGTGTCCATTTTTCAACCAATTTGGCAAGCCACAAATCAATCTATACATCAACCCTATTCCCCTACCATAACCATATGTGATCAGTACACAATTAACTACGCCGGCAATAATTTACACGTGGCTATATATATATGTGCCAGTCGGATAGCTAGTGTTGGCGCTATAGTCCGGAGTTAACGACAGTATATATACCCGGCCAGCCTCTCCTCACTGGCTTAATTCACAGAACTCCCCTCGAGTTCTGTGCTTAATTGACATATGTATCACATTCAATTTTCCTAGTAGAAGCTGCCTTGTGTTTGTGTTTATTACTTATCTGCTTCGTAAATTCTCTGTGTGCGAATTGATATGAGTTTCCTATTTGGTAGACCAGGTACACATAAGCAATAGGTTCAATTGAATGGAGTGTATACATGTAATTATTTATGTATACGCATCACAGAGATGTATCTAGTCTATTTATCTCTATGTATCGTAAGATAGTCAATATATATATGTATGGTTTGATAGTACTATGTTATGACAGTGGCAAGTCAATGAAGAGTACGTGGCCCTTGCTAGCGCAGCCATGGACGCCTTCTTTTTTTCCTTTAGTTGTATTGATAGCCATAAGATCAATGGGTTTATGTGAAAACATTATATGTACATGTATCCTTCTCATCCATTTCCCATCACGAACAACCCACCTCCCGCCCCAGTCAGGTTCAGAAGGCAGTTGTGGTCACCTAAGTTTCAGGGAGTCATTAACTCTTTAGCCTTAGTCTTAGCCTTGCGGTTAAGCTTATCGCTGGATGTGGAATCGAGGAATGTAGGTGTCTGGACCTAACTGGCCCGGGAGTGGCTCTCATAATTCAGTACAATTTCAAAATTATATCTAAATTCCCAAATATTGAGTTTTATGCCGACTGATAGTACATAAGTTGGAATAGTTTCTTGCTCCTGGTATAATTTAATTTTGGTAGGAGAGGGATTGTACTAATTAAGCAGGGTAATTACCCTCAAAGATATTACACGAAATAACTTAGAGTCGTATTGTAAAAAAACAAAAGTAGTCATCATGCACACGCTGGGGAAGAGCTAAATCAATGTACAATTGTGTAACTATAGTTAGTGGCGGTAGGTACGGCAGTCGAACTGCAGAGTTGCCACAATTGAAGTTCCATGTCTACTTTTACCCATGTGGCCATGCAACTACATGGAGGTCGGAGCGAGCATTTAGCTTCACGGACATTCAGTGTGGTCACAGTGCAGAGGGGTGTGTGTTGACATACATAGACACGGGCACTGTCCTACCGCTCGCTGACCCTGGCTGACCCTCCACCGCTCCATCACTCCACTATAGTATATGTCTCCCCTCCACTCTCCTCTCATCCTAGTAGGAGTGCCTTGTGCCTGGGTTTCTTAATTATTTTCTTCTTCTCTGTGTGCCATTTGATATGAGTTTCCTGTTTGCATATCCCCTTTAGGTACACCAGGTACACATAAAGAATATGTTGAATTGAATGTATACACATACATATATCTATGTATTTATATATAGATCACAAACATATACTCTACTTGTGTCCAGACGTGTGTACCTGTATGTATCTATAGATGTATCTATACATGTATCTATGCATGTAAGGTATGATAGTGGCAAGTCTACACAGACACTGGCTGGTCGCAAGTCACTGTAGTGGTGGTCAGTGCCGTTATGTTCCCTTGGAGGGTGCACATGATGTATATCAATAACTACATTCCAAATCATATCATAACAACTGATGATTATGACTAGCAGATACCGTATACATACCGATTACACTTATAGGCTAACTGTACGAGTGAATGTATGAATGTATCAAAACAAAAACACAAGCAAGTTCATTTGTTGACATGGGCCAATCTAAACACAAACACATGTCAGGCACTGTTGTGAAATTGCTCCCTGTTGACATCACATAGGCGGGCACATAGGGATGGATACAATTCTAGGCTAGAAGTAACATTAGAGGCTGATACAAAAATTATTTTTCGGAAGTTAGAACACATTTTAGGAAGTTTTCGGTCAGTGCGCCTCGATGTTGTCCTAGGGGCACAATGACTTTAGTTGGCCTGTATCAAGCCTGACAACTGTCCTATCGCATAGTATAACAACAGGATATACATATCGTAGATAGAATAGCTTCCAAGAGTTCTAACATTCTCACTTTCTTATTATACCATTTCCCCAGACATGCCCCTTTCATATCATACACTGAGGGACCCGCAAAGTTATAGTTAAGAAAGGGTCTATTAGGAGAGGTACCCAGAACAAATGAATGACAAGATGTTCTTTGTTCGTAAGGACTTACTCATTCAGGGGCCCAACTGATCTGGCTCACTTAATCAAACTATTTCTAGACTATAGAATTATATAGCATATTGTATACATGTTCAAAACATGAAAAAGGGTGACAAAGAACAAAATTTGAACATAGTTTCCTAACGATCCTAACGAGTTTCTAACGGTTCGAAATGACAAGGAATGAAACCAAAATTGAGAAGGAAATGATATATGTGTCAGTCTATGTTTCTGGCTATTCATACATTGATATTTGTGGCTATTATGGCGGGCGATTAGGGCGATTCTAGCCAGCGAAAATCGCCGGCTGCTGGGGCCTAATTCCATCCCTGTCTCTAAATATTTAAAGCATTGCATAATTAGAATAGAATATATAACTGTGTTCTTTAAAATAAAAGTTGAAAGCGCGCCCCCCTCCTTTTGAAAATGTTGGATCCGCCCCTTGTATAATATATATAGCCTGTCATACTAGTTATGGGAGCCCGCTGAAAGTATTATAGTGTTATCAAGATAACATTGTCAGCCCATCATGCCCGCTGTAATTTCTTATCTGACATACGTCAGAGAGCGGCGATGTATGTGCTGCAACTATAATGGCCCTAGCCATGGTCTTTAGAAACATGGTAATACTTGGTATTCATCTAATTGGCAAATTTGTTTCCTATAATTGTCTCTCAAACAAATTAGATAATATTCTAAACCCTCAATACACTGGCATCCATCGCCATTACATATAGTTGTGTGTACGTTGAAGTTCATATGAGAGTATGCTACGTTGAGCAAAACAAATGCCACATATATATAGCGCAGGAAATGTCCGACTGGAGTCCCATGTATGACTTGGCTAAATATGTTAAATTAATACTCATCGAGCCTATAACTGAAATGGTTGAAGCACAAATTAGGGCATATACTTAAGAGTGTCCTTTGAAACTAGGTCACTAAAATTAGTGAGTGGCAGGGGCGCTCGATGCATATATAGGTTAACTTAATTAGTTGCAAAAGAGGGTATTGCGTCAGCCCATCCTTATGATAGAGTAGAACTTTAACTTCAACTTAGATGGGCAAGCCGCTGAGCCTTCACCGCTAAGTTGGTGTAGACGTGTAGTTAACTTATTCTACCGACTGGGCGTGACAATCAATCCTAGCTATATAGCTTCAACATGTATGTTAATCTGGAAGGCACTAATATGACACTTGCCCAAACTTTTATTTTCGCTAGGACGTTCAACAAAATAGGACTGAACAAATTTCTGAAGATGACTAATTTT
Source organism: Sthenelais limicola (assembly GCA_942159475.1). Classification (NCBI taxonomy): domain Eukaryota; kingdom Metazoa; phylum Annelida; class Polychaeta; order Phyllodocida; family Sigalionidae; genus Sthenelais; species Sthenelais limicola. Next base: position 86,580,287 of record OW804095.1, read on the forward strand.
CGATCAACTTGACGTATATAAATAACATATATATATATATATATATATATATCTAAAGAGCGAGTCACAACTGGGTGCTGCTCCTGTACAATGTTGACGACATTGCAGCGGAAAAATAGAATGCACATGCACCCTTGTTCCTACGTTTGATATTCATATAGTTTTGCAAGAAGACAAATTATCCATTTTTCCGTTGATAAATGAGGTCAATATTCTCAATTTGTGTAGTCGGGTCACATGACTAAATTGTGTCTCTGACACAGCAAATTCGGGTAAGTGACATGGCATATGTGCTGCACACTTCACTCATTCCTACCCGACGGGCACTGAGTGCAATTGAGTGTGATGGCACTGTGATCATTTTGTGATGGGCCGCAAACCAGTGAAGTGTGATGTGTATGTGATACTTATGGCTTTGAATCACAGTGAAATGGACAAGCCATTAGCCACCATTATGTGAAATCCATTGCGTCTATTTCCTCCTATGTTGTTGGTGGTCTCACACTTGTGTTTGATCAAATTCTCATTCATATTCATTTATGTTTGTATTAAACATGTGTTACTCAACCAATTCCATCTACAAATACTTGTTTTCTTCAGAGGTCAATAAAGTATATATGGGTGTGATCTCAATTGCGCATATAATGCGCATTCAAAATTGCATCTGAATACTCATTATAATGCAGCCACAACAGGACAATACCTGGCACTGCTTACTCACCTAGCATTCACACTTACTTTCGCACATCTGACACTCATACTCAGTCTCTGACACTGAGTCATAGAAACCCCTACACACAACTGAACAATGTAATGGAAAATCGTACCCCAATGTAGGCACCTGCATATCTTAGCCAAATTCATTTCTTTTCAAAAGAATTTGCCTACCATGAAAAATTAAAAGGGGACCCACGCAAGTGATTTTTTTCCTTTCATGAATAATATTGGCTTTATATATGCATATCGTAGGTACCTCAATTGGGGATTGATTTCATAATATAATATATTTCGTTTACAGACTTTACTACTTGACTACACTCTGTGATTTTAGCCTCTTTTTTAAGCCAAAATTTGACAGTAAAAATAATATCTCCTATCCCCTAATCTTCCCCAGAATTCAACAAAAAAACAAAGAAAGACGAAACATCCTACCCACCCCGCTGAGTATGTTGAGGTGGAGGGGTAATAATACTTCCATATTAGCTTAATCATTATTACTTCTCAACTTCTCCCACAGATTTAATTCACCCTTTTTTAATTGCTTAAAAATTATTTATCATTTCATGACTAAATAATTATGCGTAACAGTTACACGCGGCGCTAACGCACACCTGCTACTACTGAGACCAAAATGATGCATATGGTTAAATTCCTTATTTCCTCAGCTTTCTGTAGCTATAAAGTTTGTGCATGTTAAATAATATTTAATATGATAGAGCAGTTACCAAAGATAATAAGACACTAAGTCAAAGAAATTTGTAAATTGAAAATAATTCTATTATATATGTTCGAAATATTGGGAATAGCCCATTACCCTTAGCCCTTACCATTATGCCACTTGTCCTCACCAGGTGGTGGTACAGTTTTCACCAGGTGGCGCGCAACTGGTAACTGGGGTGCATTTTCATTTTCTTTCATAATGAATGTGCCGCTAATACACTTATGTGGCATTTATACATTATATATATGTTCCTAACTATTTGATTAGAAACATTACAAGTAATATCTTAAATAGTTCATTAGTGCAATTTATTGTTTTGATTTTACAACAGGTAATAATCAAAATACCCCTTATAACTGTATACAGAAATGGTATGGGTGGTATGAGTGCTCTGTAGATGTTGTACAACTATACACACACTAACGTCACCTACAGGTAGCCAAACCTGCTCTCTTGGTGGATTGGAAAGAGATGACGAAAATGATGTCAAAATATTATATGTATTATAAGATTCTAACAGGATCAAAATAATGATTAAATAATTGATGTATTAGCATGCAGAATTAATTATAAGTAATTCCGAATGATCTTACTCACCTAATAAAAGTAGGAAAATAAGTTGAAAATTGCGCATAATTCATGCTCTAATATCCCACTTAAAATGCCATGAGAATTTGCTGATTTTTGCACTCATATTGCGTTATACCCTTAGCGTGACCATCACGCAATCATTGCGCAATAATTATTGCGTGAAAAGCGTCCACTCTCATCACAGAATTATGGCGAGATGATTGCGCATTAAAAATCGCGCAGAATCGCGCTCATTTGCCCGTCGGGTATATGTTTCCCATCGACATGCAGATGCGTGTTCAAACATGTATGGACACGCGGGAGTCGGGAGTATGCATGGTGCTGACATAAGCACAGAATATATTGTGCATTCATCCGGGCGACCGATTTTCGCCTTGACATTAGACTTAAATGAGTTGGTTCAATTGTATCTGCGATTTCATTAATGGGATATGCGATAGGATAATTAAGGATAAATAAGCGTATAAGCCACATAGCATGAGGTTCGTCTGTCAGACGCTATAGCTCTCTCCTCCATAGTGTACATACACCAAAAAAGTCACAATTAAGAATTAAGATGTTACATTATATCTATGATGCTCCTAGGCAAATTTAAGAAGATATATAGTTCAACATTGCACCAATTCTAGTCAGTATAAGATAGATTACATATGCAATGAATGAGCAATCTGCTCCGCATCCCGCACAAGGACAGAGTATAAATTGTCCAGGGAAATTAGGATATATATTTTGACAAATAGTTACAAGTATTCGATATTTTATATGTTGTAGGGTTGGTTAGTGATGGATGCTGCGGCTCTTAAGCGTCGGCGTTCAAAGGCAGTGTGGGCTAAGGAGAAGTACAAAAGTACAAAGAAGAGTGAAAGTATGTGTCGGCCCCGTTATTGTCTGGAGAATTTATGCAATAATGACTTGACCACATCTACTGAACAGTCGTCATCGTCTGAAAAGACATTTGATGATAGGTTGAGTGAAGATGAGCGTGAAAATGAGCTTGAGAATGACGATGAAAATGACCCTGAGAAAGAGACTGACGAAGAAATTAGAAATATTTGGCTGGACATAGACAATTTTGAGTTTGACGTGTCAGATGATGAAGAGAAGGAGGAAGTTGAGTCACTAGAGGATCAATTTCGAAAGTGGGTAATAGGATACAATGTGAAGCATAATGCTGCAGACGCCATGTTGAAAATGTGGCGCTCGAAAGGTATCACAGAACTGCCATTAACTACACGTACCCTACTGAAAACACCAACAGATTATGAAATAAAGGGACTGTCAGGCGTATCATATACATATATATCCGTCCAGAAACAAATCACTCGCCATTTCCTACGGTATTGCGAAATTGACAGGGCACAGGTAGATGAGATTGAAATATCACTGAACATTGATGGTTTGCCATTGTTTAAAAGCACAAATGATTCTATTTGGCCAATACTGGTAGCTATTGTCAATATGAAACCAAACACTGTTTTTCCGGTGGCTTTTGCTTATGGAGGGTCGAAGCCACGTGATTTGGATTTCCTAAAAGACACTGTCAGTGACCTGAATGAAATCATGGAAAATGGCATAGACATATCAGACAATTTGCATCTGCCTGTAAAAATAAAATGTATTGTTTGTGATGGTCCAGCCCGGACAATGGTCAAGGGAGTGAAGTTGGTTTCAGGGTATTTTGGCTGTGACAAGTGCGAAATGAAGGGCAGGTGGAATGATAAAGTCACTTTCTGTCAAATTGACAATTTAGTTTTGCGAACAGATGAGAGCTTCAGAAATAAGCGAAATGAGCCATACTACTTAAAGAATACGCCGTTCACAGATTTGAAAATGATTGACTGCTTCCCTATTGACTACATGCACCAAGTTATACTTGGTGTCATGAAGCGCTTAATGGTTGTCTGGTTGCATGGCCCACGCAATGTAAAGATGAGCAATGGCCAAAAAGAACGCGTGAGCGAGCGTCTCATTTCACTGAGAAAATGCATACCAGACTGTTTTGCACGCAAGCCGCGGCACCTTAAAGAATTCGACCGTTGGAAGGCCACGGAACTCCGGCAATTCTTGCTTTATACAGGCAAAATAGTCCTTCTCGACATAGTACGCACCGAGCTGTATGAACATTTTGTCTGCCTAAATGCGGCTATTCTCTTCCTTGTAGGGGAAAGAAAGTCAAGAGAGCAGTACACATATGTACACAATCTACTGAGGTATTTTGTGTCCAAGGCTGAGGAGTTGTACACGGATAAATTCATGGTCTACAATGTTCATTCTCTCCTCCATATTACACGGGAGGCCAGCCTCCATGGCAGTTTAGATGAATGCTCTGGATTCATGTTTGAGTCATACTTGTATCAGATAAAGCAGGGTGTCCGTTCTGGTCATAATGTCCTGGCACAAATCGTACGGCGCGGACACGAACAAGCAACACTGCCTATACCTCGGTGGGTACATAATGTTGAGTTGCAATTTGCACGGCCCAACAACATATATGCTCTAGATGATGGGTCATTTGCGGAAGCTGTGAATATGGAAAATGAGAACCAAGTGTGCTGTCGTGTTTATATGAAAGAACGTTATGACAATCTCTTTGTTAAACCATGTGACTCTATTGAAGTAGGCATTGTTACCTGCAATGAAAGGGAAGTGCAGATGAAAGTAGTAGACCGCACAAAAATTAAGCATCAGGCAATACTACTTAGTGATGAAAATGACCGGTCCAAGTGCATATTCATGAAAGTGGTCCATGACGTATCTAAATGAGGAGAAAATGATGTAAGTGTTCTTTCATGTGTGAGATTTTAGTTGTATATGTTTGCAAGGGTGGCAGGGCATTATATTATTTCAAATGTTTCTATCAGTTATTTACAATTGATATGTGTTGTAAGTGTTCGTTCAGGCGTGAGTTTTGACTTTGATATGTTTGCAAGGGTGCCAGGCGCTTATATTATGTTAAACGTTTCTATTATTTATAATTGATATGTGTTTTATTGTAATTTTGAATGGTACTATAATATAGTCATTTTTCAGATGTCACGCCAAGAGAAAGTCTTATTCGCTGAAGGGGACATATATGCAGCAGTGGAGTTTCGTGATGGATTGGCTACTGTCGCCATAAAGTGGATGTCACCTGACATATGTTATATTTATATTTTTATGTTAATAACAGGCTAATTACCAACGATTATAATTGATTGTGCTCGAATTATTGTGAATATTATGAAGGTCATTTATTAAAAGGTCTTGTGTGCTTCCTTTTCCCTATAGCATATATTAGATAAAAGATCGATAGATAAAGTGATCAAATGTGTTAATACATGATACGTTAATATTATGTTAATGTTCCATTTGTAAGAAAATAAAGTGTATATATTGACATTGCAACTTTTTTACTTTGTCAACAGAGGAAATTTTGCTGGTGGCCTGGTGGTACCAAAGTTGCTGCTGCACTGACCGCGCTGCAGCAAGAGGACATCAAGACTTGGGAGAGGTGCAAGGTGCTGAAAACTTATGGGACTGCGCCAACTGTACTTGAAACCCGACAAATGGAGAAAGATGCTCAGTACGAGTCCAGCATGGAAAACGCAGCGGCAGAACCTCGAGGAAAAGGACAGAGAAGGAGGAACCCATCGAAAAAGCTGCGGTTTGGCGAAGGTGAGTGGTATACATAGATGATAATTATTTGCCAATTGATTATTGTGATCAGGACGTGATTGTTTGTCATTGTTAGGGGCCTTAATTGTTGACAATGGAATGGATAATATTGCACATGATGAATAGTTTTGTTTAATTGAGTGGATTAATTGTATCCATAGTCTAATTAAGTCTAATAATTGTATTTAGGTTCGCACAACGCCAGTTAAGTGAGTGTAATCATTTTATTTAGGTGTATACTTGTCTAATCTGATTAAAATACATTACAGATGATCAATCGGCAGAAAAAGTGGCAGGGGATAACGCAGATGAGGAGAGTGAGGGGGACGAGGAGCATGACAAGGATAGTAATAATATTAAGGAGAAAATCGAAATGCCCAATATAAAGAGTATTAATAAAAATAGACAATCAGATGCACATTTGGACGAGAACACAATACACTCGCCACCAGCGGTACAGTCGCCACCATCAGTAGAAGCGCAATTTCAAGCGTCCAATGTTGGAGTCGTAAATGGAGACGCACCCCCAATGTCATATAATGGAATTATGTACAGTGCCACAAACTTGGCTGCGTCAAGCAGCAGAGCGAATTATGAGGCTACTTCCGGCTACCTTCGACAAAACTTTTACAATTTAATTCCATGAACTACAGTCAGCTTCCGGGCGGGCAAGAATCTACTTCCATGAACTACAGTCAGCTTCCGGGCGGGCAACAATCTACTTCCATGAACTACAGTCAGCTTCCGGGCGGGCAACAATCTACTTCCATGAACTACAGTCCGGGCGGGCAACAAACTAATTCCATGAACTACAGTCCGGGCGGGCAACAATCTAATTCCATGAACTACAGTCAGCTTCCGGGCGGGCAACAATCTACTTCCATGAACTACAGTCAGCATCATAGCGGTTCAAGAGTAGAGAGTCAATCGCCCGCCAACTCTAGCTATAGTCCATTCTCTCCTGTTCCTTCGAGTAGTAGGACGACGACACCATCCTTCACCTCTTCACCTATGAGTTTGTCACAGCGTTCTCCATCCGAAAGCATGTTCCAACACCCAATAGGTGAGAATTTGCAAATGGGATCATATTTGAAAAGATGATGGATAAAAAAAAATAAATAAGATGTACTCTAGATGTACTCTAGTTGAATTTTGCAGATAAAAGTTAGGCGTAGTGTCAATTAAAAAAGATTGTTTAATATTGATATATAGTATTATAAATATCAAGAACATTTAGAATAATAATGATTTAATAAGTTAGAGAGTGGTAATGGAGTTTGTGTAAGTGACTTTATGAAATATACATGCATACCCTATGCGCACACCCATTCTGCCTCACAGCTTTTTAGTCCTATGTAAAGTGTATGCCTCAGTGCGACCAGCAAAGAAAAAGCAGTCCACTCACTGGTCAAGCTCCAAGCTTCCTTAGAGGGGCATAGTGCGTGACTGCATACTGCACACACTGTAAATCACCATAGCTTTTAATTTAATAAGTAAAGCTATATAAAGGCATATATATTACGCCCTGTGTACCTTTATATCTTAGATATCTATGCAAACTTTCATCATGAAAATACCCTTGCACTGAACCATTTTTTTTCTACTGCACATTCCCAACTATATAAGTATTTATAAATTTGCATCTTACAAAATTTACCCTAACATTTAGCAATATATGATGTGTTTTAGGAAAATGAGTCATGAGTCATAAGTCGCAAAAATTGAATTTTGAGAAACCATAATATTTGAAAAGAGGAGACCAAGGCGATTCCAATGAATGTAAAGAATAAGGGCATCTAATACATACTTCTATCGTTTTAAGAAGTTTGCAATATTTCTGGGTGGACAATTACTAGCAAAGTAACTAAATATACTCCATCTAGGAAACGCATAGATATATTTAATGAACTGTCTTGAAATGTGGTACTTATATTCATACAACCACACAGACTAGACGCTCCAAAGATGACAATATTCCAATAAATTAAGAGATCTTGTAAATAATATGCTTTCAAAAATATCATTTTTGCAACTGGTGACTCATTTTCCTAAAACACATCACAATTATATGTTCCCAGTGTGTCCTTCACAGTGCATGAAAACGCATCACAAAACTACCCCCATGCATCTAGGCTACTTTAAGTTACCACAGGGTGAAAAGCCACTATACCTGACACTTCACTCACCTATAGCTGGCATTTCACACTCACCTGTCGCTCATTACACCCCCCTCCCCCTCCCTGTATTCATAAACCCCACTGCACTAAAACCAAACAGTGTCAATTGTGCATTTTAGCACTAGAGGGCGCTACAGGCAAGCCTGTCATTATTACTAATTCTTCTATATTAAAAGCCCAACCCATGTAATATTTTGATATAATATGCACTATTGGAATTAATCATTATATATCTTGAATTGTTTTTGGTGATATTCATCTATATTTTGTATGTGTAATCATTTGTGGGCAATTGTAGAGGATGTGTAAACAAAACACCCCCAACAATTTACATATGAATGTACTCTACCCCAGTGGGCCCACCAACTCCACAATCAACAACCTACACCACACAATGGGAGAATGATAGACACCTACACTCATGTGGACACTGGGGCAAAATGATGAATAAATGAATGTCTTTCCAAAGATGCTCTATCACTGTTTATATATTGTCAATTGTTGGGATACTCAGCTACTCTAATTGGATAATCATTTCACCTGAATGTTCATAAAAAAACTATTCATAACTTAATGAAAAGTTCCCCTAAATCGAGCTTAATATCATGCACACAAATGAGCATTTTGATGTGCATACTGTATTGAATAAGATTGCTATAGATATATAGCTTTATGGTACACATATTACTTATTAGTACTGTGTTTTGAGGCGCTACATTGTAGTGCTTTCTAACCTGCTACACTGTTGCCTGTGAAATAGCGCGACAAGTAGTAATCAAAATAACTTGTGAAGGGGTGCATTTTCATGCGCAACAAGTTGTGCATTATAATGTGGTGGCCCAGTGCGAATGTGCGCAACGGGTATGTGTCCATATGTTAAGTTTATCTATATTATATAAGATTGCCGCTGTGAGGAACGCATCAAACCATTATTGGAAGAATATCATGACAAGGTGCTCAAACTGCTTGAGAATATGGTGGCAAAGAGGGCAGAGGAGGCGGCCGAACCTCAGGGAGCGGCGGCGCCAGCCGCCGACCAAGAGACGCTCATATTGAAACCGGCAGAGACCAAATTAGAAATGCAGGCATTGGAAAATAACTTGGCAAACGCCAATTTCCGAAAGGCCATGGTATGTTTGAGCATTATTCATATGGAAATAATTTATATATAGAAGCATATTTAAGATGTAATGACGTCAATAACAACAACATAGCAATTATGTATGATCATTTTTCGTGAACAAAAATATTGTTATGTAGACATAAAGAGCTATTGTATATGAATATGAAGAGAAGAAGGAAGAATATGAATTAATGAGCGTGGGTAACCCTACACATCAATACAAGGTGTGGGCAGGCCTATATAAGAATATCCCAAATTAAAGTGATTGATATGTTTTGTTTATAGATGAAACACCTTCGAGCAGGTGCAGGTGTAAAACCAGGGTCAACAATATCGAACTGCTTGACACGATTGGCAGGCAATGGTGTTTGGGAGTTTTATAGCATACATGGCAAGGGGGGCAAAAAGATCCTTAAAAATTTGCGCCCGAGAGTGCTGGAAGTAATAAGATGTGAGTATATGGACTTCCGGTTTGGAGTGACTAGTGAAAAGGTGTTTCGAAAGGCCCGCGCCTCGTTGTCCCCTTTTTTTTCAGTTGCTCGGTGGAAGGTGTTGCTCCTTAGTGACAAAAAGCTGTATAAAGCTATAGAGAACTGCTCGAGCAAAATCAATAGAGACACTGAATGGATTTTACTGAGATATTGACGATCAAAAAACTACACACATGTGTCAGGAAGGATTAAGCGTCAGCCATCTTAACTCCTGGGTCCCTCCACGGTCGTGAGGAAGACAGGTCTTTCCAGCTCATAGGAACACCACACGGGCTCGGAAACAAGTCAACATTTGGCTTGTATTGTTGAGGATCTAGACATAACTCAAAGGACTTAGGACAAATAGCTTAATTTTATGTGGAAGTGATTTTATACATTGCAAATCGAAGTTGCCGCTCGTCATGCGCAGTGGTGTACTTCCGGATCTACGCACATGGAATAACCGATAAAAACTGTTGGTAGTATTGCGGGAACACTCTAATACCCTATCGCACAAGCTCAGCACATTACCAAGGACAGTATTAACATATAGAACACACAAGGCAGTGAGTTTTCATTTATTCGATTGCATTCAGTTATCCAAAGGCGGGTAAAAATACTAAACCGGAACTTAAGATATAGGTCAGAACGCCCTAGTTCCAGGAGCGCGCCCTGCACAGGCGCAGCAGAACAGGAACCGGAAGAAAGCTGCAAACGTAAACATCCGCCCAATCTTTGACTATTTTAGAGTTTGGCGAACTAAATTGTGCCTCTTAGATGACTTCTAAGGGTAGTACGGGCGCAGAAAAGAGAAGGAGAGAAAAAGGTGAGGAAGAGGGGACGAACAAAAAGCAAATCGTAGAAATGGCCAAGTCAGGCATCTCGAACGATGAAATCAAGCTGATGTTTGAACAGATAAAACAACAGATCGCTGGTACCACGGAGAAAAACACGAAAGATATCGCCGAGCACGAAGTAAGGCTTGATAAGAATGATACAGCCAACCTCGAGCGGGATCTGAGACAAGATCAGTTCGAAGTAGAATTATCAAAACAAAATGATGAAATTGAGGTCATGAAGATAAATATGGTAAAAAAAGATGACCGCAGATTGGTAGCGGCAGGTGCCTCTCTCAAACAAGGGCAGGAAGATGTGATTAGAGAAAGGATAAAGGACCTGGAACTTAACCTTGTCTTAGACGGAGCTGACAGAGAAGGTGAGGAAGAGGACGACCTCATGTGCAAGAATATGGCGGCCTTCGTTCTTGAGAATAGTATGGGTATATCTAAGGCTGTACAATATATCGCGACACGCATGGGTAGGGGAAAGGCGGCTCCGATCCTAATGACATTTAACTCACTTAAGGATGTACGCAGTGTGTGGAGCAAACGTGGTAACCTTGAACACAGTCTAGATGATAAAGGCAAGAGAAAATACTGGATAAGAAAGGATCTCCCGGAGGTTGTACGAAAGCGAATCGCAAGGGCTAGACCCTGCGTTGCCGCAGCGAGGGCCTCACGAAGGTATGAAACTGTCATTAATGCCAACGGCGATGTCATATTGGATAATAGGAGGTTCAAGTTTGATAGGCTGGAGATGCTACCCAAGCGTTTTACGCCAGGTTTCCTTGCCAAGAGGGAGGACGGGCAGACCTTCGTATTTTTCACCAAGGAATGCCCGCTCTCCAACCACTACCCCGCTAAATTCAAGGTAGATGGTAGATGGTATAACTGCGTAGAGCAATTCTTGGCCTATACAAAGGCCATTCTGGATAACGACCTACAAAAAGCCCAGATGATCATGAGCTTCGAAGATCCAGTTCAGTGCAAGTTTGCACTAGGTGCGTACGTTTCAGACGAAGTTTGGAATAGATGGGAAGACACAAGAGAAGAGTCCCTCCTAAAAGCACTTAGAGGAAAAGTAAAGTACAACGACCTGATAGGCCAGTATCTGATCGCCACCGAAGACAAGACAATCGGGGAAGCCTCTGCAAGCAAAACAGGATGGGGCATTGGCCTAAGCTTGTACGATGATGACGTCCTGGACCAGAGTAAATGGTGTAAGGACGGGAACCTCTTAGGTCGCTCGTGGATGACCGTTAGAAAAGAACTGGTCACGATGGCTGCCATCAACGACAAGAATGAAGAGGAGGATGGTATGGAGGTTGTTGGAGGGGGTACTTAAATAGGTGTTTTTTGTCAGCTATCGTTAGTTTAAGACCTACTCTTATCACATTATGGAAGGTAACAACATCAATTTCTATTCCTTAAATGTTAACGGAATATCTAGCATCAAGAAAAGAAAAGCCTTATTCAGATTTCTTAATACGAAAAAGAACGCAATATTTGCATTACAAGAAACTCATAGTACAGACAAAGATGTTAAAATCTGGCATAACCAGTGGCAAGGCAAAGCACACTTTATTCATGGCAAAAGTAATGCCAGAGGTGTGGCTATTTTAATATCGAAAGACTTAGATGCTACCATAACAGGTAAAGGTGGTAACGATACTGGTAGAATAGCATATATGGATATTATAGTAGAACAAAAAGAATACTCTGTCTTCTCATTGTACTTACCAACTAAAGACATGTATAAAGATCAGGTGCTCACATGTAAAACACTAAGAGGTATTTTAGAGTTAAGAGCTGATAAATCTCTTATTCTTATGGGTGACTATAATCTAAATATCATTCCAGAAGAGGAATTTTTGAACCTCAGTGATAGTCAGCATGTCAAATATGACGGGCTGAAAGAAATGTTTAAAATCATGAATGACTTTGAGCTGTGTGATATCATCAATGAAATGTCTCCTGATGGAGCGAATATGTCAACCTGGTCAGGACGAGGACAAACCTCGAGACTCGATTATTGTATGATTAGCTCAGGAATAAGAACTGACGTAAGAAGTGTTGATAACGTGTTCTGCGAACACTCGGACCATAATTTAATCTCCTTTACAATTAAATCTAATGAAGAGTTAAGAGGTTCAGGCGTATGGAAATTTAGTAAGTACCTTTTAGGTAACGAAGAATATGTATCGTTGATTAAAGAAAAAATGATTGAGGCACAAAGTGCTGAAGGCTTAAGTAATGCGAGAATGCGATGGGATTACACAAAATTTATCATTAGGCTTGAAACCATAAGATTCACTAAAAATATAAATAGAATAAAACGCAAGAACGAACGCATGTGTCGTGACAGGTTAAGAGTGTTATTCCAGAAAGGTGTACTAAATCAAGCAGAGAGTAGAGAATGTGAAAATATTCAGGACGATCTAAGAGCTACTCAATACATAAAAGCACAAGGTGCAATGGCTAGGAGTAGAGCCCAGTGGTTAGTGGATGGTGAGAAGCCATCTGCCTACTTTTTAAACCTCGAAAAGAGGAATTATAAGAAAAAGGTCATTTCCCAGCTTGAGGTCAATGGGGTAACAATTTGTAAACCCGAGGAAATCCTAAAGAAAAAGAAGGAATTTTACTGTGAGTTATACAAGGAGAATGTCATCGATCCCTCTGTACACAATCAATTCTTACTATCGTACGACGGGCCAACCTTTGATTCGCTTGAATGTGAGCTGCTAAACAATGTCTGTACCAAAGAGGAAATCAAGAAAACACTTGACTCTGTGGCAGCAAACAAAACCCCTGGTCCCGACGGGCTCCCGGTGGAATTTTATAAACACTTCTGGCCAACACTTGAACCACTATTTATGAATGTTATGAGTGAATGTATACTACACGAACAGCTATCTCAAGATATGTACAGAGGTATTGTGACTTTAATACCCAAAAAAGATTGCAACTTGAAACTTATTGGTAGCTGGCGACCGATTACATTACTGAACACAGATTATAAGCTAATATCCAAAATGTTGGGGACTAGACTTAAAAATTGTATCAATTCGGTAATCAATGAAGATCAATACGGATTTATTAAAGATCGCTATATAGGTTGCGCCGTAAGAAGGTTAGAAGATGTAACTCAGTTCTTGGATAAAAACAAGAAAAAGGGTCTATTTGTTTCTCTCGATTTTAAGAAGGTGTATGATTCCGTGTCGTGGTGCTTTTTATATAAATGTTTGAAAGATTTAAATGTTGGTGATGACTTTCTAAGTTGGATTAAGTGCTTAATGTCCGGCTCTAAAGCCTGTATAACGAATAATGGTCATTTGTCAGAGTGGTTCGAGGTTAGAAGGGGCGTCAAACAAGGCGACCCCATATCTTCTTTACTATTCATTATTGTTGTGGAAAGGCTCGCAGCTAGAATTCGGTGTGACCCTGAATGCAGTGGCATTGTATTCGGCGGTGTCGAGAATAAAATCATCCAATTTGCCGACGACATGACGATCATGGCGGATAATGAAAGCTCGCTGGCTAGAATGATGCAGATAATTAATGAATTTAGTAGTGTATCTGGCCTCACCCTTAATGTTGGAAAAACTAGAGGTTTCAATATTTGAGAAATGGTTTTAACCCAAGAAGTCTGCCAGAACATTAACTGGACGAATTGCATGAAAATATTAGGTGTATACCTAGTTTATCCTTTTAATAAACAACTACAGAACTCCATTAATTTTGAATCTGCTTTTGAAAAAGCTAACGTTGTGGTGAAACACTGGAGCAAGAGAGATATTTCTTTGAAGGGGAGAATTACGATTGCAAATGTTTTAATTATACCACTGTTTATGTATGTGGCTAACCTGATCGTTATAGAGGAATCAAAAATTTGTGAGATACAGAAGCTGGTGAGCGATTTTATCTGGAAGAAAGGCAAACACAGAGTTGCGAATTATTACTTATGTAGAGATATAGAGGATGGAGGTTTGAAACTTCACGATGTGCGTGCAAAACTTATCACGAACAAATTAAAGTGGGTGCAAAGGTTAATAAATAACCCGTCCGATAAATGGCCTGCCCTAGTCAAAGAGTATCTTGGCCGGAATATCAGAAGGGTATGCAGCGATAGGCAGCTTATTGATGCTGGTTTTTCTGAATTTTACGCAGAGGTCTTTAAGATATGGAACAGGTTCTATGGGCGTCAACAACCCAGAAGCAAAAAAAGTGTACTGTGCGAGAAACTCTGGAACAACAGATGGATAAATCTCGAAGATGGTCTGAGCAATGTCAAATTATGGAAAAAGAGAAAAGTTAACAAAGTTGAGGATGTAATAAATTACGGTAGAGTCAAGAATAAGAACGAGATTAAGAGTGACTTCAATATATGTATTAATTTCCTTGAGGAGATGAGTCTTAATAAGAAAATACCGGTTACTTGGCTACAAATTATTAAAGATGGTGAGGTTTCTAACTACTGCGACGAACTTATGTGTGCAATCGGAACAGAAGAGGTGGACATTCTGACAGCCCCCTCCAAGGTCTTTTATAACGCGGTCAAAAAATGTCTCTACTCACAAGAAGAACGAAACAGTGAGTGGTATAAAACTTTCCTTGGTAAAGACATTGATATTACCAACTTGGAATTTGACATGTGGTATCGCGCACCGTTTAAATGCACAAGAGATGTAAGACTACAGTCTTTTCAATACCAAGTTATTAATAGATTAATTGTATGCAATCTACACTTAAACGACATGAAGATAGTTCCCTCAAACTTATGTAGATACTGCGACTCTGTTGATGATCTCTTCCATTTTTTTATTGACTGTGAAAAAGCATGTACCTTCTGGCACGGTCTCAAAAATTGGGCTTGTAATAACCCGTGGTTAGATGACGAAATTTCCAATGACATCAATGCTGTTTTCATGATTCTTGGAATACCCTGTATAGACGAAAAATATAGAACATGGAATTACATCCTTATCTATGCCAGGTTTTATATTTACAAAACCAAACTGTTCGGTAACAATAATATTTGCCTCTTTAGCTTCCTGAGGGAACTAAAGGGAAAGTTGCGCACAATGCAAGATGCCTCTTACATGAGCACTGCACACAAGAAAAAATGGAAGTCTTGGATTGGCTTGTATAATAGTTTGTAGCCTTTTCTCTATATATAATCTTATGTTTCTGCAGGAGGTCGCTTCTAATGTATTTTGTATTCCCGGTCAGTTGAACGACGATATTATTACTAGTCAGAGATCTTACTTGCTACGATCTGACCTCACAGTACGATATAGGTAGAACCACTGGTATTAACGACTAGCTCGTTTACTATTAGTTGTTAACGCATGACCTGTTTTGATAGCTAGGTACAGTGGACAACAAACAAACAGTTAATTAACAGGTTTTAATAATTCGGGATGTTCCGACAACTCTTTTGTATTATTTTGTCGACAAATATGTTGCATGGAAACAGACGAGTGATGGGTGTGATGTAAAACCATGTTATCAGCCCGGAGATATAAGGATTTGTTGACAGACTGAATAAATGCCAAATGTTTGGGGAAAAAAAAAAAGATGTGAGTATATATGTTTGATAGTCTTTTCACATTTTGTCTAATAGTGGGCCAATGAGGTGTTGGCAGTGTATGGCAGCAGGTTTTATTGAGATGGTCAGTAAAAAGACGTCCTCCTTTATATGAATGCGTCAGACGTCAAGCAGGTCAATGAAATGGTAGAATAGAATCAATTAAAAAAAAAATAGGTAGGCATCATCTATCGATGAATATAAATAATAGGTAAAGATTTAAAATGAAAAAAAAATCATTGAATAAAATATTGGCGAATTTGCTATTTTATGTTTTATGGTGTATTATGATCTAATTATTTTGCATGTTTTTTTCAGATACAACCGCTAGGATGCATACTGAGTGTGCAGATCCACTGATATACAAACTGTTGCAGGACCTGCTAAAGGGTGCTGCATATAAAACCGGTGGCTCCAAATTTGAGTCCAAAAAAAAGAAAAGGAATGCTGGAGTGGGCGCTGGACAGAATGATAATGAGGAGGACGGAGCAAATGGTAATGGCGGGGACGACCTTGGAACTGTGGAAGAAGTGGACGATTAGGATTAGTGTATGAAATAGAATGGTGGGCGAAAAAAGATTTTTAATATTATAGAGGTTTGCAGCAGTGCATCAGCATGGTGGCAATATGAGAAAGTTATGAAATGGCATTAGAGCGAACGAGATTAGAAGTTATAATTTGTGATTTTGCCTAGTTCGGTTTTTACGTTTTAAGATAAGACGTGTCAGTCTTGTGTATAGCTTTTTTCGGTGAGTAATGTTCATGAACATTAGACTATAAGATAGGAAAAAGGCTACATGGGGAAATTACAAAGTTTTGAAATACTATTGGCAAGAAAGAAATCATTTTTAGTTAGTTTTTTGCACGAATCAGAGGATCAGAAGTAAGCGAAATGCAACATACCATTTACAAATTACGCCGTTCACATGTGGAAAGTTGTAAATAAATATGATTGACTGGTTCCCTATTGACTACATGCACAAAGTGGGTTGACCCATAAGAACTTATAATTGTGCTGCAGTGCCTCTCCCTGGTGGCAAAATGACAAACATTTGAAAGTAAAGATAAGGAGTGATTTGGACTATTTGTGTTTGTACCTTAGATGTTTAAAACAATGGCAAACAATCGATTTACTCATCTGATCTGATACAAGTATGACTCACAGATGAATGCACAGCACTCATCTAAACTGTTGACAGCAATAACAATTGCCTGCGTTACATTAATTTTCTTTAGCGAAAATACTGTAATGTTCGTTAACAACAATATAACAACGAAATAACAACATCGCTGAAATGGGGCACCGGCTTCCGCGCACCTGCAGTAAATGTCCAAAATGGCGGCAGAGTGGGACTCGAGTCGAAGTTTTTCCGTGGTGAAAACAAACTAGGGACAATCCTTGCTAGAGTAAGAGACCATTTACAGAACTAAGAATAACAACAAGTAGACAGTCAGCAAATTCGGAGTATACAGTGACACAAAGCAGGATAATGGAAAGATTAGACTGCTAATACTGGCGGATTCGAGAGGTAGGGGCATCGAGCAGCAACTCACCATAAGCTTACCGAACAAACGCATTAGGGTGATAATGAAACCAGGTGCGGACATAAACAGAGCAGTAGAGGCAGGAATACAAACAACAGCCCTGAATAGACCCAGGCTTATAATTATCACTGCAGGCATATGTGACTTAACTAAGAGAGACAAGCGAGAGAAGGGACGCCAAATAACACTTAAGCACAGAACTCAAGCACTATTTGAAGAATACATATGGAACGTCCTACCTGCCTCAGTCATAAAGCTATCAGAGGCGGTACCATCTCCTAACGAGAAGCCTGTGGTGAGTTTCTCCACTCTTATCGGCCTTGATATTAACAAATACAACTTATACTTGGCCGCCAGAACAGGGGCCGAAGATCTATTCATCCCCTGCTCACCCGACGAACAAAACATTCTAAACCAGTCCGTACTAGCCTTCAACAGAATAGTTAAGAAATCAAACTCAAGCCAACCAGTAGTAACACCATATATCAGTCAGCTTGTCCACAGATGCAAACCAAAAAGAAGATCAAAAGAGACACCGAAATACACAACACTCTACAACAAACTACATGAAGACGGGTGCCATTACTCACCAGAACTACTAAGCCAAACTACAAACCAAATCACGACTGCAATAAACAAAATGCTACCATAGGGCCGATCATAGTCAGAGAGACTGCTTTTTTATCCGAAAGGCGGACTCAAAAAGCTACGAAAAGCTCAATACGGTAATGTGCATAGTGATAAGCAAACTTTGGTAAAACAGGACCGATCAAAAAACCGGAGGCATAGCTATTTTATCCGAATGGCTGTCCCAAAAGTTGAGAGAGGCCTGACATGGAGAGCCACATTATTAACAATAATATTAATATACAGTAAGAACTTACCAGGACACTGACTACTTAAATCCATCTTATTTTTCTTATTTTTACATCCATCCTGTTCTTTTATTCTATTACAAATAGGCTACAAATCCAACCTAAATATACACGGAGGAAATGGGTATAGGTGTAACTTTACTTGACCCGAATAGCACTAATGTCACTGGTCACACCGATACACCGATACTGATGTCGCTTCTATGTCTATGTCTAGGTCTATCGTTTATCGTTTATTGTTATACCCATGTGGGTCAGACACATATACCATGCTACTATGCCTGGGTTACCGTTTATCATTTGTTGTTATACCCATGTGGGTCAGATACATATACCATACTGAGACAGTAATTAAGCATCTTATCACAAATATATAGTCTCCGATTGATGGGCAGATGTGGGAAGGTGGTGAATCTGCGGATGAGGTAATGGTGATGGCAGCAATGAATGGAAGGCTGACACAGGACCAAAAGGTGAATCTATCTCAGACACGACCAATCGAAACCGGAGGCACAGCTATTTTATCCGAATGGCAGTCCAGAAGGTGGAGAGAGGCCTGACTGAACCTAGAACACAATTTAAGATCGTATAGGGCACTGCCTGCCGTTGTTGTTATTGCTATTGTTATCATTATGCTGATGTACTCTGCATGCCACTCGGGGCCCACCTACCTACCTACCTACCGTTCCCACCTTACCATGTACAAAGAACTCTGGACTTATTTAACAGTCTTATTTTATCTCGTACTTTTTTATACTATCATTGTTATCTTTTCAAGTATGATATATCCTTTATGTGATGTATTTTCCCTCTGATATAACTCATGAGACCAATCATTTGAATTGGTCGGATCCTGAATAGACATGCTATAGAGAGCGAAAATTAATTTAAATCGGATAGATGACGAACAACCAGATATCCCCAGTCATGAGTACAGCATTGACAAGGTCGCCCGAACAAAGGGCTTAAAATTGGCATCATGGAATGTCAGAAGTTTAACCCAAAAGGTCAGCGCGGTCTCAGATTTCCTGATACAAACAAATATAGAGGTTCTAGCCATACAAGAGTCATGGCTCAACAGCAGTATACATGACAACGTTTTACAGATCAAAAATTACAACTCTTTTAGATCAGATCGCAGCCTAAGAAAGAGAGGGGGAGGGTTAATTATATATGTAAACGATCAATATACCGTAGATGAAAACACTTATAGCCACCTGAATTCGTGCACAGAACATCTGGAAGCACAAGTAATCAGAATAAACAAGGGTCGAGCAAAAGCGATGATCATTTGCAACATCTACAAACCTCCTAATGGTAAACTTGAAGTGGCTCAGGAGCATCTGAAGACCGTGCTGAACGCAATGGGTAAGAACCCAGACTTAGTAGTCCTTGGAGATTTTAATGTTGACCACCTGGGGGGTCAGAAGGGGGGGGGGGGGGGGAGGGAGGACCAAAGGCTCACCCTCATCACAAGCAATACTTCCACCAAACCCAGTGACCGATTTTATGTTTCCATTTGGTCTACACCCACAAATACTAACACCAACAAGGGTCGACACAAGATCAGAAAGACTCATAGACCAAATATACACCAACATGAACAACATAACAAATAAAGGAGCAATCATAGACTTCACCAGCGACCACTTCCCCATATTTATCTCAAAAAAGAAGCAGAGAAATACTTACATCAACAAAGACATCTCCTCACGATCTTGGAAAAACCTAGACCAAGCGCAACCGACCCCGCCCCCTATAGGGCGGATTTAGACCACCTTTAAACCTCCTTTCGTTGCTCCATTACCCCTGGTATTCTCAGTTAAACAGAACTCACACCCATTGACCTGTTTTTTATGTTTTCCCATCTAAATGGGTACCATTACATCATCTGAATGGCAAGTTTTGTTCCTCTTCATGCCTTTTTAGGGGACGACTTATGTACAATCTGGTACAGGAAAGTTGCAATTTTAAATATAAAGATTGGTTTAGAATCCCACCCCTGTCGGAGCTCTCACACACACTGCACCTTCACTCACACACTACACTCACTCACCAGCCACTGCCCCTCCCGCTGCCTGCCACTGCCTACCACTGCCTGCCACTAGTGTGTGTGTAGCCTTGCCTCAAGGCTACACACACACTAGGCAGGTAGGCAGTCAGGTATCAAACACTAACACATGGGAGGAGTGAAGGATGGGTGGTTGGTGGGCATGCAGTGTCATTCAAGGTGAGAAAAATGACAACTATAAGAACAAAAACAGACAATAAAATAAGTAGAGCAAGCAAAAGTACTAGCGGGTAGAATTTCTGGACATGAACATACTTAAACAAATACTAAGGGACGAAAACTGGTGCGAACTATACCAATCCAGTGACGTAGACAAATGCTGGAACATTGTAGAAGACAAAATCAACACATACTTAGACAGGATGTGCCCCAAAAAGACATTCAAAAACACCAAAATAAAACCAGCATGGTACACCGATGAACTGAGGAGCAATGCTAAACAGAGGGATAAAGCCTTCTTGAAAGCAAGGAAGTCAGGGGACAAGGTAGACTGGGACAAAGCAAAACAAACACGCAACAAATTCAACTCGAAAATGCTACAATCAAAAAACACATACCTTAAAAAAGAAATAGAAGAATGTGGGAAGGACAGGGCTAACTTCTGGGACATAATCTCACCATTACTAAACCCGGACAAACTAAAAACAAAACAAAATATCAAAATCAGAAAAGACGATGGGAATTTCTCAACACCAGAGGAAACGCCAGACATGATGAACAAATTCTTCTCTGAAATAGCCCCAAAGTTGGCAGAGTCTATACCTAAACTTACAACCCAGGAAACCAAATCAATAGAAAAGCTACAAGATGGGGATGGCCCACCACAATTCTCCTTCTCCTTCAGCCAGGCCCAGGTGGTCAAGCAAATAATCCGGTCGGGCTCTAGGAAAGCCTCTGGGATCCCGCACATCCCAACAAAGGTATTGAAACCCATAATGCTTACCCTATCACATCAACTAACCCATATTTTCAATCTGTCGATACAAAAGGGAATAGTATCACGTTCATTTAAGATAGCCACCATCACCCCACTTTTCAAAGGGGGAAAGAAGGATGAGTGCACCAACTATAGACCCATCGCAGTGGAAAAATACCCGGCCAAAATACTAGAAAAATTAGTCCATGAACAATTATATAACCATCTAGAAGAAAATAATCTGCTATATGAACACCAATACGGATTTAGGGCGAACAAATCAACTGAAATGGCCCATCACAGAATCTTGGAAACGGTGTATGGCAACTTGAACGCCGGGAAGGCAACAACGCTTGCCTTCCTGGATTTCAAGAAAGCCTTTGACACGGTCAACCACAAAATATTATTACAAAAGCTACAAGGGGTGGGCGTGGACGATTCCACCCTTGAATGGTTAAAAAATTACCTGACAGACAGAAAACAAAGGGTGACAGCGAATGGTTTTACCTCCGATGAAGGGAGTGTTGTGTGCGGGGTCCCACAGGGAACGACCCTGGGCCCTCTTATGTTTTTAGTGTACATTAACGATCTGTATAAAAGTGTAAAACAATGTGGAGTCCAATATTTTGCAGACGACACAGTGCTATATGCGTCGGGAGCGGATGCCGCTGATAATAATGTAATGCTGGAGGACGACCTCCACAGAGTGGGAGTCTGGTGCAAGATGAACAAAATCTCCCTGAACATCAAAAAGAGCCAGGTCATGACAATACACAACAAGCCAAGAAACACCACAGAAACTAACACACGAAATATACATATAAACAAAGACAAGTTAGAAAACACAACATCATACACATACCTCGGTGTAGACATAGACAACACGCTCTCATTCAAAAAATATATAGAAAGACAAATCTCACAAGCACAGTCACGAGTCAAAGCCCTCACCAAAATATCAAGGGCACTGACAAAAGACACAATTATAATGCTATACAAAATGACGATCAGACCAATACTAGAATACGGAGACACACTATACAACGTCGCACCAAAACAGACACTCAACAGAATAACAACAATACAAAACAGAATCATCAAACTCGCACTCAAACTACACAAAAGAACAAACGTCGAACACCTACACGAAGAAATGGGCTTGCAACTACCACACACTAGAAGACAAATACACTTACTACAAAAAGCATATAAAGACACACAAACAGAAGAAAAACTAGACAGAAGAAAAATCAACCTCAGATCATTATCACAAGGACCGACACTAATAGTCCCGAAACCAAAAAGCGAAAAATTCAGGAGGTCGTTTGTGTACCAGGCACCCACCCTGTGGAATAGCCTCGACGGCAAAGTTAGATGTATACCAGACTATAAAGCCTTCCAACGCTATCTAGGCACCCATTACACCGCCGACAACTAGCCGGAAGTATTATATATGTATATTGAAGATACTGAATAATTGATGCCCTCGTGACTGGGGACTGAATTTCACTATATATCCCACTAGCCAGTAATGCTAAAGTTCCAACCAATAACAACAATATAAGAAAACTTATAAACTGAAGAAAACCGACATAGGTCGGACAGGGTGCTTGCACACCCGCCCTTGTATATATACGTACACTTTTGTACGCCTTATTCATATATATTACGCATAGTCAACTAGTCAACTGTTATAACTTATATGTTAGATCATTTTATATGTTCCAAACAACGGGGAGCTCGGAAGAGCTGTGAATAGCACAGACAGTCCTCCAATTCCATTATTATTCGACTCAATTCATGTATAACTGTGTGATGGAAATAAAATCGATTATTATTATTATTATAACATTATTCAGGAAACAATTTTTGATGTCTTAGTTAAAAATTATTCTATTTGGCCAATAATTTTAGCGATGAGAGTTTGAGTCAGTAGAGGATCAATTTCGAAAGTGGGTAATAGGATACAATGTGAAGCATAATGCTGCAGAGGCCATGTTGAAAATGTGGCGCTCGAAAGGTATCACAGCACAGAACTGCCATTGACGACACATACCCTACTGAAAAAACCAACAGACTATGAAATAAAGGGACTGTCAGGCTTATCATATACATATATATCCGTCCGTACATATAAATCGCTCGCCATTTCCTACGGTATTGCGAGATTGAAATATCAATAAACATGGATGGTTTGCCATTGTTTAAAAGTTCTAAAGATTCTATTTGGCGAATATTTGTAGTTATTGTCAATATAAAACAAAAGAGTGTTTTTCCGGTGGCTTTTGCTTATGGAGGGTCGAAGCAATGTGATTTGGATTTCTTAAAAGACACTGTCAGTGACCTGAAGGAAGAAATCAGGGAAAATGGCATAGACATATCAGATAATTTGCACCTGCCTGTAAAAATAAGATGTATTGTTTGTGACGGTCCAGCCCGGACAATGGTCAAGGGAGTGAAGTTGGTTTCAGGGTATTTTGGCTGTGACACATGCGAAATGAAGGGCATATATGCAGGTGGCATGATAAAGTCACTTAAATTTCTGTCAAATTGACAATTTAGTTTTGCGCACATGCAGATGAGAGGTTCAGAAGTAACTGAAATGCGCCATATACGATTTAAAGAATATGCCGTTCACAGATTTGAAAATCAATATGATTGACTGGTTCGCTATTGACTAATGCACTAAGTTATAGGTGGTGTCATAAAGCGCTTGAAATTGTCTGGTTGCATGGCCGGCGCAATGTCAAGATGAGCAAATCATAGCCAAAAAGAAAGTGTGAGTGAGCGAGCCTCGCTTTTCAATATGAAAATGCGTATACCAGACTGTTTTGCACGCAAGCCGCGGACGGCCACATAAATAAATCGAGACTTGGAAGGCGACCTATTCTTGCTGTACACAGGCAAAATAATCATTTAGGAAAATGAGTCATAAGTGGCAAAATTGCTTTTTTTCAAAGTGATTAATTGACAGGATATATTTGTGGAAATGTGTTAATATTTGGGGGAGTTCATCACCTATAGCTATATCACTCGATGTATCAAATCTCAGGACAATATATGTGATATATAGTTGCGTTTAAAGTTGTAAAAAGGGTGGGAAAATGTGTGCAGTCGAAAGTAGCATTTATTTTGGTATGTGCACATAGACGCATGTATTGCAGTGCCTCCGCCTGGTGGGAAAATGTGGAAGGTCGAAAATAGAATTTAGTTTGCTATGTGTACATAGACGCATCGATTGCAGTGCCTCCATATGGAGTATAGTTAGTTAGTTTAGTGTTTATTGGCCCCCCAAAACATATTATTATCTTTATAAAACTATTATTAAATTATTAGACTGTTTACTATTATTGGAATAGGCTGGATCTCATCTTTTCAAATATAATGGTATCTCAAAATGTATTTTTTGAGACTTAATTAGGACTCATTTTAGTGAAAGGGATAAGATATGTACACAATGTCGTGAGGTATTTTGTGTCAAAGGCAGAGCAGTTATGGAGGGATAAATGGATGGTGTCCCTTGTCCATATGACGTGGGAGGCCAGCCTCCATGGCAGTTTAAGCCGCGAATTAGACTGTTGGAAGGCCACGGAACTCCGGCACTTCTTGCTTTATACAGGCAAAATAGTCCTTCTCGACATAGTACACACCGAGCTGTATGAACATTTTGTCTGCCTAAATGCGGCTATTGTCTTCCTTGTAGGGGAAAGGAAGTCAAGAGAGCAGTACACATATGTACACAATCTACTGAGGTATTTTGTGTCTAAGGCTGAGGAGTTGTACACGGATAAATTCATCGTCTACAATGTTCATTCTCTGCTCCATATTATACGGGAGGCCAGCTTCCATGGCAGTTTAGATGAATGCTCTGGATTCATGTTTGAGTCATACTTGTATCAGATAAAGCAGGGTGTCCGTTCTGGTCATAATGTCCTGGCACAAATCGTACGGTGCGGACACGAACAAGCAACACTGCCTATACCTCGGTGGGTACATAATGTTGAGTTGCAATTTGCACGGCCCAACAAAATATATGCTCTAGATGATGGGTCATTTGCGGAAGCTGTGAATATGGAAAATGAGAACCAAGTGTGCTGTCGTGTTTATATGAAAGAACGTTATGACAATCTCTTTGTTAAACCATGTGACTCTATTGAAGTAGGCATTGTTACCTGCAATGAAAGGGAAGTGCAGATGAAAGTAGTAGACCACACTAAAATTAAGCATCAGGCAATACTACTTAGTGATGAAAATGACCGGTCCAAGTGCATATTCATGAAAGTGGTCCATGACGTATCTAAATGATGCAAGTAATCATAAACAATTAATGAAGAAATAAAGCATCAGGCAATACTAGTTAGATGGCCAATAAAGAATTATATTATATTATATTAGTTAGTGATGAAAGTGAAAGGTCCAAGTGCATATTCATGAGAAATCAGTGGCAAATGATTTATTTCTTGACAGTAGTCAGCAGTATGGTTAGGATTGCGTATTATATGGAATGAGAATATTATATTTGATTAATAGCAGATCTTTGGATTCTGCTGGGGTTCTGGATACTTATAAATTACTGTTTGGACAGGAAGTGGTCAAACCGGAAAACGGATGAAGTAAATTATTGTTCGGATTCAGGGGTTTATTTTTCGGATGTAGAATTATTTTGCGGATGTAGTTAAAATAAACCCCAGTCGGCGTTTCCGCTCAAATCTCAATCACTTACCTCATCAACTAGTTGTTTGTCGTCGATTCCGCGTTCATTTTTGAACGTGTATAAAGTCCTGGTCACATTAAAGTCATTCCTCCACTGTTTCCGATGGAAATATTAGCCATTTTTAAGTTTTTAGGCCAATTAGGGCATAGGGTTCGCCATAAGGTGACGACGATAGACATCGTGCAAGCAATGGCTGACTCCCAGTGTCACTGTCAGTGACAATCAGACGAAACAAGCTCAGGCTATGTAAAACTCTACACAATATCTCCAAAATCACCGATAATGTTCCAAATATCCTTGTACTTAGCATGATCTGCTTGCTGAATGGTGGTAAGCAACGAAATAGGGAATAATCCATTTGTCAATTCCGCCACAGTAGACATCGTGCCGGACATCGTGCAAGCCTCAGTTTGTTGACGTGTGGGTCACTTTCAAATGAAATCCTCCGTGCGCTATATAGACTACCGTACACAATGCAACGCCAAGTCAACGTGCACATGAGTGGCTATGCCGAAGGGTCTCCCCATCTCTTCCGGTCGCACGTATGGGTTCTGAAATCGCCATTCATTGAATACTTGATTCCCGTACACTAAATCTTCGCTATCGGGCTAAAACTATATTTAAATCATTTCTAGCGATTCAGATTTTTTATTTATCTCTTTTTCAAGTCCGTAGACACACGCAACACGGCACTCGTAAACCGGAAGTCTCTGATGCTTTGGATAGCAAGCAGCGGATCCTTACGAAAACAGGCCGGCTCGCTGAACATAAACATAAGTAAATACCGACGTCTGATTGGCTGTTGTAGCTGGAGGTTCATTCTGCCAGCCGTCGCGTTACCATCTAGATTCCGACTAAAGCGTGCAAACTTGCGGGCGTGTAAACACATGGTTTCTGAACTCGCCATTCATTTATTACTTGATTTCCATAAAGGAAAACTTCGCTATCGGGCTAAAACAACATTTAAAACATTTCTACCGATTCAAATCTTTTATTTATTTCTTTTTTAAGTCCCTAGAGGCACGGATACGGCATTCGTAAACCGGAAGTCTGATGCTTGGTTGCATGCAAAAACTGGAAGCTTCGTTTGTTTCTGGAACGGAGAGTGCGGCTGACGTAAACGACATTCTGAAGTTATGATTACGTGTACATATGTGATATTGGTTAGAAATAGGTAAAATAATCTAAATATTACAATGTGATGGGTTAAAATGTGTAAAACATGCTAATTTGGACGTTATAAAGGCTGCATTTGACTCGGTCCTTTCCATGTCAGATGTAAAATAGTAACCTATGTATTGGAGTTAAGGAGTTAAATTATTGGAGTTCTTCATGCTGTAAGTACATCTAAAACCT
Organism: Sthenelais limicola; assembly: GCA_942159475.1. Lineage (NCBI taxonomy): Eukaryota > Metazoa > Annelida > Polychaeta > Phyllodocida > Sigalionidae > Sthenelais > Sthenelais limicola. The sequence continues at coordinate 86,607,646 of OW804095.1, forward strand.
TTTTTTGAGCCTAATATTTGTTAATATGTGTTTAAACAGTGTTATTGAATCCAAAAATCGGCTATTAAAGTGATTAATTCCCTCGATTTTGTGTCTTCGGCTTTTGCTTGAAAATAAACCCCTCGGCCCTCCGGGCCTCGGGGTTTATTTTCAAGCAAATGCCTCAGACACAAAATCTCGAGAAATTAATCACATAATAATATTTGTGTAAGATGGAAGAGTGTGTCCGTTCTGGAGATAATTAAAATGGTGTGTCAAAATGGATGTTAGTGAGAGTGATCGATGACATTTCCAAATGAGGGGAAAATGATTTATTTTGTGACAATACTATTATTGTAATAAACTTAAAATTTACTTTGTGATTTGCACTTTTCTGCCTGTATTGTGTGCAGTCGAAAATAGCATTTATTTTGGTATGTGTACATAGACGCATGTATTGCAGTGCCTCCGCCTGGTGGGATAATGTGGAAAGTGGAAAATAGCATTTATTTTGGTATGTGTACATAGACGCATGTAGTGCAGTGCCTCCGCCTGGTGGGAAAATGTGGAAAATGGAAAATAGCATTGGTTTTGCTATGTATGAATAGATGCATAGATTGCATTGCATCGGCCTGGTGGGAAAATGTTGAATAGTAATGAATGTGTTTCATAAGATAGATATATGGTCGGAAAATTTGAATCGTTTGAAATAGCAGTATAGCTATAGTAATGTGTACGAAAAAATGTGTGTCCATATATAAAATATTGGAAATGATATGAATTATGTGCATGTATGTTTGCTGTAAATTGATTTTATGTTTGTTTTTGCCAAATAAAGTCATTCTAAAAATATATATGTTATTTGTTTAGTCACTATTTATAACGTTTCACCAACGTCAATAAAACGTTCTCAATATCGCCCTATTTTGATGTTAGTCCAACGTCAAATGAACGTTGATATAACCATTATTAAACATCAATTAAACGTTGATCGACCGTTCATTCAACGTAAATATTGGCCCCTTAAGTAGCCATCATTATTACGCACGTTAATTGGAGGTTAAATTGACGTTGAATTAAATTTATTTTAACATTGATTTGAGGTCGATTCAACGTTTATTCGACGTTAAAATTAACGTTAGGAAAACCTATTATATTTACGTCAAATTGACGTTTTATTAAGAACGATGAAATAACGTCAACATTACGTTGTTTTCACGTTTTTCTGACGTTGGCAGAACAAACGCTGTTTCAACGTACGATAAAAAGATGTCAAACCAACGTAGTTACAACAAACGTTGTTTCAACGTTCGATAAACCAACGTCAAACTAACGTTAGATTGTAAGGTTGGTTTGATGTTGGTTCGAGTCCAGACGTTTTAACGTGTTCCCAACGTTATGAGAAAGACGTCATTCCTCTTGATCCAAGACGTCATTCCAACGTAGAATAAACCTCATTTTGTTACCTGGGTCATCTACTATGTCAGCAGTGAACAGCTAGTGTCCAAGCTATACGCTCAGTTACTGCTTCTCTCCCTGCAGCACAAGACCACGTTTTTGTTCAGAGCTAGAAGAGCTAGGTAAGTAAATCTTTCTCACAAGTTTATTTCAAATTCATATTCAAAACCCATATTAACTACCTAATTAAACTTTAAACAACAAATTGCAGGAATCCTATTTTTGGTATTCTATCAACTTAAAATATTTATTCTAAATTTGTATTTTTTGGTACACACTCAAAGCATTCATCTGCATATACTCTCTGCCTCCCTCTCTCTGTCCCTCTCTCTGTCCCCCACCCCTCCCTCTCTCACTTACTGCTCTCTCCCACCCTCTCTCTTCCTCCATCTATCTCTCTGCTTTCTTTCTCTCCCTCTCTCTGTCTCCTAGAAGAGGGGAGACAGATGGCAGTGTTGGGGAGGGGGAGAGATAGAAAGGGGAGACAGATGGCAGTGGTGGGGAGGGGGAGAGATAGAAAGGGTAGACAGATGGCAAGAGTGGAGAGGGACAGAGATAGAAAGGGGAGACAGATGGCAGGGGTGGGGAGGGGGAGAGATAGGAAGGGGAGACAGATGGCAGGGGTGGGGAGGGGGAGAGATAGTAAGGGGAGACAAATGGCAGGGGTGGGGAGAGACAGAGATAGAAAGGGTAGACAGATGGCAGTGGTGGGGAGGGGGAGAGATAGATAGGGTAGACAGATGGCAAGGGTGGAGAGGGGGAGAGATAGAAAGGGGAGACAGATGGCAGGGGTGGGGAGGGGGAGAGATTGAAAGGAGAGACAGATGGCAAGGGTGGGAAGGGGGAGAGATAGAAAGGGTAGACAGATGGCAGTGGTGGGGAGGGGGAGGGATAGAAAGGGGAGTCAGATGGCAGGGGTGGGGAGGGGGAGGGATAGAAAGGGTAGACAGATGGCAGGGGTGGGGAGGGGGAGAGATAGGAAGGGTACACAGATGGCAGGGGTGGGGAGGGGGAGAGATAGAAAGGGTAGACAGATGGCAGGGGTGGGGAAGGGGAGAGATAGAAAGGGTAGACAGATGGCAGGGGTGAGGGGGGGGAGATAGGAAGGGGAGACAGATGGGAATGGTAGGGAGGGACAGAGATAGAAAAGGTAGACAGATGGCAGGGGTGGGGGGGAGAGATAGAAAGGGTAGACAGATGGCAGTGGTGGGGAGGGGGAGAGATAGATAGGGTAGACAGATGGCAAGGGTGGAGAGGGGGAGAGATAGAAAGGGGAGACAGATGGCAGGGGTGGGGAGGGGGAGAGATTGAAAGGAGAGACAGATGGCAAGGGTGGGAAGGGGGAGAGATAGAAAGGGTAGACAGATGGCAGTGGTGGGGAGGGGGAGGGATAGAAAGGGGAGTCAGATGGCAGGGGTGGGGAGGGGGAGGGATAGAAAGGGTAGACAGATGGCAGGGGTGGGGAGGGGGAGAGATAGGAAGGGTACACAGATGGCAGGGGTGGGGAGGGGGAGAGATAGAAAGGGTAGACAGATGGCAGGGGTAGGGAAGGGGAGAGATAGAAAGGGTAGACAGATGGCAGGGGTGAGGGGGGGGAGATAGAAAGGGTAGACAGATGGGAATGGTAGGGAGGGACAGAGATAGAAAAGGTAGACAGATGGCAGGGGTGGGGGGGAGAGATAGAAAGTGGAGACAGATGGCAGGGTTGGGGAGGGGGAGAGATAGAAAGGGGAGACAGATGGCAGGGGTGGGGAGGGGGAGAGATAGAAAGGGGAGACAGATGGCAGTGGTGGGGAGGGGGAGAGATAGAAAGGGGAGACAGATTGCAGGGGTGGGGAGGGGGAGAGATAGAAAGGGGAGACAGATGGCAGTGGCCCGGTGGGGAGGGGGAGAGATAGGAAGGGGAGACAGATGGCAGGGGTGGGGAGGGGGAGAGATAGAAAGGGTAGACAGATGGCAGTGGTGGGGAGGGGGAGTGATAGAAAAGGGAGACAGATGGCAGGGGTGGGGAGGGGGAGAGATATTACCCTCTGTGTACTTAAATATGGTACACAAAGGGTTCATCTAGTGTGGGTCAAGACTTCCCGCCAAAACCTTGAGGCATGTACAGACTTGTCTGTCTGAGATGACATCAGCACAGTTGGAATGTCAAGTGATGTGTTGCAGTAAACTGAGTCACAAGTCACACACTCTTCTCTAGTATGGTGTAATTAAGGGCAAGTCATTAGATGTGTATAAAAAGGCTTTCTTGTTTTTTAAAAAAAAAATTTCATGATTAATTGATCAACAATTACAATAAAGAGAGAAATGTCTGGAGATGGTTGCTCGCTTCTAAACTATATACCCATATTACTTGTACTTATTTGATTTCTTTTATAGAGGGATTGGTATGTATTTAATCTAGATATTTTTCTATTGTATAGGTGATGAGAAAACATTCAACTCGAGAGACACAGGGCATCTATTGTGGAATGGAATATAATTTGATGAAAAGTGATGTAACCCAAGGTCAATAAAAATATATATATGCACCTTCATTTAACGTTATATAAACGTTCACAATATGGCCCTATTTTGACGTTAGTCCAACGTCAAATGAACATTGATAAAACAGTTATTAAACATCAATTAAACGTTGTTCAAACGTTTATTCAACCTAAAAATCTGCCCCCAAATCTGACGTTATTATTGCAGACGTTAAATCGAGGTAAAATCAACGTTGATATAAATTTAGTTTAATATCAATTTGATGTTGATTAAACGTTTATTCGACCTTAAAATAAATGTTAGGAAAAGCTATTATATTGACGTCAAATTGACGTTTTATTAATGACGATGAAATAACGTCAACATTACGTTCTTTTCACGTTTTTCCAACGTTGGCAGAACCAACATTGTTTCAACGTTTGATAAACCAACGTAATACCAATGGTGTTACAACCAACATTGTTTCAACGTTTGATAAACCAATGTAAAACCAACGTTGGTTTGCAAGGTTGGTTTGACATTGGTTCGAGTCCAGACGTTAAAACGTCTTCCCAACGTTATGACAAAAACGTCATTCCGCTTGATCCAAGACGTCATTCCAACGTAGAAAAAACCTCATTTTGTTACCTGGGAGGGTATCAGTGAGATATGAGATAAGGTTTGCGGCAGTTCCAGTTGGAGGTTTGTACAGGGATCCAATAAAGATTGGTTTTGTATGTTTCAGATTTAATCTTACCCAGGCACATTCTACGTCAGCTGAGCTGACGTTTAAGTTTTCAATCGAGGAGAAGTCAAGTTCAGTTTTGATATAGAAAGCAATCCCTCCGCCATTTTTAGGTGAAGGGTTATTTGGGAGATTCCAAGCTCTGTCTAGGCGATGTAGAGTATATCCTGGGATTTCAATTTCATTGTTTTTTATATTGTCATGAAGCCATGTTTCTGATATGGTTAAGATTGAAGGTTGTATTAGTAATAGCTCTTGTTTCACTAGGTCAAATTTCCCTGAAAGGCTCTGGGTATTTAAGTGACAAATAGATAGACCTTTGTTTAAGGCCATGCTTTTGAATACCCCTTATTGCAGATAACTGCTAGGGGAAAAATTAGGACTTGCTGTGCCGAGCAGGGAGGCGGGGGTCCTACTGTGACACTTATGTCGTTGGGATGTAGTTTCGAATTATTTTGGCGAGGATAAACGCTGGGGTACTAGGCTCCGACACGGAGTACTGTCCCTTTTTAAGGGATTTGTAGAGTTAATCTCCTTTTTGCCTATAAAAATGGAATAAGCGCATAATATAGTTCAAGGAGATGAGGCCGAGTGGGGTAGAGTTAAAGGATTAACATTTGCCGATGTGGTTATAGTGAAGGCAATTGTAGGTCTGAGTCCACTTCTTTCGGCAGAGCTATTTATAGCAGGTGTGATGTCTGTGTTGGTCACGGTGGCAGCACTTGCGGCGCGGCGTGATGGGGAAGTGGGCGTTGCCCTGAGGCGGAGCATCTGATGTAATGATTATGTGGGGGGGGCGTTGCCTGAAATGGGATGTGGGGTTGATACATGTGAATCTAGGAAGTAATAAACACTGTTACTACAACCGGCATTGGAACTACATCTCTTGTGTCTTTACTGATAGTCTTAGGATCGGTAGTACTGTAGTAATCCCTATATCTCGACATTGAACCCACACATCAGCTATAAGATCTGACAAACACAAACGTAATATCTGGTGGAGATTCCCGGAGCTGGTGTTTGAGGGGACAGATGTCGGGTAAGGGCAAGGAGATAGCTGCAGGAGCTGCGGCAACTGTGAATGGGACAACGGGAGGGAGTGACACAAGCGTAAGTGAGACAAGTGCACCTGCCAGTCACCCACCACCGGCTCGACTCAATAGGTATTTGGAGCTGTCGGATATACATAGGAACAAGGTGGACAAGGGCTTTGAGGATTTCAATGGTGTATTGAGGAAGATGGCTAACTCCTTATCAAACCTGAAGGGCACGCTGGGGAGAATGGGGGCCTCGGGCTCTAAAACGGGAGCCTATAAGGTAAAGAGTGAGGGGGGGTCAGGTGTGGATGGACCCCCCAAATATGACATTGCCATGGGGAGAGGGGTTATGCTGGAGAATTGCAGTGACACGGACAGTCAGACTAATGAGGCATTAACCTCTATCGAGAGGGAGCAGAGAGGCAGATTACTGGATGAGCGAGTGGACAAGTACATCTCGGAGGGCAGGAAAAGAGCAGCCCAGAGACTGCCGCTAGAGGGTTTATCCAAGGCAGGGAAGGAAGCTTATGAGGATTACCTGCAGAGGAGGAGAGATAAGGTCTTGCTTGCAGAAGCAGATCTGGCTACAGGGATATCCAATGGAGGAAGGTTATATCCCGGGGGTGCAATAGATACTCTGAGACTGCAGGATGAGGTGGATAGCAGCAATGAGAAAGTTGTGAGGTTGCAGGCGGAGATAAAACAATGCATACAGGAGCAGGATGCACAGGCCTCAGCATGGGGCAGGGAGCAGGGGGGGTATGAGACCGCCATGGGTAATATGCAAGCACATATTGATAAACTGAATGCAGAAAAGGACATGCGGGAGATTGCATTCGAGGGAGCAAGAGATAGATATAATGAGTCTCTGAACTTGCTGGAGGCACAATTGGAATCACTTAGGGAGGAGCGTGCACGTGGGGGCCCGCGTGCACCGGCACGTGAGCCACAAGCAGCAACTGCCCCATCAAAGGAGCAGTTGGTGGGAGGGGCTGGGGGGAGTGACTCACCCAAGCGCCCCGGCACATCTAGCACTTCTTCTAGCGACAGCGGTAGGTCCACACCAAGTCACATAAAACCACGTACCATGGCTACTCCAGTCAATTACTCAGCCATGAAGTATTTTGTAAAAGGGCCTGAGAATTTCAAACATTCAACAGCAATGCGTAGTGTGGAGGACTTTTTCAGAGAGTATGAGGACTATGCTAAAGCACTTGGTGTACCCAGGGAATTCCTCCTACAGGGTCTGGTGGGAAGATTGGAGGGATCAGCTAAATCCTTCTATCATCAGGTGACTGCTGGTGGTAAATTCCTGGGAAGTTATGAGGAGGCTAAAAGAAAGTTCTTGGACAAATTCAAGGAGTTGCCCTTCTCGGAGGTCAAGGATGATTATTCTCGCAGGAGGCAAGCGGAGGGGGAAAAGGTGGAGGAATATGCGGACTCCATGTTGGTGCTGCTGGCAAAGTCTTCCCTCACAGAAGGTGAGAAGCTTAAGGCGTTTATCGCAGGCCTGAAAGACAGCCTGGTGGAGAGGGTGCTGGCTGAAGCACCAAAATCGTGTGAGGAGGCAAGAAGAGCAGCCATAAAGCACCAGATCCTTGACGAGCAGCAGGCAAAGGCCCTGGCAAAATTTAAACCGAACACAACGGAAATGATAGCGGCACTTACGCTTGGGGGATTTCAAGTTACTGATCCAGAGGAAAAACAGGAGTCAATAAATAGTATACAGCAGGGGGAAGGTTATGGGCAGAGAATGGTGAGGAGTGCCCCCCCCAGCTGGAAACCTGCTAATAGCACAGCTGGCTATGCAGGACCTGCTGGTGGCTATCACGCGTCGAACAGAGACGGGCTGCCAGCAAGACAATGGCGTGACGAGAGGAGCGGAATGGAAACGGGGGGAAGAGGACGTGCGCTCGGAGGGACAAGAGGGATGGCGGGTGGACCGCGAGGAGGAGGGGGAAGCAGAGGATTTGCCCAGAGGGGGCGCTATCTCCCTGCACCGGCGATGGGCAGAGGGGCATACAGTCGTGAGATGCGTCCAGATAATATGAGAAGAGATGACAGACAGGGCTACGGCAGCTACCCTGCGGGTTTTCGATAGGGACGTCGAGGAAAGCAGTGACCCTCGCCTCGACGTCACGTAACACAGGTGGAAGAAGAGATGCCATTCACAAAGGATATAATAGCAAGCTAAGTACTCTACCTAATAGGGGGATTGCCAGTGTTGACTGTATGTACCATTCCAATGCATGTGGGTGTAGGGGTAGTGGTAGTCAAAACCAGGGCTGTGGGTGTTTTAACCATGTAGCTCATGATATTAGGGCTGAATGCTGTCATACGGTTGTTGGGAGGAGGGGGGGCTGTGCTGATCAACAGGAGGGGAAAGGATCTGGGGGCACAGAGGAAGTAGTAAAGGTGAGGGGAGCCTCTTGTGCCTCGTGTGGGGGGAAAAGCATTGGTCTGTGTAATGTCTGTATTGACAAGGGAGCGCGTGCAGTGGTTGGTGATTGTATGAATGTAAGTGTACCTTTAAGAGGGTTTAAACAGCAGGTGTTTGTGCTGAAGGAAGGGGGGTTGGTGGGAGAGGGGGGCACACAATGTATGAATTGTAAATCGGTTGAATGTACAGGTAGGGTTGTCAAAACACAGGGGGAGACTATGTGTTTATCATTGGTAACAAAAGGAGGACTCCAAAGGGTTTCTGTGAGGCTTGAGGATAGTAAAGTATTGTTGACCTTTGGTGATTTGCAACGGGAGGGGCTGGTAGATTCGGGTGCATCAATCACTTGTATGTCACGGGACTTTTTGTATAAATTGGAAAAGGAAGGGGGCATAGTGCTTGCAAAGGCAGATACTAGGTTGCATGTGTATACTGCTGATGGGAAGGGGCATACAGTTAGGAAAAAGGTACAGATAAGGGTGGGTCTGGGTGAAATCCAGGCTGCTCTTTGGTTTGTGGTGTTTCAGAAGTTGGCTCTACCAGTTGTCTTGGGGGTGGATTTTTTAAGAGCCACTAATGCTATTCTGAGTTATGGTTTTGAAAAGGGTACAGTATATACGGTGAGGGCTGCAGCACACAGGGTGATACCTCCTAAATGTGAGTATATATGCATGGCAGTGGTTGATAGTAATAGAGACATGTCGAGTACAGTGGGAATAATTGATAATACGGAGGGTTTGCAGTTGAATAGACTAGCTGTGTGTAGGGCTAAGGTGCGGCCCATGCAAAAGGGTAATAGGGTACCCATTACGTTGTGTAATGTGGGGAACAAACCAGTGGTCATGCGGGAGGGCTTTGTGATGGCAGTGTACACTCTGAGTGAGGAGGAGGAGTGTGTTGGGGAACCTGTGGAAGTGGCTGTTGAGGGGGGGCACAGTGGGAAAGGGGGGGTCATGGATTCAAAGGAGAGTTGGACACATGTGGTGGGCACAAGTTTGTCATCGAAACAAAAGAAAGAGATGATGGATTTGCTGGGGGAATTTAAGGGGAACTTTGCCACAAAAGAGAGTCCAATTGTCAAGACTGACATTTATAGTCATCGAATTGATTTGAAAGAAAATTATACACCTGTTAACAGGAGTCCATATAGAATGAACCCGCATATGTCGCGGGTCATGAAGGGCTTGCTGGATGAACAGATGAGGTTGGGGATCATCGAGCGTGCGACGGAGGAAACGGAGTTTTCGAGTCCGTGCTTTTTGGTTGAGAAGCCGGGATCAACGGCGAGGGGACGAACTGAGTGGAGGCTCATTGTCGACTTCAGGTTCCTGAATTCGCAGATATTGTCGCAATCGAGGCCGTTTCCGTCGGCGGACGAGACGCTGGAAAACGTCGGGGGATTGAGAGGTAAGTTCTTTTCGAAAATGGACTGTTTCAGTGGGTTCTACCAGGTCTCGTTGGATCCCCGGAGTAGGCCGCTGACGGCGTTCACGAGTCCTTTCGGGGTGTATCAGTACAAGGCAATACCGATGGGCTTAAAGACAGCACCAAAGGCATTTCACGCGGTGGTGGAAGGGGTGTTAAGGTCAGTAAAAAACGCGCTGCCTTATTGCGACGATGTGATAGTCGCGTCGCCTGATTGGCAAACGCACTTGCGGGATGTGAGGCAAGTTATGATGGCGTTTAAGCGAGCCAATATGAAGTTCAAGGCCGAGAAGTGTGCCTTTGGGTTCGAGGTGATGCAGTTCTTGGGATTTGTGATCACAAGGAACGGGCTGCAGCCGGACCCAGCTAAAGTTGAGGCCATTAGGACGTATCCGCGTCCAGTGACGGTGAAGCAGTTGAGGGCGTTCTGTGGCCTGGCGAATTATTATAGAACATTCATACGGGATTTCTCAAGTAAAATGTTCCCACTATATCAGGCGACGAGAGGTCAGAAGGGGGCTAGAAAGCCAGTGCTGACGTGGACGCGGGCGGCTGAGGATGCATTTGGGGTGATCAAGAGTGCGCTCTGCGATGAGGTGGTGCTGCGGTATCCAGACTATAACAAGCAATTTTTTGTCTGGTGCGACGCCAGTAGGGTGGGGCTCGGGGCCTGCATCACACAGAGAGATGAGGGTGGATATCATAGGCCGGTGGCGTTTGCTGGCCGCACCATGAATCTCGCTGAGAGAGAATATTCGGCGACGGAGCGCGAGCTTTTGGCCGTGAGATTTGGAATCGATAAATTCAAGCACTATGTGACGGGGAGTCGTTTTGTGGTCTTTACGGATCACGCGGCGTTATTGGCTATAAACGCCAAGAAAGATCTGACTGGGCGGATGGCCAGGTGGCTGGACTGGTTCAGCGGGTACGATTTTCAGATCCAGCATGTCAAGGGCAGATGTAACGTGGTGCCCGATGCGTTGAGTAGAAGGCCATACGATATGGAAGGGGAAGAGGCGATAACCCCAGCAGTACTGATGAAGAAGAAAGTCCGTTTTACGGAGACTCAGTGCATTAGATATTATGACAGTACGGCGGTGATGGGTGTGGCGCCTTTGCTGAAATACAGAAGGCCGTCCATCCTAAAAGGGGGTAAACGCAGGAATGCACGTCGCGAGGAGGGGACGGCCGTGGAGACAAGCGAGGCCGTGGCGGAGCAGGTGATGGTCGTGGGAGAGGGAGCAAAGCGGGTGCGGAAACTGACGCCTAAGATGCAACAGCTACAGGACGAGGCTGCAGAGAAACAGAATACCATGGGGAAGAGGCGTGTCGCACCGGCTGGCGGGGTTAAGCCTGCAAAGGAAAGGTCTGGGACCGCAAAGACGATCCCTGCGAAACCAGGCCAGAGAGACACGGGAAAACCGGAGGCATTGTTGGGACAGCCAGCGGGGGGAGGGGAAGGGGGGGGGAGGGGAAGGGGCAGGCCAAGGGGCGCGGTGACAGCAGTAAAGGGAAAGTATAAGAAAGAGAGGAGGAGAAAGGGGGTGAGGGGAGCAGCAGTTCCCAAGCCCGAAATCGCGTTTGAAGAAAAGATTGAGGGGTTTTACGCCGCACTGGGGAGTAAGGAGAAGTTCCTCAAGGCCCAGACGACAGATGAGTTTTGTTTTGATATGTTGCAGTACATTAAGCATGATGAGATTCCGAAGAGCAGCGAGCGTGCTCGGAGGGTGCTGCTGCAGCACGAGTGTTTTCTGGTAGCGGATGGGGTGCTGTATAGGATACCACACTATACCAGGCGGGAGGAGATGGAGCTCAGGGCCCAGCTGGTGATACCTCGTATGAGGGTCGAGAAGTTGCTGGAACAGGTGCACGCAACGCCGTTAGGCGCGCACTTGGGGATACAGAAGATGCTGGCGACTGTGGGACCGAGGTATTATTGGCCCACGGTGTCACGTGATGTAGCCATGTTCGTTGGCACGTGCAGGGAATGCCTGGCTAATAAGCCGGACAGAAACCCGTTGAAGTTACCGATGCAGATAAGGGACAAGGTGCCGGCGCCATGGTCGGCATTGGTTATTGACACAGTGGGACCACTGACCGAGTCGGCCAAAGGATCGAAGTATTGTCAGGTCGTGGCGGACTTCTACTCGCGTTACGTGATCGCGTGGCCCACGCACTCGATGGCGGCATCAGACCTGATAAAGGAGTTTTTCCAGAAGGTCATATCGGTGATGGGGGTGCCGGCGGTCCTTTATTCGGACAATGGCGCGGCTTTTCGGTCTAGGGCCTTTGGGCGCTTTTGTGAGCTTATGGGTATTCGGCAGGTCTTCTCCTCGCCGTACAGACCCCAGACGCAGGGTCTGGTGGAGAGATTTAACGGGGTCTTGGTACAGGCCTTGCGCAGTTTTTGCACAAAGTCTAAGCGCGACTGGGACGAGTATGTCCCCGCGATAACTTTTGCAATGAACGCTGCGGACACATATAGTCTTGGGTATAGCCCACATCTGTTGTTATTCGGTCGCGATGCACGGCTGCCGCATGAGAATGTCCTGACGGAGTGGAAGAGCGAGCTGAAGCCGGTTATTGACCAGTTGGCCAAGGTCGTGCAGAAGCAGGAGTTCTATGGGGAGGTGGCGCATGAGAATTTAGTTAGGTCTCAGGCCAGGATGAAGGCCCGGCATGACAGGTCGGCTCGGCCGCATGGTTTTCGGCCGGGTTCCCTTGTTTATTTGCGAATCTTTCGCTTGTTGGAACCGGGAACGGGGGTCAAGCTTCAGCCTCTTTTTACGGGACCGTTGCTTGTAGTGGGCTTGCCAAGTCCGTATACGGTGCGTCTCAGGCGATTGGATACCGGTAAGACGTTGCCGAGGCCAATCCACGTGCAGCATCTGAAGCCGGTTAGTCTGGGCAGGAAAAATGGATTCTTGGGGAGACTGGTGTCTCCGGATTTAATACCACTGCTGGCGTTTGATGATGAGGGTAAAGAGGGAGGGGGGGTGGGGGAGGAGGGGGCGAGCGAGACAGGGAACGGGGGGGAAGGGGAGAAGGGGGAGGGGGAAGAGGGGGAGGGGGGGGAAGAGGAAGAAGGGGAGGGAGAGTGATTTATTGGTTTGAGGGTGAATTTTTTTTCTCTTTCTCTCTCTGACTTGCTTCTTGAGACTAGGGGTGAAATGGGAGGCGGTTTTGTCGGCGGGTTACATGTTTGGCACCATGGGGGGTGGCTGCTCTTCGCATGGCCCGTGCACATATGGCATACGTGGCAGAGATTGCAGGAATGTCACCACCATTGTTTGTATGACTGTCTGCTGACATCAGGAGCATGAGGGGAAAAATCAGAATTGGTGTCGTGGGAGCGTGTATAGCACATGGAAATTGATATTAAACCTTTGATAGATAGTCCATGCTGAGCATGGCATGTTTTGTATAGATGCTAGCCGAACCATAGTTCAATAATTTTTTTTTAAAAGGGTGTGCTACTGGGGTAAGGCATCATTCATGGTCCCCTTCTCCACCTTGACGTTCTGAGGAAAGAGTGGTGTGGAGGTGTGCTGGCTGGTTGATCAGTCCAGTCGTGAATACACATATCTGCACATGTGTAAAATGAGTGTGAAATATATAGTATAATATATGGAGGATACACATTTATGTGGTTGTCTGGCGGCTGCCGTGCTTCTGCGTGCAGCTACGGGGAAGTACTGGCTGGTAGCGGGATGTGAGAGGGGGGTTGGCGGGCCGTGGTGTTGTTGGGACTACCCACCGCTAACAATATATAAGTTGAGGCAGCAGAAGGTGGAGGGTAGGCATGGAGCGCGCTGTGGTGGGCGCGCAGATGGTGGGTGTGCAGATGGTGAGCGTGCGGAGAGCAGGGTTAGAGATGGGTGCTAGAGGGAGTGTGGAGCGAGGAGGGGCGGGGAGGGGAAGGCAGGGGTGGTTGAAACTGATGCATGAATGGCTGGTGCATTGTAGGGATCGGGTGTTAGTGGGGGTAGTGGTGATTCTAGTGGTGCGAGTGTGTAATGTGTTGTGATGTCACAATTAGAATTAGGATGGCAGAGGTGTGTTTGTGCATTGAAGTGTGTTGTGCATTGGATTGTGTGTTTGTGCATTGAGTTGTGGTATTGGGGCCTGTGGGCTTAGCACCACATGACGGGGGTGCAAGCGTTGATCAGGAGTGCGTGCAATGTATCAGTGCTGTTAACAGCTCCACCTGTGAAAGAGGGTGGTATCAGTGGCTATTTTTAGACCACGGCGTGTGCGGTGTGTATGTTTACAAACAGGTCAGCGCCAGTGGATGGGCTGGGGTGGGATATATGAATGAGAAGGAAAGGCAGGTGAATGGTGAGGGGGGAAGGGTGCATAACCAGCCAATGAAGTTCAAGAACTGGTGAGAGTATTGATAAATTCTATAGGTAGATGGGTCAGCTATGGGGGGCGATAATGCAGGTAATGGCCAGTGCGGGTAGTGTATACTTGAGTCTGTGTGCACTCAGGGAGAGGGAGGGAGGAGGAGGAGTGGGACAGTGCATGAAGGAGCCTAGGATGTGGGGCCGGCTGAAACAGGCGCTGGTCGGGGGGGGGGGGGGGGGGAGGCGGGGAGGGGGGGGCGAGAGCGGAGGGAAAGGGAGGGCACTCTAGTGTTCAACTGAGACTTAAAGGAGTAATAACGGGTGAGAGAGAGTGACGGTGATGGAATGGGGGTGGAGGGCTGATACAGGCATGGCTGGAGGTCGCCGTGCTTGGTGTCTGGTGAGAATAAGTGAGGAGCCAACTGATTCGCCCTAATTCAATTTGAGGTTGGCCAGGTCTTTTGTGTTGATGTATATGCATCTGTGAAGGGTGTGCGAGTATATATAGCTGTATAATGGGCATACGATAGCTATGGTGTGCAGTGTACAATGCACTATGGCTATACAAGGTATGGCATGATCTATGATTGGGAGACTCATTTGCTGGTGATGGGATTTAGAATTGTGTGTGTGTGAGGGTGCTGTATGAGTAAAGTGTGTGAGGGAGTGGTGGGTGGGAGAATGGCATGGGGATGAACCTAGATAGGGTATGTAATGGAAGTAAAAGCAAAACGGAATGAGAGGGTGTAGATACCCACCAGTCGGGCTGGAATTGATTGGGGGGAGAAGTATGGATACTGGAGCAATAAAATATCAGATGTGTTTTTGAATTTGAGCTTTTAGAGTTGCAGGTTTGCAGAGTTTATTTCGAAACAAATTGCAATTTAAATAAATGTTTCATTAATTTACAATGACAACTTAGTCATTGGAGCATTGATACAGAGATCTAGTGTGACGATATTATGCTTACATGATTTGACTCGCTGGGTTGGCATGATCTATTTTATATTATGTGTATCGGTGAGGTGTAGATATCACTGGGATATGCTTGGAGAGTGTGGTGGGGTCTTTAGTCGTTCAGCTTGCTAAAAGCTAGGTTGTCGCTCAGATCTGTTGGTTGGTTGGCGGAGCTATTGTGCGGCTTTAGCACAGAAGTCAAAATAGGGATTATGATATATTTGGTTTGAGATTGGTAGAGCCAAAACGTTGCGCACCATTTCAAAGCTTATGAAAACGTCATGTTTGGGCAGGTAGACAATAATGGGTACAATTAGTGATATGACTAGAGTCATAACTAAATCAGATTTTTCTCCCCTAAAATTACTCTAATAATGAAATGTATTTCACTTGAACTCACCAATTTGCATTGAAGATATAAGCACTGAACAGAGTCTTGCAGGATTAAGCAACCATGGGGTGGGAGGTGCAATGACAGGCAGCAGGTTAATACACAGAGGGCATTTTATATGATTATCAACATGAACAGTCAACCTTAGCCCAATAAATATTACTCTAAATGTCCCTTTAAGACATTAAATCGAATGTTTCAAATACATGGAAAACATGTGATCATGAAATATAATGCTGGAGTTCGTTTTATTCTTTTTCTGTTGCCAACTGGGATAAAATAGCACGACATACATGAGTACAAGACAATCAAATCGATCTGCAAATTCAAAGGGCAATAACATAATTGGTCTGAATGGACCAGTGACAGTCGCAATTGGAAAAGGGGCCTAATTTATTGGTGTTTGAGTCAATCGCTGACCTGATAAAATTCTCAATAAGGTTTTACAGAGGGAGCGGGAAATGGTGAGGCCATGTAAAAATATTAGGTGATATAATAATAATTTTGGAGTCAATAATGACTCAGTGAAATTCTCAATAAAACGTGCAGAGGGTGCAAGGGATGGTGGAGTTTGTTAATGGTATGATGTGATACACTAATAATCCTGTAGTGAATGGGTGAATTCACATGGCTCAAAGCCTTAGAGACTGGGCCGAATGGTGATCGGGTAATGAGGACATGCGAGAATGGTGACTGTTGTGCTGGTGGGTATTGAAACTTGATAAGAATGCATGCGTGTAGTAGTTTCGGGATAGAGGTTCACAGAATATGGGGCAGTCATTGATTATGTGCCTTAGAACCCTGGAGGGAGAGAGATAAAGGAAATGGAATGGCGGAAGGCAGTGAAGGGGAAGAGAGATCTAAATCCTATTGGCATTTCTGTCAGTTTGGGGAAGTAGTCTGACAAGGGGTGGGGTTGTTGGAATTGGGTCATTCCCTGGTCATATCATGCGCACTGAAATGCGGTGTGTCTTATGCATGGATAAGTGAGGCAGGGAATTGGAGGGTGGCAAGTGAGACGGCCGGGAAGCGGCTTGGTTGACCTGTAGGAAGAGTTCATGGGAGTTGGGTTACAGTGGGATGCGGGGGATAAGGAGGAAGTCGCTACTGTTTGATGAGGGGAGATCAGGTGGGGACCTGGGGGGGGGGGGGGGGAACCTGTCACGCGAGATAGGGCAATAGTTTAGCTGGGGACGGGTGTGTGATCAGAAATTGAACTTTAGTAGAGGTCAGGAGAAGTGGGGCAGTGTTTAAGGGGCGGTCGTAACGGCTGAGAGTGGGAGGTGGAGATGCTGATGAAGGGGAGGGATTGTAACTGTAAGAGGGAGGGGAGGGAGGAACCATAGAGGGATGTGTTCGTTGCTCTGGCGCTTGATAATTAGGCTTTGAGGCTGTAAAGTTTTTTTTCTGGAATGCACTGACTTTGTGAGCTATTTGAGTAGGCTGAGTACCTTTATCACTCAACAAATCATCGATTTAAAATTAAGAGAGGAGAAAAACAATAAAAATAATAATAAATAATAATAAAAACAAAAATAACCTTGGAGGAGAATGATAAAGGACCACATACATTATAAATAGAATGAAAATGATGTGGGACATAATGGCATGATAATGTTGATGGATGTCTTTCATTGTAATGGACGGGGGACAGCGCCTTGAGTGGATGTCAGGTGCGTGGAGCGAATATGCTAGTCTCAATTTGTCGTCATGTTATACACATATGCAGTAGCTGGTGCCCTAAGGCTGAAGAGATAATTTCGCCTGCTAGCGAGCTCAGGGGGATATGGAGCCATGTTTTTCGTTGTAGGATCTTTTTGCACTCGATATGAGACCCAGAAATACTATTGGAGATATGGGAGAGAACTCAGTTCAGAGGGTCGTCGAGCTTTACCCGCCTGGGTGGGTCTCAGCAATTATCTTGTGGGGGAGATCATGAAAGAAGTGGTTTTTGTGAGGCTACAACTGAGCGCTTTTATGGGTCTGATTGTACTACCATTGTTGGCGGGCCTAAGGGAGAAATGAAGGCAAATTTTCTTCATTTCTTACATCTTTAACAAGGGCAGGTCATCATGTAAGTGAGTATTTAATATAGGACTTGTATTGGCGGGCGGTGGTTCTGACGGCCGCAATTCTTAGTCAGACGGGACATGAGTGTATTTCCATATGCGTGAGGGCACTTTTCTGTATGGAGAAAAAAGGGAGGACCCTGATGCAGCGAGATGTTCATCCCGGGCGAGGGGCGCCGTGGAGGGGTGGGCCATGGACAGGAGGAGGGAGGCAGAGGCGAGGCACTGTATGCAAATGAGTCTTGCATGCACTGGAGAAGCGGTGAGCGTGGCATCACATGTATGCAGACCTCGGTAGTGACAAGATCGTTGGGAAGTCAGAGCTCTGATAAAAGTCAACAGAAGTCATTATCTGCTCTCTGGAAAGTGATTGAAGAGCAACTGAAGTTAGACAGGTGCCATGTCTTCATCCGGGTAGGTCCATTTGTTATGCACATCTCTCCCATGTTCGCATGAAATGACTGTATCTTGTGTGTACTACTATGAGACGGGGAAGTGCTTTGAAGCTGTTCAGCTGGAACTGGAGATGGGGCTACTTGAAATGCTTGGAGTGACCCAGGTTCTGATTGTCTCATTAACATGCCTTAACGAATTTCGTTAGAAATAATGTGGGGGAATTTAGATCTGAAAACTGTAGGAAAATTGGTCGCTGCGTTCTCACGTGGCGAGGGAGGGAAGTGGCATGTTTGCTTCGGATAACTAATTGCGGGGAGGGGAGAAATGACGTCATGGCGCGGCTGTACTGTTGGCGCACAGCCTTTTAGAGTTGTATGTTTGTTCTTTTAATAAGGCCTCTTTGTTGTTTTGGAATTTTTTTAGATGGGTGCGCGGATTGGTTTTTCTCTGGGCTGTTGCAGTAGCCTATGGGGAACCAGTTCTGCGGCAAAACTATGGAGTTTTCTTCCGACCATATGGGATGCTTGCTGATGGAGTGGAGACAGTGCACTTAGACTTTCGTGCTAATGTGGCTGTGCCTGCTCCAAGACGGATGGATCCTGATTACAACTTACCACCTGCATACGCACAGTTGCAGGCAACCTTGAGAAATTATACCGAAAATTTGAGTGATGAGGCAGCAGAGGTGTTTGCGCGCTACAGCGCGTTATTGGCGTCGGTCAGGGAGGTGGAAGTCGGGCGTGAGAAAAGGGAAGCTCTGTTGCCGCCCGTAGGCAATGTGCTTCATAGTCTGTTCGGTGTCGCGACTGACCACGAGGTAAGGGTTATGCAACGGGACATTAGTCTACTTTTTGAAACAGAGAGCATGAGAAATCTAGACAGGGAGCAACGTGATGGAGCTATAGAAGCGCTAGCTGACAATTCGAATATCCTATTGGAGTTCGCACACGCGCACACCCACGAGGTGAATACGGTGCTTGGAAATTTGACGTCAAAACTGGGTTTTTTCGCAGGTCATACTGCGAATTATACTGATAACTTGCGTAATAATATAGCATTGCAGGAGAATGTATTTGGTCAATTGCATCATGCAGTGTTACAGGGCCTTGTAGAAGAAATGTACTCGGCGCGTGTTAATGAGGTAGGTGAACTGGTGAAGGGGTTATTGGATGGCGATGTGCATGCGTCACTGGTGGTGAAACTAAAGGCCAGCAATTGGCGTGCACGCCTACAGGCGGCGGTTTCACATGAGTTGCAAATTATGGAATCAGAAATTAAGTGGGGTAAAGCCACTCTGGTGGGTAGAACGCATAATAACGAGCTTGTAATCAGCCTACCCATACATTATCAGGTACTTAATCAGCGTTTTGAATTGTATGAGATGATCAGTTTTGCTGTTCCGATGCATGTACATAATTATAGTTTAGATGGTTACACTGAGTTGAGGTCTGAGGACACATTGGTGGCTCGCAATGAACAAACAGGTGAATTAACTGAGATAGGTGGCAGAGATATGCTTGGGGAGTGTATTCTGGGGAACTCCTACCTATGTCCCTTTAGTCTTAAAGAAATAAGAGTGTCCACATCAAGTTGCAGTACAGCAATATTTAGTGATGAGAAGGAATTGGTGGCTGAGCACTGTGTCTTTGATACTTATGTTACAAAGAGGGCACCCTCTATGGTAAAGCATTTGGGAGGTTCAACTTACATTTTGGTTAATATGGGCCCGGAGGGGAACTTGACTTGTGAGGGGGAGGGGACAGGAAGCGTGCACCTTGCTGGTGTAGGCATTTTCCGCGTCCCTTGTGATTGCAAATTAAATCTTAATCTAATTGAGTTATTGCCTAGGTTAACTGAGTGTGTGAACAGCTCAGAATTCACAGTTCGTATTGGACATGGTGTGAATCTTCCGTTTGCCATGGCTTTTGATATTCCATTAATAAATATAACGGGGGAATCTTTGACAGACTACATGATTGAGCTGGGGCTACCTACTAGTGATGCTATACGGGAGCAGTTATCTGACTTGCCATCGGGGGCTTTGGAGCGGGGTAGGGAGGTAAAAAGTATTGTGAAGGAGATACGGAGGAGGGATCACATGCTGCAGTCAAAGTGGGGTCGTGCATGGTATCATTTGCAGCGGTTGGCAGTTACTTCACATGTTTCTGTCATGTTGTGGGTGGTTGAAATGGTGCATTGTCTAATAACATTTTATCTTTTGTACAGGTTGTTCAAGTTGGGGCTGGTGATGGGTGCGGTGGGGCGTTTGGGGGCGGCCAAGGCCTTCAATTACAGCACTCTAGGCGCAAGGCGCATCAGATTTTACCCACGAGAGGCGGCGCCAACAGTGGAGCTGGGGGAGTCGAATGAGGTCATGGATGCACCATGGTACACGCATCCTTACCTGCAGATTGCGGGTATGATGATAGCGTTTGCCATCATATACCGTATGGTGGTGCTGACATCGCGATGCTGTGGGGGCATGTGCGGGAGGAGCCCTGCCAAGCCCACCGCCCTCGTGCTGAGAATACAAAGGGGGGAGCATCATCTGGCTCTCCGCCTCAGTGAGATTCTGTACCCGGCGGACATGGTGGCAGCGAGTGTAGCGCCCATGCTTCGCGCCATCAGAGCTCATCGGTCCTTATTCTGGTGGCGTGTGGTCATCCATTTGGACTGGGCCGGACCGATGATGATTCGCAACGGTGGGTCAGAGGAGAGGGTCCAGCTCCCAATGATCGTGGGGATCAACATGTTGAGGCCAGCACGCGCCCTGCGCCTGTTAAATGATACAGGGTCCTGTCGCGTGGTGGTGGCGGAGGACGGCAGTGGGGCGAGGGGCGTCATGGGATGGGACGAGCAGCTGCCTGAGGCAGCAGTGTGAGGTAATGGTGTTAGTTTTACTAGGATGGGTGTTGGGTAATCGGGGTGGAGGTAGGTGGATGGTGTTGCATGGGGCTCTGGTTTGTTCACTAGTTACTAACAACATTACAGTGGGGTATGGACTGTCCTTTGGATGTAGTCTAACACCTAATATTGGCAGTATTAGACTGGTGATAGTGCATGTCAGGGGGGGGGGGGGGAGGGCCACAAGGTACAAATCCGTGTGTGAAGGGGTACGGACAAAATTTTTCTGATTAAAAACTGGTGTTGCATGGTGCCAGTGCTTGAGAATGTGTGCTGTGTGCCTCTAAGAAAACATAAAATCAACCACTTGTCATTGCATGACGGGGATCATAAGGTAATGTCAATAAGGGCCATAGCTCACGATCTATGGAAATTCGGGGGGTGGGGGGGATGAGGGGGTGGAGTGTGTATGTGTGCTGGTTGAGAAATTAATGATTGGTCGAATGTATGTCCCAGCTATTGGGTCTTTCCTTGGTCTTTGACTTGAATTTGTAGACAAATCGAGTCCTTAATCCAAGATAATAGGTGTGGAAACAAAAAACATGTGTGAATGTTGTTTTTTAAGGTTGTGGCAGAACCCGTTAGAGAGTTCTTCTTATGCTTGTGTTTTAGAAGGTACTGAATTGAGCATAATTGTAATTGACGAGGGTGCTGGGGGAGCGACATTCGAGAATAGGGCTCTGTAGGTCTGTTGCATCGGACTGACAGCCCTGGGGGGGGGGGGGGGGGGTGAGTCACCACAGTAGAAATGACCAGTGTAACTGTAAAGCGAGATGAATCCAGGGGGAACAGGCAATGGCGCGCGCTAGTGACAAAGGGTGGTGCATAAATTTAATTACAAAGTCAGGCAACACTTGGTTGGGGTTGAAAGTGGGGAGACATTGGTAGCTGGGATAGCTGGAAAAGGGAATGATTAGGGAGATCGGCTACCTATGTGTGTATTTTTTCTTTTACAAGTGTTGACAATGTCTGGATCGGGGAAAGAGAGGGGAGAAGGAGCGCCGACAGCCGTCACTAGTGCATGTTAGACCTAAGTACCTGGTGTAGTCACGGCTAGATGGTCAAGAAGTTTTGTGTATAAATGAGGGTCTTGCAGTTATGTAACAGCACTAAGGAGCAGACCGTGGTAAGTGGTGACTGTGTAAAACCTTGTTGGGAATGCTGGGGTATGTATTGATTTTTTTTTATTTTTCAAAACCCACAGGTTGTACAAGATTGCAGGTTTGTGCGGGTGAATTTGCTGTTTGCATGGGTGAATGGTATTGCAGATTGTGTTGAGGAGGATGTAATGTAATTTCTGGATATGCCAATAAGTATTAAGGACTTTATTATGTGATCTAAGTTGCTATTGCTACCATTGATTAGTTTCATTTAACGTGTGTGTATGATCCATGTTTTAGGCACAGGCCATGTAGGTGTGGTCGGTCTAGTGTAGGTAGTGATGAGAGTATTGACGGCAGATGCCAGTAATGTAAAAATAGTAGGGCATGGTGACTATTAGCCGGGGCAAGACACGGCCTGTTGGCTTGAGAATGTATCACATAGTAAGCGCACCCTTTTTGTCTTGATTCTATCTGCAGAGAACCGAGGAGTGGCGCCACCTGACGCGAGGGACACCCGGACGGAGCATTCACGCGAGCTCCAGAGTCATGGGAGCAGTGCGGCTTGATCTGTTTGGTGGTGGTCATGTGTGGTATACACCGTTCTCTTCGTATTGATATTTGTATGTGCGACTAGCAGTCTGGTATGGCGTACTGGGTTTCGGTACGGCACATTGTGTTCTGAGAGCTTTATTTAATACATGAGGTTCTGTGTAACGATGTCCATATTTAATACATGATATTCTGTGTAACGATGTCTATATTTAATACATGATATTCTGTGTAACGATGTCTATATTTAATACATGATATTCTGTGTAACGATGTCTATATTTAATACATGATATTCTGTGTAACGATGTCTATATTTCATATGTGATGTTCTGTGTAACGATGTCTACATTTAAATACATGATGTTCTGTGTAACGGTGTCCACATTTAAATACATGATGTTCGGTGTAGCGATGTCTATATTTAAATACACAATGTTCTGCGTATCAGTGCCTACATTTAATATATGATGTTCGGTGTTCTGTAGTTTATATGGAATACATGATGTTCTGGATACTGGGATATATATTTTACATGATGTTCGGTGTTCTAGGATTTGTATTTGGTATATGAGGATATAATTCTGAGATTTATATTTGATATATGTTAACATAGTGTTCTGTGTGATGGAATATATTTTATACTTGGTGTTTGGTGTTCTGAGGTTAATATATAACGCACGATGTTCTGCGTACTAAGGTATATGTTTGATACATGATGTTGGGACCGTATGCGCGACTTTGTGTGTCGATAACTGGCGTGACGCGGGTTTGCGCATCGGTTTCTGTGTGTAGCGGCATTGCTCATGTCAATACGGGTTAGTGCGCGGAGGACCCTACATGTATACATATTTTTTTTTTTTTTTTTTTTTAATTAGCGCGAGTTGGCCTTTTGTTATGTTCAAATTTTATGCCTGCTGATATTTTCTAAGGTGGGATGGCAGACCCACATGTACTAGAGTAGGCTTGGATTGAGGGTGCCAGGATCTTCCTGGTCCCACCTAGCGGCCCTGGAGGCTCTGTAGTGACTATTCGTATTACTCAAAGTGTAAGGGTAGGTAGCGTAAAAGGATGCCGGTGGGGGGAGGGGGGGAGGGGGAGGGGGCACCACAGGAAAAATGAAACAAACTTGTAACCAGTGAGAGGGAAAATAGTCTGAGTTAAATTACTTGCGGTTATACTGGTGTCATTTTTATAGACATAGGCCTGAGTTTTTAGTTGGTAATGGATGGCAAATTGATATGGTTTGAATTGGATTAAGGGGGGATTGCTAGCTACCAATAATATGTCTGGTCAAGGGATGAAACAATATCGCCAAGAAAAATTGTGTAGTGGGTTATGTTTGGGGTTAAGGGTTTTGTATTGCCTTACAGGGGGGGTGGTTTGCTTTGATACCTTGCTATGTTTGCTTCGAGGACCGTGGCGAGCGGCTCCTGTGTGTATCGCCGATGTGTCGTGGTTGCGTTTGGGCAGACGCGCGTGTGAGAAGACATCACAGTATAGTTTAGATCGGGGGAGGGCTCGCAAAATCATATCAACCCTTAAAAATATTTCTCTCTTTTCTCTTTCTCCTTAAGAGTCGTTTAAGAGCAGGTCACTTCATGGTTGCTTGAAGCACTCCATGGGCGACAGTAATGCTATTGCAAATTATCTTTGCCTACTGCGGGCTCTCTTGAGAACATGGTTTTGGATTTGAGCATACTATCTTTACTAGACTTCAATTTTTAACATTATCAGTTCAAAACAGAAAGAAAAGCCACTTAAGGTTTTTTTTCTTTTTTCGGTTTTCTTTTTTCCCGAGAGGGGGGGTGATGTGATGTCTGTGTTGGTCACGGTGGCAGCACTTGCGGCGCGGCGTGATGGGGAAGTGGGCGTTGCCCTGAGGCGGAGCATCTGATGTAATGATTATGTGGGGGGGGCGTTGCCTGAAATGGGATGTGGGGTTGATACATGTGAATCTAGGAAGTAATAAACACTGTTACTACAACCGGCATTGGAACTACATCTCTTGTGTCTTTACTGATAGTCTTAGGATCGGTAGTACTGTAGTAATCCCTATATCTCGACATTGAACCCACACATCAGCTATAAGATCTGACAAACACAAACGTAATACAGGTAGAGGTGTACTGTACAAACACAGGTCTGAATACGCCACAAATACGTTTCAAAGATTCCAGATAATGAAAAGCGTTTATCAGCGTTTAGAGTGATATTGTTCGGCAAAGCTAATTATATTATATCAGGTGGAGGTGTATTGTACAAACATAGGTAAAAAATACTATATCAGTTAGTACTGTACAATAGCGATCAAGCAGGTAACCATAGAGCGGTGCTTATGAGATATATATATAGTTCTAGAAAGTGAGGCCGTGAGGGGCATATGCTTAAGATTTGAGAATTAGCCGATGTGGTTATGGCAAGAGCTCTTGTCGATCTGAAGCGATATCGTTTGGCAGCGCTATTTATGGTAGCTGGTGGTGTCCTGTGCAAACACAAGTCAGCTTCGCCATCTGGCAATTTTAGTTAGAGTGGTGTATTTCTTAGGGAGGTCATTTCAGTTTGGACCGCACTATTGGCTATATAGCATTGGAATATTTAGTTCATATGTTAGACAACATATGAGTGGGGTGTATGGAGTAGAGTCTAATTTCTGTTTGGACTGGACTATTGGAGATATAGCATTGGAGGGGGGGGGGGTTACTTTGGTTAGTAATGTGTGGTTTCAGTTTGGACCGTATTATTGGGAATAATATATGGGAGAAATAAGCAGTGAGGATCTGTTCACTTGCGCTTGTACCAGCAGGCACAGAGTACATGTCGATAAATGATCATTCACAGTGGTTAGAGAGAAAAAAATACAATGCATGAAGTAGACACCAAATAATGAATAGTTAGTCATTTAGAAATGCTGTACATTTGGATGTAAGAAAACAGACAAAGAAATCAAATCAAAGCTTGCCACACACCGGGTGTGTTGCTTCAACCCTATTGTGAGGGAAATATTTCTAGTTTGAATGATAGAAATTGTCATATTTGTTAGTCGATCAGGGCTTGCCACACACTATGCGTGTTGCCTTGATGATAAAGGAGGCATGTTTGTGCCCTATAGTTCACAGAGTATGATGACATAATGAGCGATATATAATATATTTTGTATATCATTGGAACACTTTTAAACGGATATGCAGAGTATTAATATTTTGAATCTCGAAGGCTTGCCACGCACATAGCATGTTGCTTTGAGTATATGTGATAGTTAATTGGATAAAGGGTTTATAACTTAGGAGCAGGTTTTTAGGAGCAGGTCTTTCGTATATTTCTGTAGAATGTGGTAAAGGTCATGTATACGAATTTGGCTATTGTGTCCTTTTTGAAATGAAGCCCATCCTTCGTTTTAGCTGTGTATCGGTGTGCAGTGTATAGCTTTCGTTTTTTATGTATCACTCCTTCTAGGTGAGGTCCAATTACATGCGTCTTGCGGTTTATTTTCCTGATTTGGTTATTTATCTGCAATAGTGCTGCGTGTATTTCATCTTACTCATCTCATCAGGTGAGGATAGCCATCCATTTGTGTAGTGTTCCAGTGATATGCCTGGAATTTCCATGACTATTAGGGCTCTGCATGCAGCATTTAGTACACATATAAGAGAGTACAGTTCTCCTGTGAAATGTTCAATCGCTGCTTGGTGGTTGGGAAAGCGTGGGTATATTTTCCTGCCTTTTAGCTTCTCAGTGAGCTCATTTATTCCAGCTAGGACGTAACATTGGTCAAACTGGTGGAAATGGAACCGTTTGAATGAGGAAACTGCAGATAACATGGCATTCTATAATACTCAGGCTCAAGGCTGCTCTCGTCAGACCCACTTCAATCTTCCTGTATCAAGTCCTCCAGCTGTTCCTTCAAATACTACCCAGATTTCGTATCCCAGCCAGGGAAGCATGATTTCAAGCTTCATAGCCATGACAAAAGCAGGAGTAATGAATGGGCCAACTTCTACTACTACATCCAGTCAGTTAAGTTATACCTCATCTATTTCCTCAATAGTCCCATTTGCATCTCAACCTCCCTCAGACTCCCAGCCAGCTGAAAATAGACTTGATGTCAAATTAGAGAGATTCATGGACGGCATGACTCTTTCAGTAAATTCGATGAAGGAATCTCTTGAAAAGTTAATCCAAACAAATAATATCTATGAGGGAAGATTCTCTTTCATTGCAAATAAGATTAACGATCTCAAATCTGAATCGACTAAGGTAGATTCTAAATGTGCCAATCTAGGAACACAAGTCGCAGATCTCAACCAACGCTTGCCTGTTGTCGAATCGACCCTTTCCCTTTTTGAAAACCGTTTCCAACAACTGGAGGCTCAGCAAGTTCAATGGCCTAGACATGTTCCCACTACTCCCAATATTCCTCAGAATCCTATCAATATAGCTTCAAATCACAATCCAGACGCAAACTCCTCGCCAAATTCTAGGGATCTCAGCTTGATTATCAAGAGGATTAGAGAACCCACCGATGAAGTAATGCCGACATGATCAATACATTTTTCAATGACATTAAACTTACGATCAAATACGTTCAAATGGCTGGGGCAACAAGACTTCAATAAGGAATTAGCCCAGGAAATGGAGAATAGTGAGTCAAATATCAAGTATGGTAGACCCATTCGCCTTACTATGCTTGCCAATACAAATAAAATGAACATTTTCAAAGCCCTCGCCAGAAATCAAAACAACCCTAACATTCAAGGGATTAGCGCATTTAATGATCTATCAGAACAAGATCAATTATTGGAAAAAGAAGCCAGGGCCTTTGCTACCGCAGCTAAGGTAATACATCGTAAAAGGGCTACTGTTAGAGGTACATCCACAATGATTGAGGGAGAAATATACGAGGCAGGGAAGTATGAGCTCCTACCCCTGGGAATTACACCTGAAACTGCTTTAAATTATGACACCCCCGATGGAACCTGCTTCCAGGGACACATGAGTCCCCTTACTAACCTATATATGTGTGAGCTCGAAATGGACGACACAAGTATTGTAAATTCAGTCGAACAACTATATTAGCTCAAAAAAGCAATCCATAATAAAGCTGACCCAGAGTTCATCGAGAAACTAAGGTCCGTAAAAAAACCTCACACCATCAAACGATTATCGCATCAAATACCAGTAGTCGAGGACTGGAGAAAACAAGAAAGAGACATCTTGAAAGCTTGTGTGAAAGCTAAATTCGACAAGCACCCAGAATGTAAGCACTTCTTACTAAGCCTCAAACCAGGCCACATCTACGAGGCGACCTTTGAAAAGCCATATGGTTGTGGGTTTAGATTAGCCGATGCCCAGCAAATCACTGCCAACAACATTGAACCAGGTCGAAACACTTTCGGCAAGATCTTGGAAGAAATCAGAGAAGATTACACTTGAAACATAAGTACTAATTTTCCTTATCTCACCACTTCTTACGCCTTGATATGCCTGCTTTCCAGGTCCTAGTACTCGGTGACTCTAGAGTAAGGAATTGGAAGTCAATTGCTGAGCAGATGTCGGCCGACTACAACTGCTCCGACTTACAGCTTACTTTCATCTCAATTCCTGGAGGAACAGTCGATACTATTACAGACCGTGCAGTTATTCTGTTTCAATGTCGCCAATTCGACCTATTGTATTTCTGCGGTGGTATCAATAACTTTTCTAACAAACTAGGATACCGCAAAATAGTTCCCTTACAGTCCAACGATGACTCCCTCGCCAACTTGGTCTACCAAGATTTTTTGCAATCTCTACCCAAACTTAGAGCTCTTGCCAAAGAAGTAGTCTTATGTGAGATTGTGGGCCTATCGTACGAGATGTATAATAGAAGATATAATTCAACCACCTCAGATGGAATCCATTTCACTCATAAAACCAACACTAAATTTGTTAAAAAAATATTCTCTACAATCTATAGGAACATCAGGCAAACCGTAGACTTTTATCTGAAAGAAGAACTTCGCACACAAAATGTTTAATCTGTGATTTGAAGTACTCATCTTTTCTTAAAGTGTTAAAGTGTTGTTCTAATGTTATCTTCCAATAGTCCGGTCCAAACTAAACTAATCATATCACAAACTCAGTCACCCCCCCCCTACAATGCTTTATTCCCAGTAGTCTGGTCCAAACAAAACAACTCTACTCTCTATACTTTTAACATCTGTCTTCTTTTATACCGACTAGAGCTCCTCAATGCTTTATTCCCAATGGTGCGGTCCAAATTGAAAGTGCTCTAAGTAAAAATCGCCCGCCCTTGTCTGATTCACAAACCTCACACTATTGTTATCCGCTCCTGTCATTACCAATGTTAATGTTCCAATAGTACGGTCCTAACTAAAATCGGCAGATGGCGTAGCAGTTCTATATCTGGACCGCACACCTCTGCCTAGTATAAATAGCTTCACGTGAACGGTGTCTTGATAGACCGACAAGCGCTTCCACCGCAACCCGCGTTAGATAGACATATGCCTATTAGGCCATCAGCTGAGCCTCAGAATATGGCTAGAAAATGATTTTCGTTCCGGATTTTGGGCACTACTTTTTGACACCAGTTTCCAATTGCTAATACTATATATTATAATATCCCAAAAGTTCTCCATGATATTCGTGCCAGTTTTTGAGAAAATGAGCAATCAATCAGACAGTGCAAAGCCTATGGAGCGTATGGTCTGGCTTCATTTTTAATGGTAATTTTAATAGTCCATCATTTATTTGGTAAACGTTGAATTCTCGGTCCTACTAAACTTTTATGATTGATTCAAAATCTCCAGAATCTCCTGATTTCGAATCTGCCAATTTTCACTTTGTAACTTTTGAGGAATTTTAATTATTGACGTTTGAAAAAAAAAAGTTAAAAATTTAAATAATAATTCAATGAATAAATTATCTAATGGGTTTAGAATCAAGTGACTGATATGAATTGATAGGAAATGATGTCCCCTAAAGCTATTTTTATTTGACCTAATATGTCAGTGCATTATTTTCAGAGTTATTTGCAAAATACCTCATGATTAATGACCTTTGACCTTGACCTTTATGAGGCATTTTGCTAATAACTCTGAAAATAATGCACTGACATCTTAGGTCAAAAGAAAACAATTTTAGGGCACAGTATTCTCTATTGATTGATATCAGTCACTTCATTCTAAATATAGAAGATATTATTTTTTATTATTTATTTATTTAATTTTTTACATTTTATTTTCCAAACATGGAGAACTAAAATTCCTCAAGAGTTAGAAAGTTAAGAATGGCAGATTCAGAATCAGAAGATTCCGGAGATCTGGATTCAATAAAAAAATCATTGGTATAACCGAAGATTCAACATTCATCAAATAAATGATTGTCTATTAAAATGACCATTAAAATGAAGCCAGACCGTTCGCTCCATAGGCTTTGCACTGTCAGAAACAATGCCCAATTACTCCAAATCTGGCAGGAATTGTATGGAGAACTTTTGGGATATTATATTATAGGGTATTAGCAATAGGAGTCTGCTACTAAAAAGTAGTGCCCAAAATCCGGAACGAAAATCACTCTTTTGTGGTCCTATATCACTACCCAGCCTTTGTAATTATATGTATATATCCCAATTCAATCTATATAGTTTGAAAACTGTTTTTGTCATACTATGTATTCCTTGTGTACGTTTCAATGGCTGAGCCCGGCTGTTTTGTTTTCTTACCTCACACTCATTGAAGTGATTCGGTAACACTGAAACGCCATTTGCTTATCCCTTTGTACATTGTATTTTTTGTATTTGTACTGACTATGTTTAAACTTGACTGTCCATACCCTACCTCACACTTGCCTAAAAGTGATTTGGCTGGCTGTATAATCTCTTTATCACCTGAACTCTATCATTGTATCTGCACTAGGTGACGAATACTTATTATAACAAATCATCCTCTTTACCTCACACTTACATAAGTGATTCTATGAATTAAAGGATGTTTACCCTTAAAGTTACTTTGATTTATTAGTTCATTCCCCCTCACAGCTAGCCAATTGGCGCGTTGACTAACTGTGGGAACCATGTTTTACTTATTTATACTTCATTGATTCTGAGTTGACGACAGATCCTTCCCATCTCTCTCTTTACCCCAGCTACCTTGATATCCCTTTTATGCCTTCTGGCCCCCTCTTATTCTCTCCCTCCGTCCGTAATTTTATTAGTACTGCCCCTTGGCTTTGCACCTAGCAACCTGCCAAGTTCTGCCCTCCCAAGTCTGTACTTAATCAATAATGACTCTTAGCAATAGAAAAAATGGTCTTTTCTTTAATTATCTGAACAGTCAGAGCATAAATAACAAATTGGACCTTATCAAACAGAATGTTCTGATTAACAAACCTGATTTTATAACCCTCGCTGAATCATGGCTCAATGAATCGACTCCAGACCAGCTAATTACTCTGCCTGGATATAACCTGATTAGAAATGACAGGCATCACTGTCTCCCCAATTCGACTACTGTAAAAAAAGGTGGTGGACTATTATGTTACATTAAATTAGGCCTACACTTTGAACATATCACTGA
Organism: Sthenelais limicola; assembly: GCA_942159475.1. NCBI lineage: Eukaryota > Metazoa > Annelida > Polychaeta > Phyllodocida > Sigalionidae > Sthenelais > Sthenelais limicola. The sequence goes on from OW804095.1 coordinate 86,638,487, forward strand.
TCTTAGCACTTCCCAACTGTATCTCGAATCGGTTACAATTAAGATAAAACCTTCTAATATCAAACCCTTTTTTATCACCTCTGTTTATAGACCTCCATCAGGATCAATCGACTCATGCCTTGAATCTCTTACTAACATAATATCCCAATGTCACCTTGGGAACACTGTAGCAGCAGAACAGTTTATTATTGGTGACTTCAATATAAATATGCTAATAAACAACTGTCCTAAAGCTATTTAATCAGCAAAATGGCTTATCTCAACTTGTCTCCAAACCAACTAGATTTGCCACAAGAGGTGAATCCTCCATTTCTAGTCTTATCGATCTAATACTAACAAACTCTGTAGACATCTCTGATAGTTGGACGTTAAACCAAAACTTAAGTGACCATGAAGCTATTTACTTTATCAGAAAAAAAGCCAAAACCCAGAAAGTTTTTACTCTGAAACGCTGTAGGAGTTACAAGAGTTTTAATTCAAATCTCTTCCGAAACAACTGTCGTCAAAACTTTGACTGGAAATATTTTAGAACTCTATCAAATCCGAATGACTCATGGGATTTTATTACGAAAGCTATCTCGACTACACGACTACACTAGACATTATCTGTCCAATTAAAAATATCTTGATTAGAGAGAATAATGGTCCGTGGATCACCAGAGAGATACTGGATGCAATTAAACTGAAGAATCTAGCTAGAAAATAGGCCAAACGTACTGGCTCCCTGACAGACTGGTCTGAAGCTAAAAGGCTAAGAAAAAGCACAAATAAATTACTTCTTAATGCCAAAAAGAACTATATGCACCAAACTCTTTCAAACACCAATGACCCCAAGAAATACTGGAAAACCATAAATATGCTTCTTCCTTCCAAAACTTCAACATCAGAAATAAGCCTAATTAACGATGATGGCACTCCAATATCAAAATCCAACCTAGCCAATTTCATAAACAACTACTTTGCAAATATCACGAAAAACTTTTTTTTTGTTTTTACATCAACTTTATTCAATATGTCAACAAAACTTTCGCTTCACCCGGCATATCGACATCTAGATTTACATATGCCTCTCTTCCTGCTCTCTTCCTGCTTACCACGGTCTATTGGGTGTGGCAATAGTTTAGTCCAAACATGAAGATATAGGTCGACAGATACCGTGGCTCCTCCCACTTTGACCCATACCGTACACATCACACAACCGAAGAACTACATGCCCCCATACATTTGACGTTGCCGCGGTAATCAACCCTCCGGTCCAAACATTTCACCTAATGCTCTATCGCACTTTGGCCACGCCCCTTTTGACCCTTACCGTACACCTCTACACATTATACAAAAGTATTTTCGCTTGTGTCACTGGCCTTGCATGGCTTCATGACAGAACTGCATCACTAGGATGAGAAGTAATTGGACAATAGAGCGTCAAAACTTAAAAATATATATTATCTATCAATGGCAAATAAAACATACACCTAGTTACTGTTCAACAATTCTGAAATATCCGCCACCAGCCTTTTCCACAGTGTGTTTTCCTCCTTGCTTATGGCTCTGAACTTATTTTGATACAATATAATCATTATTTTTTACCTCATCTCATATATGTAAAACAACCATTCCAAGTTCCCTTGGTGAAACAAAATCTGCCTGTGTATGAAGGCCTTTGTATTGAGTATAACCCAGTTAACAACCTTTTTATTAAAACCAAACATAATGTTAATCTTTTTGACATACAAGGCCCCATGAGGGTTTCTTCCTATTACTTTTCTGCCCCCTATATCCTCGTTGAGATATCCCACCGATTCAATAAGATTGTACACACTTGACCAGAGCCTTTCCGTGTCGGGACACGTCAAGAAGAAGTGGATTATATCGTCTCTCCTGTCACAAAAAGAGCAGCCAGGATGATCGCGAAAAGAGGCATTTTTTAGGTAAAGGTTACATGTTATGGTTCTATGGAGAATTCTGTACTGCAAAACCTGCAGTCTCATTTTGTTAGTTCAGTTATTTTGTACGGATTACTAAATACATCTTTCCATTGCAACTTTAAGTAGTCTTCTTCGCTTAAACCAAGTAGATTCCTCCACTTGTCTAGCTTTTCTCTCTTTACCTTCATACTCTCTACTAAGGCGCCATATATAGCCTTGCTAGTGCAGACACGAATATCAAATATTTTACTATTTATCTTTATTTCTATATTCCCTTTATCCTCGCAGGGAGGGGAATTTCTAATTGTAAGGAGCCATTCTTTAGGGATAGCTTGCTGCAATTCTTTCTTAAGATAAAAGTCTGGGGTTATACCGTATTGCCTTTTCAACTCAAGAATAGACATAACCTTTCCCTGCTGGTTAATAATGTCCCCTATACATAGCAATCCTTGTCTTTCCCAGCTTTGATAATAAAACATTTGCTTTTTCTTACTCTTTATAAGGCGATTCGCCCACAACCTTTCCTTGAGGATTTCGTTTCTTGTTACTGGAGCTTTACTGTAATAATATTTGTCCCATATTTTGAATACTTCTTGGTAAAAACCGTTTAATATCACGAAAAACTTACTTACAGAAACAAATAACGAACCCTGGATTTCAAATCTACCTAATAGAGCCACTGAGTTAACCACTATTTCAACTAATGAAATTGAAATGATAGGGCTAATCTCTAAAACTAATCCCTCCAAATCCCTCCAAATCAACGTATCAAACTCAATTATAAAAGAAGCTTTTGCTATAATACTACCTGAAATTACCTTTTGTATCAATTTATCCCTCTCTAGCTGCAACTTCCCCAAAGTATGGAAAACTGTCACAGTAGTGCCCCTATTTAAAGGAGGAATATCTATTTAAGTCAACAATTTCCGTCCCATTTCTCTGCTACCTACCCCTAGTAAACTTATAGAAAAAATTGTACACAGCAGAATTCTCACCTACTTAAACATCAATAACATCCTTGATGACAAACAATCAGGTTTTCTCCCAGGTAAATCTACAATCAACTCTATCTGTCATCTTACTGATGATATGGCCATTTCAGCTGAAAAAAACCCACCTACCTTACTTACCTTTATTGATTTTAGAAAAGCCTTCGATATGGTTGATCATAACATACTTCTTCAGAAATTATTTAATATTGGAATAAGAGGCAACCTTCACACTTGGTTGGAATCTTACTTATCAAATCGCTCTCAAAAAACTATCGTCAATAATCTACGCTCAGATGAAGCTTTAATTAAATCAGGAGTCCCCCAAGGCTCAATCCTTGGACCTCTCCTCTTTCTCATATTTATAAATGATATCGGCTATTACCTCAACCATACCAACCATCTACTCTATGCTGATGATACTGTTCTTTATCAAACTAATCCCTCTACTACCAAACTATACCAAGATATGCAAACTGACATCAACTCCCTTGCTAAATGGTGTAAAATTAACAAATTTCTAATAAATGCCTCTAAGACTAAACTTATGTTGGTTAGCAAATCCTCTAAAAATAATCTCCCTCCACCTGAAGCCATAACTCTAAATAACAAACCCCTCGAAACAGTCCACACCTACAAATACTTAGGTATTCTTCTTGATGATAAAATTACATTTCAGCCAAAATATTATCAAAATTATATCACACAAAATATTTCTCTTCTTACGAATCAGACACCTCCTCACTGACAAGTCTGCCCTCATGGTCTATGTTATGTAACATTACGTAACATTGTGTAACCTCATTATATTTATATTATTATTAATTATCACCTATTATCACATTACTTAAAATCGCTAATTATACTTAACTAGCTAGGACTGTGCAAGTCTACTTATACATGCTATGCCATGGATATTACGTAAGGGCTCCGCCCACTCATGATTATGCATGTAACCTCCTGGAGGAGCCTGTATCTGAGATTACCATTAAACAGGTGCTTCGTTCTTCTCATGAAGATCAGACGTTCGTTAGTCTTCTTCTATTAGATCATTACACTGGCGGCAACCCGCTCGATCTTGGACATAGAGATTTTTCTCACAAAAAGTGAGTTCATTTGCAATTTAAAACATGTTTTTGAGCTATGGAAGAGGATGCGAATACGCCTGAGTTGGCCTTGTTTGACAAGATAAAACGATCTGTTGAGCGTTTAGCAGCGTTACCACAGGCAATAGTCACGAGAGGACAAAGACGAGAAAATCGAGGAAAAATCTTGAACCAGCAGCCGAGGCAATTGGACTTTAACGAAGACCCATACGAGGTGCTCTATTAGATCATTACATCTATAAAGCAAATTGTTACCTTTTTTCGACTATGGAGATATTTTATACCATGACACTCACAATGGCAACCTTATGAAACTCCAAAGACTTCAAAATAAAGCTCTCAGAGCTATCACCAAAGCAGAACCTCTTTATCCTACCCTTGAATTACACAGGGACTTGAAGGTTCCCTACTTCAAGATAGACGATAATTTCACCTAAGACTATGTGGGCATTCCAGATCTAAATATAACTATTATACATCTCAAAACGAAAATAAAAACACTAGGGCAAATACTGCTCCAACTCTAAAAACATTCTTCTACGAATCCCAAGTTGGTAAAAATTCGGTTTATATCAAAGCAGCAAAATCTTGGAACCAACTCCCCCCAAGATCAAGAAAAAGTCCCTTCAGAAGCAATGGTTAATGAATATGATAGCTTAATCACTATTCCAAAACAAAATGTATTTTAACCCTTTAGATACTGCTTTCTATCAAGGATCACTCTCATAAGACAGAGGTTACTCCTTCTAGAAGCAAAAGCCTTTGAAACTTACCTGTATACCTAAAATCAATTAATTTTATTAATGGGTCACACTTCCTTCAGTGGTTATCCCATCAACATCAACTTATTCTTATCACTACCAAATACCAATTGTACAAACTGTATACATGACTGTATGTTCTTTAAAAGGCTGGGTTACACCAGAACATCCTACCACCATTGGAGGTGAGGTACCCAGTTGAAATAAAATCTTTAAAAAAAAAAATATTTGAGGTTGGTATCTCGTAGGTGCATAGCACAGATGCTGCATGCATTCAAATGTGTATTGAAGTTTCATCTATAGATTGTTTATCAAAATTATAATGTCAATGAAATGAACTTGAGTATATTGCTAATATAGCTCTTTATCGGCATTTCATGATACTGTCTTGTGTCTCCAGTATCAATTCATTCAGTCATCTCACCAGTTTTCCTTTGTGTTGCAGACCTTCTGCCTGACCTTGATAGGGAAGTCGCGGCAGCCATAGCCTCTGGATATGCTTCTTCCACCCTCAACACTAGGAATTCACAGTGGACATCATTTATCTCCTTCTGCAGTGACATCGGTGCCAATCCCATTCCTGCTACTCCAGAAACCATCTGTTGGTTTTTGGTTTTCAAGGCACACTCGTGCAAATATTCCACAGTTAACAACTATTTGTCTGCGCTGTCTACCTTGCACAAGTTTTATGGCCATTATTTCCATGTTATCAAGATGGTGCTGGCAGGTATTAAGCGCCAGTTCGGCGTTTGTACAAATTGCCAATTTCAGTGGAGCATCTCAAATCTGCCTTCGCTCAGTTGCCCTCTACAGACTATCACACTATGTGGGCTGTGGTTATCCTATGCTACAGGAGCCTGCTCAGGAAATCCAATGTTGTTCCCTCTGATCTTGGTGATGTACATGTCTTGCGTAGGAAGGATGTTCTATTCTGTGATAGAGGTGTGACTCTCGTTGTCAGATCATCAGAGTAAGACCATACAGTACCAGGAAAGGTCCCTCAACATACCTCTGCGATACAGTTCTACCAAGTGCTTCTGTGTTGCCACGCTGCTTAGGCACCACTTCGCCCTATTTCCCATGCCCTCTGACTCCTACTTATTCTACAAGCGTGTGGGGAGTGTGGTCACTCCCTTCACTTATACAGATCTTCTGGCTTTCGTCAAGTGGTTGGCCAAATCTGTGGGAATGGACCCGTCATCTGTCTGTCATCTGTCTCTCTACGTCGAGGAGGTGCCTCTCATCTCTACAAGATTGGGGTACCCCTTAATGAAATCAGAATGTTGCGTGATTGGAGGTCTTGGGTAGTCCTCCTCTACCTGGCCACGCCAACTGATAAGAAATGGGAGCTTCAAAATTCTCTTTCTGCTTCATTTGACTGACTTATGTTTTTGTGTTTTGTTGGGATGTTTGGCGGTCTCATGACGGCTGTTAACCACCCTTTCTTGTTCCAAGTTGTTATTAATAGACTACCAGATGAAAAGCAATGACTGACATTATATAACCTAATGTGGTTATTGGTTGAGATCTCGACAGGGTGGGTCTGGTCATGTGCCACCTGACCCCCTCCCCTCACCTGACGCCAGGTCAGAGCACCATTTCTACCTGGGCGCTCATTGAACCAACACACTCTCAACCCCTTTTCACCTGCAAATTCTTTTTGTTTTTGTTTAATAAACTTAGGCGGTCTCAAGACGGCTGTTAACCACCCTTTCTTGTTCCAAGTTGTTATTAATAGACTACAAGATGAAAAGCAATAAACTTGGTCAAACAAATTTATCCTCGTTTGTTACTTCCTTTCACGAAACTTGCGACTCAAACCCATGAATCTGCGATTCACTACACATTGGTTTTAGTGTCTAATACAGCTGCCCTGCCTCAATTGCACCCTTGTGCGAGGCAGGGCCGATATATGTGTTACAATTTGCTATAGTGAACAAGGAAGAAAAAGGAAAAAAAAGGAAAGATCTGCGAAAAATGTGAAAATCAGATAAAAAACACAAAAACACAAAAACAACAAAATATCGTACTCAGTGTCTGGATATCTAGATGGTGCTGCCGCCTCATGGCGAGCATCTGACCTAGTGACCAGAGCAGAGAATAAAGGCAGTGGAGCTCGAGACATGAAAGACAACGATTGTGTTTATGAGTTATTGATACATGACAATGGAGGGAATCAGACCACCAGATAGAATGGATTTCGTGGAGGGCAACGTTGCAGAGGGTTGGTTGCTGTTCAAGGAGGACTTTATGTGGTATGCTGATACCATGGGGGTCGACAAGCCAAAAAGGTTGACCTCAATGTTCCTCCATGTTGCGGGTATATACATATATACAGCGCATATACAGAAATTTCAAATGGGCTCCGTTAATACCAGGTCAGGCAGCGAGACAAGGACCACCACCTGTAGCAGAGGTCCTAGCAGTACCGGCCGAGGATAAAACTGACTATCCAACAGTAATCACAAAGTTTGATGCATATTGTCTTCCTAAAAGAAACAGATTCTTCGAGAGATTTAAATTTAACACGAGGTGCCAGGAGGAAGGGGAGTCCATTGATGCTTACATGACGGACCTCCGCCTCAAGGCGGCTACGTGTGAATGGGGAGAAGATGAAGATGGATTTGTGCTGGAAAGGATGGTAGTAGGCATGAGGGATTTGCATCTCAGGGAGAAACTAGTGAAGAAAGAGGATCTTACACTGGATGATGCATTATCTTATTGCAAGAGGCATGCTCAGAGGGAACGAGAACTGAAGGAAATGAATCCGGGGGCCAGTGTGACAGTCAATCAAGTAAGTCGCACACATGCTAATAATGCTACCAGCAGTGCCAAAGATGCTACCAACGGACAGCAGTGGTCGGCTCCTCTAGCGAGGGGACCTGGAGTGGTGACAAAGGGTGACTCTCGGCCTCCGGGAGGCCAGGCTCAACAAATGATTGACTGTAGGGAATGTGGTACAAACATGTCTATAGGAATTGTCCTGCATATCACCACAAATGTACGTGCTGTAAAAAGAAAGGACACATTCAGAGCAAGTGCTGGAGTAGGGTGGACGAAGTAGTCCATGTGAGTGATTTTAGCAGGACAATATGGAAACACTATGTAGGGACAGTGACTAAACAAGAGGATGAAAAGGTGTTGACAGTATCGATAAGTCAGCATCACAAATGGGCAGCTCATGTAAAAGCGGGCAAGGATATCCTCACCTGTAAAATCGATACAGGAGCTGGGGCTGACTTGTTAAACATTGCAGACTATGAAGGGATGATCGACAAACCTGCACTTCGCTAAATTAGAGTCAAACTCACGGACTATAATGGCCATCCTATCCCAGTGAGGGGCTACATAATGAAGCAGATACAGGTCAATGGAAAATTATTCCCAGCGAGATTTGTAGTGTGTGAGGGTATCACTCTATTGGGAGGAGATACATCAGAAAGAATGGGACTCATCACAAGAAATATAACTCAGGAAAAGATGGCGGTAGGTGTCAATACTGTTGATAAAGTAAAAGTAAAGCCTAATGAAATGTTAATTGAAATGAAGGATTGTGTTCTGCCAGAAGTTAAGGTCCTATCATCCATTCCATATGTACATCGAATTAAACTGAAAGAGGGGGCTGAACCTGTGATAATCCCTCCCAGGCGAGTACCAATTGCAATGAGGGACAAACTGAGATTAGAGCTTCAGAGAATGGAGGGTCTGGGTGTCATTCATAAGGTAGTAGAACCAACTGAGTGGGTGAACGCAATGGTGGTGATGGTAAACAAGCCAGATGGCTCATTGAGATTGTGTTTGGATCCCAGGGACCTCAATAAATCCACAGCTCGTGAACATTTTCAGTTGCCTACTCGTGATGAGATGTTTGCGGAGATCAGGAATGTAAAATATTTCAGTAAACTGCCTTTTGGCAGATTAAATTAAATGATGCTAGCAAAAATCTTACAACGTTTGCGACGCCATTTGGAAGATACGCATATGATAGGTTGCCCTATGGACTGTGTTCTGCTCCAGAGGTCTTCCATCGTTCGATGGAGCAAATTTTCGAGAATATCACAGGGGTCAAAGTATATGTAGATGATATTCTAGTCTGGGGTCATACTAAGGAAGAACATGACGAGAGGCTCCAAATTGTAAAAGAAAGGATAGAGAAGAACCATCTGATTATGAACTGGAAAAAATGCAAGATAGGAGTGGACAAAATAACATTCCTAGGAGAAAAACTGACACGAGAGGGAATAAAGCCAGACAAGGAAAAGGTGTCGGCGATAGTGAATATGGAGAAGCCCACCAATAGAGAGGAAGTGCAACGCATCATGGGCTGTGTTAACTTTGTCGGAAGATATATACCTAATCTCTCCAGTGCGTGTGCTAACATTCAATCATTACTTAAGAAAAAGTCAGAATGGGTGTGGGATCAAGTTCACGAGCAAGAGTGGCAGGGGATCAAACAGGTACTCAGCTCTGAACTGGTGCGAGCATACTTTGATGTAAAAAGACACACAACCAACAGTGACGCGTCTAAACAAGGTTTAGGAGCGGTGTTACTCCAGCATCATGGGGAGGCATGAAAGCCTGTGGCCTATGCTGCTCGCTCATTAACCGAATGTGAGGAAAACTATGCTCAGATAGAGAAAGAGCTGTTGGGCATGGTTTTTGCATGTGAGCGATTTCATAATTATGTATATGGACTACAAGAGGTTCTGATTGAAACAGATCACAAACCATTAGTACCATTATCAAGGAAACCCTTGCAGGATATGACACCCAGAATACAATGTATGATGTTACGACTCCAAAGGTATAGTGGCAACATGCATTGGGTACCTGGTAAGATGCTATATATATCAGACACTTTGTCATGGGCAATGATAAAAGAAGTCAAAGTGGGAAGGGTTGAAAACAACATGGTGGCTGATCTAGCAAATCAGGTGAACCTAGTCTATGATAGCTTGCCTGCATCAGAGACAATGTTGACAAAAATAGCAGAGGAAACATACAGGGATGAAGTTCTGTGTGCAGTAAAGAGAGCCATCATGAAGGGTTGGAATAAAGGTGAATGCCCAGCCTATGCAGCCTATAAAGATGAACTGTGTGTGGTCAAGGGGGTCCTACTAAAGGGTAATCGCATAGTAATACCAGTCAGTATGAGAAAGGAGAAAACTCCATGTGGGACACCTGGGCATAGAGAAGCAGAGACGACTGGCAAGGCAATCAATCTATTGGCCAAAAATTAATGCTGACATAGAATATCAGGCAAAAATGTGTGGAGTGTGTTTGAAATACTTACCAGATCAACAAAAAGAACCGATGTTGAGTGATAAGGGAAACTGGGGTCCATGGGAGAAGGTTGAAATGGATCTGTTTTTCTGGCAGAAAAATGACTATTTAATGATAGTAGATTACTATTCGTCGTATCCAGAAATAGTAAAGTTAACTGCAAAAACCTCTGCTCAAGTTATTCTCCACACAAAAAGTATTTTTGCACGTTATGGTATCCCGCAATTGGTAATTTCTGATAATGGGACCCAATTCTCATCTCAGCATTTCAGGGAGTTTGCCAACCAATATGGCTTCAGTCACAGGACATCCAGCCCCACGTACGCGCAATCGAATGGGAAGGCAGAGAGGGCGATAGGGATAATCAAGGGCATTCTCTCCAAGACAGCAGAGCAGGGTCAAGACCAATACCTGGCCCTGTTAGCATATCGAGCAGCACCTATGGAGAATGGAATATCCCTAGCAGAAACGCTGCATGGGAGGCGTATTAGAGTGCCACTCCCATCACTCAGGAATCGAGGTCTAAAAAGAGTGGTTAGTGATCCAGATAATAGTGACATCGGTGATCAAAATGATGGAAGCAACTTAACAACAAAATCTAGGGACTATTATGATAAAGGGTCCAAGACTCTGCATCCCTTACAGTCTGAGGACACAGTACTGGTAAGGGACAAAAAGTGGGATCATGCAGGAAGAATAGTAAATAAATTAGGTGACAGATCCTACTCGGTGGCCATGGAGAATGGCAATATTATTAGACGAAATAGAAAACATCTGCTTAGAGTATCAGAAAGTGTGGTAAAAGATAGGCTTGACATATCAAAAAGAGTAGTTGATGAGGAAGAAGAAGAAGGTGAACTAACAAAAGACACTGAGTTCAATCCAAGATCAGAAAGGTATAAAACGATGTAAAAACAAATAGAATAGACACTCAGTACCAACAGTAATGCTACCAGCTGAAACGAAACTAGTAGCTCAAAACCCAGTAACTACTGATCTCAGACGTTCCACCAGAGATAAGAAACCTGTTAATAGAAGAGAAATGACTTGGGTAAATCAAATCGCCAACTAATTAATCAGAAAATGTCATATCTCGTTATTTGGGTTCGTAACTACCTACTTCTTATTCTAAGCTAATTATAACATTGATCTCGATGTAATACTTTCTCTTACCTAATAGGAAAGAGTTTAAAGTTTATTTAAAAAACACCTACACCAAGGAATTCAACCAATATTTAAGAGAAGATAATATCTAGTATTTGGATTTATCATTCTTAAAATTGGAAAACTTTATAACCTGTACAAGAGTATAAATACTGATCTGTAATATTGTATATTGTGGGAGGGGGATATAGGCGTGTAAGACCTATGTACATGACTGAGACATCGGTAAAACTCGGTTCATCCGAGGGGAAGGGAAAGGGGATAAATGTATTTTAATGTTCATTGTTCTTTTACCACGATATTTTCCTCAAATTAACAGATTTTGTTTCTCTCCAGTACAAGAGAGTCTATTAACGATGGACCAGTATAGGTCCTTACTCTGTTTGAAGTTAATATATGATATGAGAGAGGTGATGGTACCAATTTATGTGATATTTCATTTTATATTCAGATCTAAAACCACATCGGTAGTAATTAGTCAATATTGTAAGCGTCTTCCTAGTCAAAGGGGATGTTATCAGAATAATGTCAAATCATATATCTAGGAAATTCCACTTTTTTGGTCTCAAATAATTTTAAGATGTATGTCGACACAAAGGACCCATGGGCCAATGAACATCTATTTTCACCAACCTGAGAAAGATAGATCATCATGTCAACATATCATCCAAGAAGATAAATTCCAACATCACCCAAAATTGAAAAATTAAAAACAATGAACTTTCGCGGACACTCATAAGTAATGGGAAACCATTATTCTAGAACCATGATGGACATCGACGAAATATATAAAATTTATAGCTAAATCACTACATGGACCTTCGCTTGACATTTAATATTAATACTCTCCGCTAAGATCACATCACTTTGTTAAGGTTATAGTATTATCATGATGTTAGTACCTAAGGATTATTTATCTTATTACATTTCATTTCCAAGGGCCACCATGGAAGATCACTGCTGTGAGGCTCCGCCCTATTCTTGATTGTACCGTCTTAATTGCATGTGAAGATCGTGAATAAAAGTTTATATATATATATTTCGAAAACAGAAGGAGGGAGATATCTGGATATCTAGATGGTGCCGCCGCCTCGTGGCGAGCATCTGACCTAATGACCAGAGCAGAGAATAAAGGCAGTGGAGCTCGAGACATGAAAGACAACGGTTGTGTTTATGAGTTATTGATACACTCAGTTTCATGGATATTTAGCATTATTACACCCCTCTGCTGTGGTTGCCTATACCTTCAGCATTGTATGCACCACCTAGACAAGCAGGTGCATAACATGCAGGGTTCACGAAACACGGTCGCCCGCTCGCCCCAGGCAACCAGAATTGGGTAAGGACTAGTAGATCCTACCTGACCACTCATCCTGTGGGCGAGTGAAAATTTTTGGGGAATTGAGACCCTTTTTACCTACTCTAAAGGCCTGCCGCAATATTGCATTCATAAGGTTTGAAATTAATGTTCTGATCATGCATTTCTGCGCGGAAAATTCCTTGCTGTGGCCAGTGATAGAGGAAATGAATTTAAAGTTACATGAATAAATATATACTCTATTCTTTACTTTCTATCAATTATGAGGTATCTTAATTGTTATTCAATACATTGTCAGGCCCCTGTCCCTGCCTCAACTTTGCAACAAAAGATGCTGAAAAAGCCGAGGATATTGTAAGGACTACCAGATTTCTATAAGGACTAGTGGTTTTATAATCTACTAGTCCTGTGGGCGAGTGCATGATGACCATGTTTCGTGAACCCTGACATGTAAATTATGCACCTCCAGGTGCATAACGAAAGTAGGTCCGGCAGCTAAGCCTGATCACTGGAACTCAAAATTGTGTATTAATGGGCCACCGATCGTTCACCTTAATTTCTCTTGGAATAATAAATATAAAGCTTCAAAATGAAAAGTTCTACCATATAACGACATTAAAAAATGTTATTTTGCTAAATTATATCGATGTAGACCCACCATGAACAAAGATCCTATAGCGAATCAGGTAGCGAATCGAATACGCCACTTGACTCTGAGAGCGCTAGAAGCTGCTAGATCGCCGTGTGGCAGTGAGCCCACTCGGTGAACCGTTGATCGTTTTCCTGATTTTCTCTCGAAATAACAAAGCTAGGGACTTTAAATGAAAAGTTCAATCGAAGAATCATATGTAAACATGCGATTTTGCTAAAGTATATCGACGATAATAATTTATTTCATTAACTAGTCAACTAGCCACGACGGCATGACAGGCTCTGACTGACATAGATCAAAGCTGTTATTATGAATTTGCGGAGCTTATATTATCGCCCACTCGATCGTTTTACCGATTTTCTATGGAAATAATAAAGTTAGAGACTTCAAATGAAAAGTTCAAGGGAAGAATCATATGTAAAATGCGATTTTGCTAAAGTATATCGACGATAATAATTTATTTCATTAACTAGCAGCGATAGCCTGACAAGCTGAGTCTGACTGACAGCTATGGCTTCACGTGTCTGGCCGTGTGGCTGTGGCGTATCCGATTCGCAGCAGAGGGACTCGAGGGAGGGACCTCGAGCCTCCGACGAAAGGATTCTCGGGCTAAAGCCCTCGAATCTCTTTCGTCGTCGGCTCTCGGTGCATAACTAATGAACGTACGCCCCAGAAAGTTCGTTCCATCTATTTATAGAGGCCACGATGGCAGGATATTATGTTTAATAAAACTGTTATGCAAAAACAAAACAAGATACAATGCTTTAACTACAATGGCGGAAGATATACATCTTCTGTCTATGACAGAGCCCAGGACCAAAAAAATAGACCAGTGTGTTTCCGATTAATTGTAGCTATAAACTATGTAGGTGGGGGTAACTTTTTCTAAACCATCCTTCAGAAACTGAGAAAATGTTTATTTCGTAACATTCATAACAATGATTGTGAGAAATGTTTGAGAGAAATGTACCTTTTAAAGGTTTTCTGGTTAAGAAAAATTGTGTTCTTCAATCACCTTTTTTTGTCAAAAAACGACAACAGAAAACACAAGTTGTGTTCTTGCTTTAATCATCTTTTTTTGTCAAAAAACAACAGAAAAAACAAGGTCAAAAAGGTAGGTAAGTTTTTTCTAGGTATGTGTTTATCTTTGTGTATGTATATGTGTGTGTGTGTGGGGGGGGGGGGGGGTGCTTAAACTGGAAACACGCCTATTTCTAAAATATTTGTATGCCGCTTCATCCAGATTGACCTATTGAGATTTAGTAATGGTTAAAAAACGACCACGTTGTACCAGGGCGTGGTAGGGGGAGAGAGGGGGTTCTGATTGAACACAAATGAGATGATGCTAAAACTTATAATATAAAGTGGGTGAATGGCGTGCACAGATACCATGAGGTGGGAATCGTCATTACCCGGTCTCAGAGGTAATTGACGGATGTGGTAGTCTCTTGCACAGACCCACTATCCGCAGGGTCGGCCAGGCGGAGCGAGGGTCCAGGTTCCTCCATATTGAGACATGGTTGAAGAGTTTGAAGGCTTACTCAGATCTCCGCATAGAAAAGGGAGGGACCGGGGACCAGTATACTTTAGTCTCGAATTGTTGAGATTTGGTTGTAGGTTGTGGAGGCACATATGTACGTCTACCCGTGGTCGTCACGCACTGGTGAACACTGAGCGTTTAGCCCAGTCCATGTTGGTGCTGACCGGGGGGTGGCCGTATGTGTGAGGATCTCAACAATGCGAGACTAAAGCAATTAGACCCTTCCGTTGTAGGGGGGGGCCGGGTGTATGCGTTCTTAGGGACAAACTTCGGCTTCGCCTCAGTTTGTCCCTAAGAACGCATACACCCGCCCCCCCTACAACGTCAGGTTCTAATCGCCCATTAGTCTTGAATTGTTGGGATTTCGGGGTATTTACTGGTAAACTATGTGAGAGCGGACAACTAGATGGTTCCGGGCCGGTGACCACGGGCCTTGTTTTCAAACGTGTTTGTTCCGGTCTGCTGAACACGGCTGGACAAGTGGGTGGAGGCAACACCAGGGCAACTAATATCATAGCGAAATAGCCCTTTCTTTAGAAATTGAATCGACCAAAAGTTGACAATCCTAAATTCAGCCTGTCTGTACAATTTATGCTGTTCTCCGTGACTTACTTATGTGTAACAGGCATTGGTTGTGCTCGTCGATAGCTGCACGGCCTACTCTGTTATGGTTCTCGACGGTTTGGACGGTGCCGCTACCTGACGGCGGTGTGCTGTGATAGATGGATGCATAAGTCTGTGTGAGACCAGGCCGTGGCACGCACCACCATTGGGTGTTGTGTTATTGAAAGGTGACGATTCGCGCTGCGTTTTGACTGTGTCTTGCTGCATTACCCTTTGTGTCGCGGGGTGGGGCATCCTGTCATAAATACGGACTAATTATTGTTATTATAAAGCTATGTACGTCAGAATTAGTTTCTGCTATAAAAGATGATTTCTGCAGTTATTGGGATTTTTTTTTTTTTTATTTTATGCGATTCGTGAATCAAGAATAACTAATTTGGAAGTGGCACTAAGGGTAAGACACTATGTTACAACTGCGCATTTATTCGTATGATATGTTTCCGCTCGTAAGTGAGTAAATGTTGAAACAAAATTTATATTTCAGCCGTTTATTAACCACATGATGTAACACAAGTATGACTTAAGTAATGTACTAGTACTGGCCCTGTCCAATGGTCACCGTCGATAGCTGCACGTCGATAGCTGCACGGCCTACTCTGTTATGGTTCTCGACGGTTTGGACGGTGCCGCTACCTGACGGCGGTGTGCTGTGATAGATGGATGCATAAGTCTGTGTGAGACCAGGCCGTGGCACGCACCACCATTGGGTGTTGTGTTATTGAAAGGTGACGATTCGCGCTGCGTTTTGACTGTGTCTTGCTGCATTACCCTTTGTGTCGCGGGGTGGGGCATCCTGTCATAAATACGGACTAATTATTGTTATTATAAAGCTATGTACGTCAGAATTAGTTTCTGCTATAAAAGATGATTTCTGCAGTTATTGGGATTTTTTTTTTTTTTATTTTATGCGATTCGTGAATCAAGAATAACTAATTTGGAAGTGGCACTAAGGGTAAGACACTATGTTACAACTGCGCATTTATTCGTATGATATGTTTCCGCTCGTAAGTGAGTAAATGTTGAAACAAAATTTATATTTCAGCCGTTTATTAACCACATGATGTAACACAAGTATGACTTAAGTAATGTACTAGTACTGGCCCTGTCCAATGGTCACCGGCAATGTAATTGTTCAGTAAAAAGTTAGTAAAGCAGAACATGTGGCTTGTAGCTCTGACACAATATTTGTGCAAAGGCCAGGTGTATAAATAGCACCCTAAAAGGCAAAAATGTACTCCTTCTTTTGTCAACGAACCCTGTGAGAATCATTTAAATATGTAAAACAACATGCTTGGTGAGTGTCGATTGCACTCAATGTAAAACACGATTTCCTAACCTAAAGTGTCCGATTATAAAAACCCTGTTAAAGGTGGTGCAAACTAATGTCCTGAGATCAATCTTCGGCATAAGGCACAAAATAAAGTCCTTGGGTGTACGAACCGATCAGTAGCCAGTCAGTCGGTTAGCTTGCACCTGAAGGTACCTTCGTTCCCATTATATTTAATGTATCAGTTCAGGAGGTCCAGCCTCACAAAAGTAGAAATGCCTAATTCAGGTCAAATCATGTGACTAAGTAGTCGTTCAGCGCGACTTTAATGTCCTGACGACTGTGTGTCCGTCAGTCATGGTGGAATTACTTAAACACGAAAGTAACATTACAATTGTTGAATTGATGTCCACCGTACACTTGCTTGAGTTCTTCCTCAGTCAGGACACTGCGTCCATTTGCGACCAGACCAGCCCTGCTCCGTAGTGTGGGTTCCCGTATCAGTGAGTTGACATTGGCCTCATGAGGACCCCTTGGAGGAGGCATTTCAGTTGGTGGTACTGGAGGTCTTCCCCAAGTGCCTCTTTCGCGTTGCTGGCGTGCATGCTCCTTGTTCATCCTCCTAACTAGTGCGAGGTCCTGGAAGAGTTCGTCCTGAACTGCTTCCTCCTCCTCCTGAGTAGGTGGTGGTGGCGTTGCTTGTGAGTGGCGCTGAGTCAGAGGCAAATCGTTCTCATCCGAGTCCTGGGTGTGTGGCGAAGCGTTGACCTGAGTGACAAATGACCAGACATATTAATATCAGTAAGATAGCCTCTGTGACATGTCGCCAAATATTTTTCATATGTGATTGCAAGAAAATCAGACCAACTTGTAGTGTCTTTAGTCGTGTGTATAAATGTATAAGTCTAAATGAATAATAAATAGCTACCTAATTTTAAGCCAAAAAAAATATTGTCTGTGCGTAAGGCACCATGAATTGATGGATGTGTGTATAGATTTATCAGTATAAATGAGTATGAATTATCCACAAAATTTATAGGCAAAAACAATTAGTCTGTGCGTAGGGCCACATAACTTGATGTACGTAACTGTATAGGTGTAATTGTGTTTGTTTCTTACCTGAGAGAGGAGCAAGTTCAAGTCGTCTGACATCTCAAAGTCATGGCTCTCGTCAAAGCATGGTTCAGACGCCCTTGCTTCAGAAACACATATCTGCGTCTGACGCCCTGTTTCATCGAATACCAGCCTCAGGCCCATTGTGGCGACTGCCTTGGATGCAGTTGCCTCCTGTTGGTTGGTGGTGGGAGGAGTGTATGGCGTGTAGTTTGCTGAGGTCGATGGCATCGGGGACAGCGGCCTTGGTACAGTAGCTGATGCCCTAGGTACTTTTGTATGTGAGGCCGGATTTGATGGAGGATGCTGTTTGTGCCTGTTTGAAAGTGATAGTCTTCCCTTTTGTGGCGTTTTCTTGTTCTGTTGATCACTGTTGTCGTCCCCCTTGTTACTGTTAGTTGGTGGCGATGTTGGTGTTTCATTCTGGACTCTCTGTGCTTCCAGGGGCGTGCTGTTTTCTTCACGGGGCTCCAACGTATTTGGAGTTGTGGGCGTATTGTCGCACATGTTGGTATTTGGCTGATCGTTTGCGCCCTTAGCTGGGGTAGTCTGTTCTGGAGCCTGTATGCTGTAGCCGACTTGGGCAGATAGGGTGTGGGACATGGACCGCCTGGTGTCATCAGTTGTTCTTGAATAGTATCCTATGGAGCTCACAGCCTTGTGACCAGTGGTGGCACAAATGTCACGCGTGTGGAGCAAAACACGCCTCTCTTAATAGAGTGACGCAAGTCGTGCGGATGGAGTGGTTTGTGTAATTAGTTGTGAGATTACACATTGTGCCTATGCGTTTCATGAAGCTTGCTATTGGGTCATGCCCCACAGGTGAGTTGACGTACCAGCACGGGTCATCATTGTGGGCGTTGTGTCGTGGGCGCTGCCATAGTCGACTGCACAAGGGGTTCAATTTAGCTAAATACTTTTGCAGGGATGCGAGCATGCATTTGTCACCACCAGTGGCATACATCCTCTGGTTGTGTGCCTTCTGACGTCTGTTTGGGGAGGGCTTATGGTTTTTCTCCAGGGGTACGTGGCTGAGAGTAGCATATACTGCCCTCTTGTCATCTGTTTTGATGACTATGTCCGATTTAACCATCTTTTCAAGGCCCTCCTGGCCTCTGCGGCCGAAATGAAGGACTACTTCGAACAGGACCTTCAGTTGAAGCCTTTCTAGCGTGTCATTGTTCAGAACGCCGGAAGAATAAATGATTGCTAAGTCGGTGGACTTAATTGGCGGATAACCTTTGTATATGTCCTTGCCGTCCTCAGCTAGTTTTCTCATTTTCCCTTGTAGCACCTTGTTGGCACAAATGAAGGCCTGGTTGTTTGCAATATTAATGTTCCTGAGGAATGGTGGGTCGTTCAGGCAACGGTTTATGGCAGACCTGAACGAGTTCAATGAAGAACAGCTGTACGGTTCGCCACTAGCTGAACATAGCTCTCTGTAGATCTGTTGGAGTATGTTAGCCAGCTCTGGTAGAGGCAAATCCTCAAACTCCTCGCTGTGGCCCTCGTTTGTCAGCCATTCTGCGAAAAAAAAAAAGTAGCATGAACCTCAGGAACAGGCTAAAATGGTATTGAGTACAGTGACGCGTCTGCCTCCGTGAATAATATATAATAATATTTAATAACTACCGTGTACCAGTGTTGACTGTTAATTTATTGGAAGTCATGTAACGTCTACCACTGTTGACATGGAATTGAATTGAAGTCATTTGTCAAGAGAGTCCAAATTCAATTTCCCATAATCTGGTGTGAATGCCATTAGTGATTTAGCGTGTTAACATTATATTTGTATTAAATTACTCACCTTTGAAAACTCTCAACACCCATTCGGTGTTTTTGGTTGTCTTGGCGGAGGTGCATTTATTCATGAGCTCATGCATGTCATCAGGCGACTTTTTTTCGAATACCTGTTTCGCCACCTTCTTCCTTTTCTTGTTTGGAGGCTGATTTTGATCATGACTATTTTTACATTCTACGGAATTAAAAATTCGTGAATGTTAGTGAATTGCGTACCATTCTGTCAATCATCCTGAGTAGCCAGTTCATGTGATACATTTTGAGGTGTTGGTTGAGGGTTGGTGTGAGGAGTGTGGACACTTATCTGGGAGGATATCTGGATGCCCATCTCTGTGTGATGTAATTCACACCAACACTACTAACTTGGCACTTATGCAAAGACTGCTTGATTGACAACCTTCTACCATCTCTGCAGTAAATCCCTGAAGGCCAGTGTGACATCCTATTGGTTAGGACTGTTTGATTGACAACCTTCTACCATCTCTGCAGTCAATCCCTGAAGGCCAGTGTGACATCCTATTGGTTTACATGTCTTGTATTCTATTAGCTATCTTGGTTTGATTGACAACTGTAGAGAGGACCACCCATGACTGAATCTAAGTGATCTACACCTACTACACCCTTTGCGATTTCTGGGTTTCAAAAGAGTGTTATGTTCTTTATCCAATATTATTATCACAAAATTTACACATATAATTAAGCATAAGCATTTTTAATTAAATATTAAGCATTTTCAGTCGAGCAAAAACTAAACTGCTAACTATGACTTGCCATTGCGCACAAATAGTTGTCCATAGAATTCGTTTCCTTGGGAAACGCACAATATATACATTAACTTAAACTGATTATAAAGTTAAACAGAAAAATAGTTCATTAAATGATTGATTAACTTAAAAAACTTATAACTTGTTGTTTGGTGTGACTGGCTCTAAGAATTCATCAGCAGACAGGAGTTCCTGCAACAATTGAAAATAACGTAAGTTTTGGTTATTAGTCGTTGTATATCATGTGGTTACAGTTTCATAATTATCGCTGTAGTATTTGAATGTAAGTTAATGACCTGGGGGACCTAGTCGCATTTTTCAGGTGTGTCAGTTGCTGCTCAGCTTTCTCAAGTCGATCGGTGTTGGCGGCACCAAATCTGGGGGTGGACGGGCGGGATAACTGCTTTTTTCGGTCCTGGGCCTGTGAGAATTCAAAAGTAGTAACATGTTCAATAGCTGCCTAATCTAAGTGTGACAATGCCGCTGGCATAACTTTCTGTTAATATATGACGAAACTATTATGAAAACTTACCCTGTGGGTATGATTCTCTGACTCGTTGTCCATGCCTTCGTCCGATGAGATGCTGGGGCAGGAAGGTCGGGTCCGAGTTGGCTACTGGTCTCAATGAATTCAATTCAATTCAATTCAATTCAGGGATTCTTTTATTTGTCGATGTTATTACAAAGTCAGGTCGTTCGATGTCTGATCGCAAGGACAAGCCCTTGTGATCAGTTCTTCCAAAGAGTGCCTTGAGTTTTATACCTTGAATATTTTTATGTTGCAACGATAACAATAACAATAAATTATAGTAAGATTAAGGCGGTAAATGTGATGATTATGAGGAGTAACAGAATATGGTACAGATGTAAAGTCATGATAACATCCAGTAGCTAGGGTTTTAGGTTTTAACAATACAATACAAAGCTTCTTCGCTTAAGTTTGATACAATACATATATCGGGTTATCACAATACAGAGCTTCTTCGCTTAAGTTTGATACACTACATATATAAGGTTTTAACAATACAGAGCTTTTTCGCTTAAGTTTGATACACTACATATATAGGGTTTTAACAATACAGAGCTTATTCGCTTAAGTTTGATACACTACATATCTAGAAAGATATACAGGGATTAATGAACTGTGTGTGCATTCAAGGAAGATGTTGCACATGAGCTATTTGATGAAGTTAGCAACATCCTAGCTAGCGCTAGAATTATAGGCATTCGCGTTCTATAAAGTAATCTCCTGTAAAGTTCGAGTCAAGATAACATTTCAGTTGTGGGTTATGACTATTTGATTTAAATACAAGAATGTAAACACATAACTGCTTACACTACAATGCTAGAGTGTTTACAGTCTATATTATTCAGGGCAGAGTACATTTGTAACGTGATTAATCAACAGGGTTTTTAGTTCTGGTAGTTTCCAGCAATCAAAGGATGCATAGGTACCAAAACAGGTTACCTTGTTCATCCATTGACGGCTTTCACACCAGCTTTGAATCACATGCGGAATGTTATACAAGTTAGTAATACAGAAATTGATGATAGATAGTTACTGATTAAAACGGATTTAGGAGCTTATCAGTATACTTTTTAAATGATAATTTGTCTGTGATTCGGTGAGCTTCGGTAGATAAAGCATTCCACCTGGTCTGACATTTGTACAGTAATGAGTTATTGACCTTTGATAGTTTAGAGGATAATACCATCAGATTTCTCCTCCCCTTGGCGTGACTTCTGGTGCCCAGACTCCTATTGTCT
The DNA here is from genome assembly GCA_942159475.1 of Sthenelais limicola. NCBI lineage: Eukaryota > Metazoa > Annelida > Polychaeta > Phyllodocida > Sigalionidae > Sthenelais > Sthenelais limicola. The sequence goes on from OW804095.1 coordinate 86,660,560, forward strand.
AAATTATTGGGGTTTTGGGAAAGATAGAAGGAAATATCAAGTATATGCTTATCTCTCCGCTGTTGAAGGGGCCAAATATTAAGGAGTTTATGTTCACGATCTACATTGTCAAATTTAGATTTATTATATATAATTCGGAGGGCTCTGTTTTGCTGTGACTGCAGTTTCTGTAATAACGAATTAGGGGCAGAATCATATATGAAGTCACAAAAGTCGAAATTAGGGAGAATGGCCATCTTATAGAGATCGTGTTTCGCTTTGGATGTAAGGGAGTTTCTGGCTCTGAACAACAGCCCAATTTTTGCAGAAACTAAATTTAGGGTTTTTTGGGTGTGAGTCTTGAACGTTAAAAGGTCATCTAAAGTAAAGCCAAGGTATTTATACTCTTGAACCTGGTTTAAGGATTGGGAACGAAGTCTTATGTCAAGGGGGGGGTTGATGGATTTCTTTTTCGCAACGTGACTAAGGGCAAAAGACATTGTTTTGCATTTAGATATATTTAGAGATAATTTGTTAGCTAAACACCATGTATATACCCTGTCTAGATCTTGTTGCAAATGTTCATACAGTTGATTGATATTTCGGTTGTGGTAGTACAGAACCGTATCATCAGCGTAGTGCTGGAGTTGTGTACGTTGTATAACAGATTGCAAATCATTGATATATATCGTAAAGAGTATGGGCCCCAATATTGTACCTTGGGGCACGCCATAAGTAACTAAACCTTTATTAGAATTATTTCCATTTATGCGTACATATTGCAATCTATTTGATAAATAATTTTGGAACCACAGGTTAAATCTAAATTCCTTGTATGCCGTATTCGGATAATTTATTAAGAAGAATTTGGTGATGGACGGTGTCAAAGGCCTTGCTGAAGTCTAAAAATATTGTTTTATTGGATAATTTGTTATTTAAATTTGTGTAAATATTTTGAAGAAAGTCAGTTTGGGCTTGTTGTATAGAATGATTTGCACGAAAGCCATATTGAGCGTCACTGAATAAATTATTTGATTCGAAATGGTGAGTTATTTGAATTTGCACTACTTTCTCAAGTATTTTCGCCGGCAGGCTGATACAAGAAATGGGCCTGTAGTTATTGCAAGCCATTTTTCCACCAGTCTTGTAGAGCGGTGTGACTTTGGCAATCTTAAACACAGACGGAATTTTCCCTAGCAACAATGATAGGTTAATGATGTGGGTGAATTGATGACATAACGATAAAAGGCAAGTCTTCAGGATTTTTGAGGGCATGTTCTCAAGGTCTTGACACGGAGGTGATGTGAGTCATATATGAGAGAGGATCTGTGTCCCTTTGAGGTAGATTGTTGGCCAAGTTAGGGCCTACGTTTAGAAAGTGGTTATTAAAAGCGTCAGGGACCTCAGTTGGGTCTAACATACGATTATTTACCTCAAGGTTTATTGTTTCTGACTTTTTTGATTTTTCAGGACTTATAATAGGTCGTAAGAATTCCCAGTATCTTCTGGGGTCCTTATCGAAGAACTCGAGGTTTGATTTTACATAAGCTGCTTTCGCAGCCTTGCAGTCACGGTTTGCTTTATTACGCAACCGTTTAGCTTGCGCAAGCATTTCTATATTATTTGTTTTCTTGGCCAGTCTAAAAAGTTTATCTCTCTCATTCATGGTAGTTATTAGATCGTCAGACATCCATTTAGGTTTGGAACGCACCCTTCTAAACTCTGTTAGAGGACACATCCTGTCCAGATATAAATTTATGGTATCCAACATGGATGTCCAACATGCTTCCGGATCAGAGTTGTTGTAAAAGATACTCCAATCAAGATCTCTAAGAATGGCACAAAGTACATTCAGATCGAGATTCTTCGTGTTTCTTGCCCAAAAGGATTCTGTGCAATATCTATTTCTCGGCTTTTTACGCACTACAAAAATTGGAAAATGATCAGAAAGATTTATCATTATAGTACCCGCTGAACTGATGTAAGGACTATTCGAGTGGAAGTGGTCTATTATTGTGCTTGACTTTAGGGTGGTTCTGGTCGGTTGTTTGATGTGTTGGTTAAGTGAATAAGAACTGAAGAGGTTTCTAAGCTCAACAGATAAGATGCTTTTTGATGATTCAATTAATTTAAAGTCTAGGTTAAAGTCTCCCATTAGGTATAGTTCATGGGACGTATCTATTTTTGACAGTATGTTTTGTAGATAGTCGATGAAGGATTTAGTATTGCCTCCTGGAGGCCTGTACAAGTTTACCAAAGTGCATTTTTTGGCAAACCCTTTCTTTATTTGGACCACCTGAACTTCAATGTCATTATTTGACGTGTTTAGAAGTTTATAGTGTTCTGAGTCAACCACCAGATTGTTTCTCAAAAACATGCATAGACCACCTCCTCTCTTTTTGTTTGTCCGATCTTGTCTGTAAAGGCTAAATTCTCGGAGTTGTAACATATTATCGTGAATCGAATCATTCAGCCACGTTTCACAGAAGCAAAGTACATCAACGGAGGTATCATTGGTTAAAAGCTCAATTTGGTCAAAGTGTTTAAATAAACTTCTTATATTCCATGAGATCATTTTTTTTTTGTTTTAAAGGTTTTTATTCATAATATCCTGCCGTCGAGGCTCTTACAATTCTAAGACATGATCCATTGAATACCTTATATTTTATAGTTTTTTTGTTGTTTTCATACTTTCTATCACCTGTTCATTTTCCAAAGAAGCATTCATGCAACACAAGGTAAGATTCCACTTAACGACACCGTGCGCCTCTCTCACTTTGCATACCAATTATATTGTACGAATAACTCAAAAATATCAATATTGTTTTGTTCTGTTTTAAACAAAATGTAGGATTACATCAACCTTCACAAGCACACTTGAGGTCGCCTAACGCTATCAGGGATACATTGTCTCCATCTCTCGGATGTGCTCCTTCCACTGGCTCCCCCTACCACCTTTTTTACACGAGATTCTTTCACCATATTGTATAGCTCTGAAATATTTGCGCACCTCTCTTACAAATGACATAAAAACAATATCATTTTTGTGAAACAGCCTCTGCCTATGAATGTAGTTCTTTGCAAGGATAAACACCCAGTTAATAAAGTCAAAAACCCTCTCCCCCCTCATGGAACCCAACAGAATCTGCATTGGGTTTACAACATCAGCGGTGGCAGGCCGAAGGGTGTGAGAGCCGTCAAGCCAGCTCTTCACCTCCTCCCAAAACCTGCGCACCTTCTCACATGTATAGAAAAAGTGCACAATATCGTCGTCCTCATCACAGTACGAGCAGATAGGATAATCCTTAATCGTGATTCTACAAAGATATTTATTACAACCAATGTTCCTGTATAGAATTCGATACTGCAACGATAGCAATCTCGGTACCTTACATACTCTGAACGCACACATAAATCTCTTACACATTATGTTGGGAGTCGACATGGCATCCTCAATTCCGAGAATTCTATTCCACTCATCCATTCTCTCAATTATGTCAGGAAGATCCTCCACCACCAGCGCCTTATATATGTCTCTGATTTGGAAATTATAAATGTTGAAGAACTCCCCGTTAATCTCAAACCTGACAACTGGGCCTTCCCCCGCATTAGGGGGGGGGTCATCATCTTCTTCTAGGATAAGCCACCAGACAACGGGGACAGCAATCTTAAATTGAATCCTATCTAAAAAGGTTATGCTCTTTCCATATAATTTTTGAAGATCACGTGTTGAAAGTAGACTGCCGTCCTCCCCGACTAGGTCACCTACCCTTACAATACCGGCCCTTCTCCATTTGTCGTTGTCAACCATTTTACCACCAAGTAATACACATCGATTAACATGTAGCCTCTCCACCATCACATCATATTTTGACGCTGGCCATTTCTTGTAGTATACTCTCTCCCATACATCAAAGATCTCTCTATAAAAATCATTCAAGTACATTTTGGGTCTGCACCGACACAACATGATATCCTCTATGCACCTCCCATGGAAGGCTTCAAGCGTTTTAACCCATTTCGCGTCTTTGTTACCGAGAGCTCTGGCTACCCATTTAATTCTGTTGGCCCAGATTATTTCACGAATACTTCTCAGACTTAACCCCCCGTCCCCAACATTTTGTTTCAGATACTTCAAGGCCACTTTGCACTTTCTTGACCCCCACATGAGTGTTTTAGATATCTTCTCCACCTCTTTCACAAAGGCAGCATTGGTTGCTGCGACCGACATAACATGCTGGATGATTGGCAGTACTAGCGTATTATTGATAACAGCTTTACCCTTTAAGGACAATTGTCGTGGGGCCCATGCCCCCACTACCCCTCTCATCTTCTGCAGGGCTTCAGTGAAGTTTAAATCTGCCTCCTTGAGCTCACTGTCCGGATGTACTATACACGCTCCCAGTATCCTGAGATGGTCCTGAAACTTAACAAGAGCCAACTGAGCAACATTTCCCTCTACTGCTCCTATCTTTAAGCCCGCTGTCTTATCTTCATTCAGACGGAGCCCTGATGCCTCCCCGAACTCCCTCACCACCTCCAATGCCCTCTCCAGTGACTCAAAGTCCTTCACCAGTAGAGTTGTGTCATCTGCATACTGCACAATCTTGTGCTCTACCTCTCCAGTCACAATACCTCTAATTTGGCCGTCTCTTCTTATTCGATTACTCAGTAACTCCACCACAATAGTAAATAGGGCTGGGGAAATTGGGTCCCCCTGCTTGACCCCTCTACCCAGGTCAAACCATTCTGACACAAAGCCATTATTGCTAAAAGCAGCTTTGGACCCTTTGAGCAAAGTTTTAACCCACCGAGATATATACTCAGGAAAGTTGAAGTACTCCAAACACTCATACAAGAATTGCCAACTGACCGTATCATACGCTTTGCGGAAGTCGATAGCAATTATAAGCCCCTCATCATCCCCCTTCTTTAAAATATCAATTATATCGTGCACTCTTCTTATGCTCTCCCCAATGTATCTCCCCTTCATAAAGCCCGTCTGATCTTCGTCCACAATGTCCCCCAACACACTATAGATTCTGTCAGCTATGACTTTTGATATCACCTTATAATCCACATTGAGGAGGGTTATGGGCCTCCACCCCTTGATGTATCTCAGGTCAGTTTCCTTCTTAGGGATAACTGTGATAAGCCCTTTGCACTGCTCCCATGAGATGGATTCGCTATGTTCTACTGCACTGACCATGGCCATGAACATTGTTTTAATTTGCCCCCAGAAACACTTGTAGAACTCCGGTGTGAACCCATCACTTCCCGGGGACTTACCATTTTTCATCTCTTTTATTACTCTCCACACCTCCCTTTCCGATATCGACAGACCTAATCTCTCTCTCTCCCTCTCCCCCACCCCCCTCCCCCCTTCCCTTAGAAAACTATCCGCAGCAGCCCTTGACATCTCCCGTTTACTGTACAAGTCACTATAAAATACCTTACCCTCCCGCATTATCTCACTAGGGTCGCTTGTGAGCTCCCCATCCACAAACAGTCCAGCAATGCTCTTGCTTTTCGCTCTGATCTTCTCCACATTGAGAAAATATTTCGTGCATTTCTCCCCCTCCATCATCCATTTCACCCTCGATCTCAATAGGGCCCCCTCCGCCTTCTTAAGCTCAAATTCTCTCAGCTCTTCAATTGCCCCTCTCTTCTCCCCCCACTGTCTCTCGCTCAACACTCCCAATCTCTCAAACTCTTCCAGTCTCTTTCTTAACGCCCCCTCCCCCCTCCTCCTTTCCCTAGCTTTGCTCTTACAATATTTAATTGTATAATCCCTACACTTTGTCTTAAAGTGCTCCCATCTCAAGATGTCACACATCGAGCCATCCATCGCCTCCACCTCTCTGGCTATCTCCCCCACCCCATCCCTGTACTCCTCATCCTCAATTAAGCTACAGTTAAACTTCCAGTATCCCTTCCCCCTCTTCCTCTCCATCGTCTCCACCTCCACCCATATCCTCTTATGATCAGATTGTACGCTGAATACAACTCCCCCTCCCACCCCCCCTCCCCATGAGAGCAGTGTCCAGAAGGATATAATCCAGTCTGGACTTCTGCTCCTCACCCCTATACCACGTTGTTTCCCTCTGATCTAAGCAATACAGGGAATCGCTGACTCCCAGGTCCTCCATAAAGGTCTGAAGAGCCAGCGAGTTCTTCTCCATCGGGGAATTAACCACATCTATATTAAAATCACCCATTACACATAATGAGTCAAACTCAAGGGAGGTTATGATCTTTTTAACCTCCTCCAATTTATTGAGTTGTATCTCTCCAGTACATGCATTTGGAAGATATACTGACATAAAGCAATATTTGACATTACATATTTCAAGAACAACATACACAATTCTCCCCTCAGTATCTTTACCTTTGGAGATCACTCTGGCATCTAGATCAGTCGAACATAATAACATAACCCCTCTGGCATTGGACTCCCCATGACTAAAGAAAATTTTCCCACCCCATTGACTGGTCCATACTCTCTCCGATGCTGAGGTACTATGTACCTCTTGGAGTGCAATAATAGAATCATTCAATTCATGCAATGTATTAAAAATAGCTTTCCGCTTTATAATTCCAGCCATACCATTTACATTAAATGATACAAAATTTAGAGATCTTTTCCCATCATTAGAGTCAAAACTATTTGTCCCAGTTTTACCGCCGGGGTCGGTCCCATTAATTATATTCCCATTGTCAGTTAGTCTTGCCGCATTACCCGCTTCAGATGAGGACGCCATGTTGGATCTTGTATAAGGAGTTCGTTACTTTATCGATCTAAATCATTCTGCTCACTGTCCTCCCTTGCCATTTTTCTCCGCATTAATCTTGACAAGGTAATCACGCACTCGAACCCACTGTTTCCCAAGAAGGTTACCCTCCTTGGGCCACAGTTCACGCTTCAGAACATCAGCATGTTTTAATCCCATTCCGATGCCCCACACTGTATCCTGCGGCGAGGCTTCAGCTAAGTACTTGACACCAGAGCTCAGCACACATCTGGCAATGTAATCGTTACAGTCCACTTTAGCTTTTAAGCCATTGTAGACTATGTCCGGCACTCTCTTGAACCATTCTAAGTACAATTTTGTACCCTCTCTTTTTGCCTCATTTAGGATGCCCTTCAGTGCCATCGGGTCCCTCATCGACAGCACTCCATTTGCTCTACTGTTCTCACCCAGAGCTCTCAGGCACGATACAGCTAAGTAATTTTCCATAGAAGTGTACATCTGCCCCCCTACCACGAAATCCGCCATGTGGTGGTTGGAGAAGGGGGAGTCCCCTCCAAAAAAGGCCAACGAATATAAATCTTCCACCTTTGCAAGAGAGGACGGATTCAGGTGGTCGGGCAGGGTGTCCAGACGATCGTAATATATCACCTTCCCATCTAGGTAGATGTTTCCGTCGTTCTGATAGGCATCACCATACAGCCTAGAGGCTCTAGCCTTTCTCACTATGTATTCGGCCTTAGCCACCCGTTCCCTAAGGACTTTAGGGAGGTCCCTCTTCATATATATCCTCTCACCATCACCATTTAGAGAGAAGGTTCTGAGCTCCAGCCTCTTTTCCCAAGCTTCATCGGCCTGGGCTATAGATCTGTACCTGATTTTAATCGCTTTGCCAACTCTATACCCTCTTATTCCTTCAGGTAGATTTAGCTTTAGAGCCTTGGCATATATGAGCTTCATTGACTCCTCCATATGCGCCTTATCTTTATCAGAGTCCTCCAGCATGGAGACCCCTTCGAAGATCAAACAATTTCTAAGCTTCTCTTTTATCGACTGTAGCCTCTCCTCCTCCTGCTTCCTGGCTTCCTGAGCCATGGCTAAGAAGGCTTTATCTTCTTTCACTACTGCATTTACTTTCAGGTATTTAATCACATCCTCCTGCTTCTGAAGCTTTTTCTCCAATTGTGTGATCCTCACATCTCTCTGTCTGTCACCCTCCTGTATCGTAGTGATACTGTCAGCATTTGCTTTTGTCTTGGCCTTGTTCTCCTTGATGGTGGTTGTTAGGCCAGATATTTCACTGATCTTCGCTGACAGTCTAGCTTCTAGGCCTTTCATAAAACCACAACTAGCCGCAGCATTGTCGTCAACATCACTTTCCTCTCCATAGTCTGACGTGATCATGGACGTGTCCTGTGACCCCATCTCACTAGCAGCTCGTTTAACTTTTTTAGGCGGCCTTTCTTCCACCTCTTCAGATCCCGATGGTTTTGCAACCTTCTGAGATCCCTTGTTCGGTCCTGATGTAAACATGCCCCCTTCTACCTTCAATACTTAGTTTAGCTAGCAATTGTAACTAAGATTCACAGCTTCCACTTTATACACACTGCTGCTTAGGGCCTATTATGTCTAATCAGCTTATCTGATATTTTATAGTACAGTCACAACAACTATTTTGCCAGGTCCTCAGCTGACGTAATATCCTTTGCAGCCTAGCCTTACTTACTGTTGCTTGCACTAGCAAAAGTCCACCAATTATCCTTTATTTTAAAAGCAAACTTTGCATCCAGAAGAAGTTTAGCCGCCAGAATCGTTGAGAACATTTGTTTCCTGTGATAAATTAGTTGCTTAGAGTTAACCTTTTAAATTGTTGACTGACATCCATTGATCCCACCGCCCAACCTCCATCACCACCCGGGAGACACACGCCGTGGCCACGGCCACTATACACGTTGTGTTGATGTTCATATAGAAGGCTTGTCAAGTGTTTTGGCTGGCTATGTCTGCCGCCGATCTCTGGCCCAGCCATAGAACGACGCAGACAATTAGATTATATATTTTGTTACCTTTTTTAATGTGATAATCCTAGATTCTTTACGTTTGTTTTGACACCATTGACGAGCGTGGGGCTTGCCTCGCCGGAAGTAAACCCAGAACAAGAGCATCGCGCATGCGCAGAGGAGACTACTCCCTATGGAAATCCTGGCGTAGGTTTACTGGGCCAGGCAATGGTGGCGAGTTGAGAAGCTTGGGATGTGTCGTTCGTCGTAAATTTTTTGGTTTTTTGTACGGCATCGTATAGACATTCTGACTGGCTTGTTCGGTATAGGAGGAGCTAACTAGAAAGAATGTGTGAGCGGTTTTGGACGAACCCGGGACAAATTCCGAACTAAAGTGTTTTCTTTGCGCCCCTTATCCTAGTTCCGTTCTTTTGGGGGTATGGAGGGCCTGGTGTGGTTTTTGAGAAGAAGCTGCGCTTTTGCAGGCAAAAGGCGGTTGTGGCCCGATTGGTCTAGCGTTGACTGCCTGAGGCCTGTGGCCATTCGTGACGCCGTTCACAAACTGGCACTTGGGGCTAGACTTGGTATAATATACAACAGTAACTAGGTCACTGAGAACCTGGAGAACCAGACTCGTAGTCACCTCTAGGATACAGCTATGTTTCAGACCAATTAAAACCAGTGAGCACTATGTGAAACAATTTAAGTCACTTAGAATGAAACAAGGATTAGTCCTACTTTGCAGATGATGAGCTAAGCTCACTGTCCCTATAAGCTGTGTCCTATGCTTTGCTTTGCCTAGCGTGGTTGGTAAGGCCAAACCTAGCGTGGTTGGGAAGGCCAAGAGAAAAAGTTCCTATGTCTATATGTTTCTTGTCTAAAGGAGCGTTTTGAAACTTTGAGTGAATCTGAGCTCCAACTATTAGGTTGTGAATCGTTGAAATACTAGCATATCATGAGCTGAACCATACAGGGTTAAAACAATGTTTATATTTGGCTTGCTTACTGCGTTGTGGTTTGAAGAAGTGTGGGTGGAAACAGATTCTGTCTGTTGGCCTGATTAAATACCGAAGCTTTGCAGGGTTAAATATTCAATCTTTACATGCACACTTATATCCTGCGAAAAACAAGTCACCACTGGCTGGATGGGTTATTACAAGCCCTTTATGAGTCCGTATTTCACTGATCTCCAATTGTCTTGTGTAGCGTGACTGCACATGTGTGCATGAGCGATAATCAAGGTTGTTGATACTCTAGGGTGAAGGATGCGTTCATGATGGTGTAAATTAATGCACACTAGCTGTTAAAACGTCTGTGTATTGTCTCTAGCTGATTTTGTCAGTTCAGATAGGCTATGCACATAATGTCCTTGTCAGAAGTCACTAAAAATCTGACATATACTGGCTCATCCAGTTTATTGGTACTCCAGGGTGTAGGGTGAGTTCAAGATGGCGAATGCACCCAAACGACCACGCTAGCTTCCTAAAATGTCCGTGTATTGTCTCTAAATGATTTCATCCAGTCAGAAAACAATGCACGTGATGTCCTTGTGGGTTAATGGTACCAAAGTCACTTATTTTCCGAATTTCACTGGATCTGAAAGAAAAAAGGGGTGAAAAAGGCCGGAGCCTGCCAAGCACACGTTTTCTCTCAGAAACTAAACCGGAAGTCATCCATGAGATCATTTTAATACCTTTCAGATTGTTTAGCTCATTAAAAGATTGTAGCGCTAGGCTGCTATTACTCGAATCCATAGTTTCCACTGTTCTATGGAAGGGAGCGAATAGTAATTATGATAATAGGGTTAAACATACCACACAATAAGAACATCAAAATTTGTACACTCATTCCTTTTAACAGTAAGGAGAAGTAAGTCGAGTACTCAAACTCTGTAAGTTATTAAACATATTTAACAAGCGTTGTACATACTTAACAGATGTCGCATATTAATGCTAATTTAACAGTAGTTGCATATTCATTAATGATTCGAAGAAATGACGTAGTGGCAAGGCAGACTGGCGGGCTGGTTGAGTACCAGAACAGGTTACCCTTCCTACCCACCAGGTACCTAGTCACATTGACAAATATTCAGGAAAAAGGATTTCAAGATTGTAGGCTCATATCAGATACATAATACATGGCATTGTAACATTGCAGTCACAGAGATACTACTCGATATAGTTGCAGGCTTATAGTGTAGTGTAGTGGGGCCAGTGAAGACAGACCAAAGGGGCACCAGAACAGGTTACTCGCTTCTGGTGATATCCAATGACCCCTACTACAGCGTTCATTATGGATACTGTAATAATACCACCATACGATTTAACATAATATTGTCTTATCAGCAGGTCACTATGTAATGTGATTATTACACCATCATTCAAAATACCATAGTAACGATTTAATTATTGAGTTAGTTGTATGATCATTACCCGTTTTGGGAGCATAGCTTTACTGGGCATTTTGAAGGGACAGCTTATTAACATCAAGACACTTTTTGTTTTAGTTGATATACTACAAGTTGGACCTTATTCACAGTACGCTATAAATATCCACTTGAAAACACATGTTGACAGTCAAGTGCCAAGTGGGAAGCATTATAGATCAGTGAATTATTTAGAAGGCACTAATTGATGATAAGTAGTATGTATTAGATTTTAGATTTAGTTACTAAATCTAAAACTAAGAAGGAACTTGGCCGACCAGTCCAGTTTGAGAGAAATTATAATAGGTTGTCTACAGTTGGTCAGTTCATTCAGTTCATTCAGGCATTTTAATATTAAGATTAGAGATTAGTAGTGTAGACTTTCACTATGGCTTTCGCCCAATAGTCCTGTAACACTGGGGTCAGATGACAACCATCTTCAGAGAGAGTGGTGTAATTATGTGTATAGGACTTATTATTGCAGTGATATCGATGTGTGAGTCTTTGCGTCCAAGGTGTCAGTTCATCGTGCCCTATGTTGAAATTTTTTATGATTCCTACTGCTTGTTCAATCTGAGTGTTTAGTTGGGGCTGAAGGGGGTCTACAGGGACATCTTCAGCGATTACTAACCCTCTACGGATATCACGTCTAGCATTAAACTGGCTGATATTCATGCCAGTTATAGGTGCAAATGATACGTTGGTAAGCCTGTTGGAGTGGTTTGAGACATAACTATGCGAGGTTTCAAGGTCTCTGGCTAGGTGTTCCTCCATTTCCCTATCTTCTAGGTGTCGAAGTGTGACTGTACCTGTCTCATGACTTTTGATCGTCAAGTTGCAAAGGCCCGCAATGACAAACACTTGATGAGGGGAATACCGATGTAGCTTCCCAGTTGCAGCTTGGACTGATTGAAGGATGGTGGAGCCAGGTAAACATGATGTTACTACTTGAACTGAGTCGCTGAGTCGTTGTCGTAGAGAGGGAGCGATGGGGCCAGCTCTCGAATCTCCGATTACCATGATGGTATTGATGTTGACATGAGCGATATTACAGAGTTTGTAGGGTGACTCGGGATTCAATAACGTATTGGTTATTAAAACTTACTGTGAGCGTGACTATAGTTATAGTCGATCTACTTCCGTCTTGACCTTGGTGAGAATATTTCCACATATGTTTTTACCAGTGAAAACTGCCGATTTTAGAGTAGAACACTGTCCGTCTTTTGTTAGGATTCTCGGCAGGTTCATGCCCGTGGCCCATTTCCGGTCCGGAGTCATCTCGTAGAAGTGAGACTGGGGCAATGCGGAGAGTTTCATTTTAAGATCGCGGTTTTGAGCGAATTTCTCTCTGATTATTTCCTCCAGTACTGTCTCCTCTACTTTGGTCCATTCCGGCGATGTTTTCAGTTTCCTTCTAGCTTTACTCTTGACATCGTACGGGTTCGGTTGTTTCCGTAATTCTTCGGCCAACTCTGTCTGACCTAGAAACAGCGCCTTGCTTGATTGGAAAGCATGTTCCGCTGAATCATAGGCCAGACCTTTATAGACAAACTTCGCGGGATAGAAGTTGGACAGAAAGCAGTGTTCACTACAGAACCCAATGCCTTTTCCTTCGTCAACCAAGACTGATCGTGCTTCAGCTGGTTTACATTCTTCTGGAAGTTCGGAGAGATCCCTTATTGTGTACGCTAGCGGCTCAGGAGACCAGACAACCAGGTGGCTGCCCCTATGATCTGACTTGACATTATTTAGGCGCATCAGCTGATGGCAGTCTCGTAAAAGATTGAACTCGTGCGATGGGACTCGAAGGCCTTGTGGATTTATCTCAATGTTGGCAAATCTGACATCAGATCGCTTGATCTTAGGAATATTATCTATAGCGGACAATATCTTCTCTGAATTGGAGCGCACATAGACCAGCCTCGTGACTATATCGTTCAACAGACCTATTCTGTACACAGCGACTATTTCCTTGGTATTAAAGCCCGGATCCGAGAGTTTACAGATTGTGTGAACTGTATTTATTATATCGTCAACACCTAGCTCAGTAATGTTATCAATGACTAATACCTTGCGAGATTTTGGAGTAGTTGGGGCATTTGTACGGGGCCGACGTTGTGATGGAACTGTTGACGGGCCCTGTTGTTGCATAGGCGCTGGACCTCGCCACTGCCTGCGAGGGGGACCTTGATGCCAAGGCATCGGTGGACCATGCCACGGCATGGGGCCTGCAGGAGGACGTGGAGGACCATCTCCTCTAAACCCATCTCTCATGTAACCGAATGGCGGGAATACATCATCTCTTTGGATGGAATTCAACTTGAAATCCGTGAATTCCTTCAGTTCATTCAGAGATGTAGTAATATTATCAGTGTTCAGCTTGTTGTGATCGTTAAGCAGCTTTAGCTCTGATTTTATAGCTTCCACCGAGAACTGATTTTCATCTACAACTTTGGAGGACGATATAGTTTTCTCTAATTGTGAAATACGAGCATCAAGTAATTTTGAGAGACTAGTTACATCATTATGAACTTTCATTAGATCTGAGCGAAGAGAAGATATCGATGTATCAAACAGGAGTCGCGTGTCAGACATCTGTGACTCGATGGCTGAGGATATTATAGGTGTCAGTCTGTCACAAATAGCGTTAAGTAGACTGTCATGCTCATGGCTGTTGTGACTCGGGTCCTCCGGTTGGGGGACAGTGGGAGAATCAATGCGAGAGTGAAAGTCAGTGCCGGAATTACCTACTTGAACAGATGTAGTCGAGATGGGGTTATCTAAAGCATCCCCTTGTGTTTGAAGATTATTGAAGTTATCATGGTTCCCCATATTATCTTCAAACTTTAGCTCGTCATCAGGTTGCGGAGGAGGGCTCTCGTCGTCATCAGAGCTCAGATGGCTTGAGTTAAGTTGTTCGCCGCTGATATGATCGTCGTGATCTAACTTTGGGTTATCATTAAGATTCAAGTTTGGAGTGATATCTAAGGCTTTACGCAAGAATGTGTCCTCATAATCATCAAAACTGCCCGAGCACGAGTGGATAGTTGCCATATCTTCATGGCTGGCTGACATTAATCCATGAACTTTAGGAGGACTCATGTCGCCAGACTCGGATCGATTCATCTCCATTCGAACTGGAACAGGTGTATGAGGGGGTGAAAGCTTAACAGTCTTGTCAAGTAATATTGGACTAGCAGGTAGGTCGGCATTTACTAGATCTTTGGTTGTTGAAGCAAATTGAAAAGCTATTTCAGGGTCAGTTGAGAGGTGTGGTTGTTGGCTGATGCTGTCATCGAGGTCTCCAGAACTCCCAACTGGGGTAGAGGTTAACAATTTATCTTCGGTGGAGGGCATTAATCCAAATAGCCCATTGAGCATATTTGACACAGTTGATCCCTGTGACATATTTGTAAAGATGTCTGTTATAATGTCTAGTTTAGATTTAGATTCAGTATTGTTATTTGAGCGATAATACGTCAAGGGCGACGCCGAGTCCGTCTTTGATCGCCCAACGCGAGAGATCAAAGGTTGAGAATTTTTAAACAGCGAGCTTTTGGTACTTGCGGCCAATGCAGAGAATGTGAGTCGGAAATATTAATCCATGTATCACGATTGTCCTATACAGTCTTTTGATGGGTTGTGTGGCTAGCCTAACCCTTGCAAAATGCAATTTCAGCGCAGGAGCGACGTGGACGTCATGTTCAGCGCGTGGACGTCAGAAAAAAGCTCCTTGAATGAGAGAACATTACTACTTTGTCACCCCCATCTGCTGGTATAAATTCGTAGAGTAGATATTGACCATTCTGTTCAACACCTGCGATTGTTCCATCTATCCACTGAGATGTAATGAAAGCCTGCGCTTTCGCCGACATAAAAACTCTGCACGTTCGCCATGCTTGTTTATGTTTTGCTACTGGTGTTAATGTCCATTATGGATTTAACATATCTCATTACCCTAATCGATTTTTAATGTATGATTAATTACAGAGTTATTAATGTGTTACAACCCTAATGTTAAAAACATGCATTTGTTAATGAATTTATGTATTACTGTGAAATGTATCATTTGGATGTGTAAATTGTATTTGAGTAGTCTGGTGCAATGATTTATGCTGACGCGATGTTCTAAGCTGAAGCAATGATTTATATTGTGAAAGATGTAGGAGCTATTGCTCACAGAGAAACACAGCAGGGTTCCCAGGAATTGCACCTAAGGGTGTAACCAGGTTATAAAGGTATTATTTCACCATGTACTCTCACAATCCTGTAATATGTCAGCACTTATTCTGCTATCCAGGCAAACGTTTTCTGAACGAATTTATGTGAATCCAGTCAGGAATTCATGGTATAAAAGGGTCCTCCCTCCAGTCAGTCAGTACCATCTACTACCTGGACCTGGAAGCTGTACCACCACTATCTACTAAGGAGGACTGACTGGAACCTATACAAACTGAAACCCTGGGGAACCTCTGCTCTACTAAGGATATATATTGTAACCACTAAGGACTTATTGTAAACCTACCCCTTGTTACTCTACAACATTTGAATAAAAGCCAGCTATTCAGCACATCTCCAAGATCCCTCTCTACTTGAGTTATTCTTACAACTTGACTAGTTCATATAAGATAACTACACAACACTCCCATTTGGACTTAGCCAGTTATTGAACCTCACGAATCTCCCAACAGCTATTGAGTATCTTATCATTAAGTGTCCCCGCTCCCTAGACACTTACATCTGGTGGACAACCCGGATTTGGAGATAGGACATGGAATACAAGCACTACATCGAGATTAATGGCTAACAATCTTAAACCTAGGCCAAAAAATAGAGCAGACGCACGACTCAGTTGCACAACAAGAGGGGGTTTTAAGGACAGAGATACAGGGGTTCCAGAGCAGTCACCTAAGCTATCACTACTCCAGGAGAGAAAAATTACGACAAGCCAGAAGAAGAATTTGATAGACGCCGACGTTCCAGGCCAGGACCTGCACAGGACGGACGAACTCATACACGACAAAGCAGAGGAACTAATTACCGACACAACCTACGACCTAGAAGAATTAGATGAGTCGGACGAGACAGAAACTATAACAGACGACTCAGACAGCCAGGGCAGCCAAGACGATTTGAATAGGACTCTCATCCTGGAAGAAGGAGGGGGAGGAACACGTGCTCCGCTCACCCAAGGTCAGTTATACTTTCAATACCAAGGAGATCGGGCGGAACAACTGCGTGAATACCAAAGACAAGCAGACGCAGATACCTTAGCAAGAAATATACTCAGGGAAGAACAGGAGGAAGGAAATCGTCTAGCACAAGAAGAAGAAGATAGAATTCGCAGAGAACAGATAGAAGAGGACAGAATTCGCAGAGAACAGATAGAAGAAGACAGAATTCGCAGAGAACAGATTGAAGAAGACAGAATCCACAGAGAACAGATAGAAGAAGACAGAATTCGCAGAGAACAGATAGAAGAAGACAGAATTCGCAGAGAACAGATTGAAGAAGATAGAATTCGCAGAGAACAGATTGAAGAAGACAGAATCCACAGAGAACAGATAGAAGAAGACAGAATTCGCAGAGAACAGATTGAAGACAGAATTCGCAGAGAACAGATTGAAGAAGATCTACAGAGAACAGTTAGAGGAAGATAGGATCCATAGAAGAACAGAACAGACTTCGCAGGGAACAGGACGAGGAGGCAGAGCAGAATATAAGGGCTCAGGAAGAGGAAGAAGAGAGAAATTATAGGGCTCAGGTGGAAGAAGACAGGAGGGCACGACACGCAGCAGTAGCAGAAAACCGCGCTCGCAGAAACCAGCAACAAAACCAGCAACAGCATCAGCGACAAGACATCCACGTCATACAACCTCAGATAATTGTCAATCAACAACAGGGGGAACAACGTGACATACACGGGGAGGAGGAAGAAGAAAACGAGGTAGAAGTTATGGCCGCAATAGAAAATAGGATACAGGCATTAGTGTCTCCCCCAAAGTTCTCCGACCTGAAGGGAGAAGACCCTCGAACATTCATAGAAGATTGCAGCGCGTTGGCACACAGACTATACCAAGACGACGTTAATCAATTATGCACGCAATTCGCCTCATACCTTGGGGGATCAGCTAGGTACTGGTTCATAATCGTGTCAAATCCAAACGAGTTTGCGGACTGGGAACTACTGAAGACAGCTTTTCTGGATAGATACAAACATCTATCAGAGATGGACAAAAGGGCGCTGAGACAGGTGAATATGAACGAAGGGGATAATCTCACAGATTTCATAAGAGAATTCCAGGAGAGAATGGTAAAAGCAGAAGTAGCAGACCAAAACCAAATGAAGGAACACTTTCTGGCTTCGATCCTTCCACGACATCGCGTAATGCTGGTAAACAAACAGCAACTAACGCTTACCAAAATGATGGAGTACCTCCTCCAGCGAGAAAGGAGCGCTCCGACGTCCACAGTAACGGCAGACGATCTGAAGAAAGTACAGAAAGCCATAGAGAAATCAATGGAGAAATCAATGGAGAAGAATATGGAGAAGAACATAGCCAAATTGGAGGCAACGATCAAGCAACAACAGGTATCAGCAGTCGCCGCAGCGCAGTATCAAGAAGTTCCATACGACAACAGCAATAACCAGACCTCCGATGCTCCAAATGGCGAACAGGTGCCTCGAGTTCAACAACAGTGGCAGTTAGCACCGATGCAGTATAACAACAATACCTGGGCACGAAATGCCAACACCGCTCCGCAAGCTCCAGCATTCCACAATAATCCGGGACGAGGCAGGGGAGGACGAGGCAGAGGCTACCACAACGGCCAGGGTGCATGGAGACAGGACGGGCAGCAGCAAGGCAACGGGCTTCCGCGTTTCAGACCTGAAGTTAAGTGTTTTAATTGTAACAATTTTGGTCATAATCGGAGTAATTGTCTGGCTCCAAGGTTACCAGATTTAAGGGAACAGAGGCCCCCCATAACTAAACAACAGGTGGGTGCAGTGGGGATCGGACCGCCTCCACAAAAAGCATCGCAGGGACCATTTTTTGTCACGGATCACCCAAACTAACATCTCTCCCCTCACTAGGACAGGTGGGAGGGAGAGAGACAGAGGGAGATCCGGATGGCATGTCCATAGACCCTGAGACTAGCCTACCAGGGAGTAGGGGTGAGGAAAAATTGGGATATCCCCATTTGTTGTTGGATGTTTGTCACGTAAACAATTCTTGGGACTATTTTTCTATAAATATCAACACTCTATGAATGTATATATGTATGGTTCAAGGGTTAACACATTGGTAGACACGGGAGCATCACTGTCTGTAATGAGTCAAATCATGTATAACAAAATAAATGCCAACAAGCCGATTATGACGGCGATGCCCGTCAAGAGGTGCGTCCTTGCAGACGGTAGATTGGTCAGGGGCTATGGCCCTTGCTCCATGAAAATAAATATGGCTAACTCAAGGTATCATATCAAAGTCACCATTTGGCCCGAGCTATTCTTTGGACTTGACTTAATTATGGGTAGGGAATTCTTAATGGAACACGAATTACATTTAAGCTATAGGGGTTGTGCAACTAGAGAAAATCAGGTGGCCACAGTGCATATGCCACACGATACGACCATTCCCCCAATGACAGAAACAATAATAAAGGGAAATATTATAGGCGAACAGAACTTCCCAAATGGGTGCGAAATCTGGTTCGATTTTGAAGACAAGATAATGAGAAGGGGTTAATGACGACTAGGTGCATAGCAAACGTGAAAGACAATATGATACCAATACAAGTAATGAACTGTTCTGAGTTCCCAGTCCAGATCAGCTCAAAAACACATTTGGGGTGGGTAACCCAAAACGGTTTCGAAGAAATACAACCGGAGATAAATGCCTTGCAGGAGAGCGAACCCCAGGAACCAAGTCCTGAGGGTTTGACACCTAAAATAGATATGAATACATCCTTCATCTCCGACTCTCAAAAGGAGAAACTGGGGAATTTATGTACTGAATACAGCGACGTTTTTGTGGGAAAGGATGGTATGTTGGGATCAACCAATATTTTGGAACATAAGATTAAATTGAAAAAAGAATACGACGTGGTTCATAAGCTCCCCTACCGCCAGTCACCTGTCATGAGAGAAATGATGGATAAACTGGTCGAAGAGCAACTTAGACAAGGGGTAATAGAAAAATCCTTCGGGGGAGCTTGGGCTTCACCATGCTTCATAGTGGCAAAGGGAAACGCAAAGCCTGGGGATTACAGACAATGGAGGCTTGTCTGTGATTTTAGAGGGCTAAATTTGGCCACGGAACCACAATTTTTTAACATCCCTAGAATAGACAATGTATTAGACTGCGTAGGACAACATGCACCGACAATTTTTTCTTGCCTGGACTTGCAGTCTGGGTTTTTTCAAGTCGATATATGCAAAGAAGACCGCGATAAGACGGCTTTCATAACTTCCTCCGGCACAAAATACAGATATACAAAGCTGCCAATGGGTATGACCAACAGCCCAAGGACATTCCAGTTGTTAATGGACATGGTTCTCGAAGGCCTGAAATACAAAACATGCCTAGTATATTTGGATGATATCTGTGTGTTCAGTCCCAACTTAGAACAACACTTAAAAGACCTTGAGGAAGTGTTCAGGAGATTGAGGCAGTCGAACCTCAAACTCAAGCCATCAAAGTGCATAATGTGCAGAAATAAGATTAAGTTCCTCGGACACACACTCTCGGCTGAAGGGATTGCACCACACGAGGACAACGTGACGGCACTAAGAAATATAGCAGTCCCCGTGAAAAGGCTGGACATCCAACGGTTTTTAGGGATAGTTGGGTATTACAGAAAATTCATCAAAAACTACGCAGTAAGATCAAAGCCATTGACCATGCTATTAAAGAAAGAGCAGGCATGGATATGGGATGAACCACAAGAATTGGCTTTTCAAGATCTGAAACGGGCACTAATTGAAGGGGGAATAATCTTGGCATTTCCAGACTTCGAGAAAGAATTTATTCTCGAATGTGACGCGAGCTCAACGGGTCTAGGGGCAACCCTGGCCCAGATGGGCCCTAATGGCAAGAAAAGACCAGTGGCTTTTGCAGCCAAAACCTGGAGTGAGGTCGAATCTAGGTGGAGCACTACTGAACAGGAGCTCCTTTCAGTGGTATGGGCCGTAAAATACATCAGAGTGTATCTGGAAGGTAGAAAATTCATATTATATACAGATCATTCGGCCCTTTGTTCTCTGTTAAACAATGACAAATCAAAAGGAAAATTTGCAAGGTGGATTATGTTACTGAGGGGTTTTGAATTTTCAGTCAAACATATTTCAGGCAAGGAGAACATAGTCCCAGACCATTTATCTCGATCAGCTTACACTACAGACCCAGATCCCACCCCCCTATCCGAGTTACTGCCAGTCCACGCAATAGCACCTGACTGTAACCAGAAGCCCAAATCTAAACCCGCCAAAATGACAGGGAAAAAACCAGCAAAAATAGAATTAAATGAAATTGATAATTGGGCAACTGACAGACAGGTTCTGAGCAACAACCAATTAAAAGACCCATTCACAGGCCCAATAATGACATACCTGAAAAATGGCTCACTGCCAAGTAATGAGCAGCAAGCCACAGCGATTCTTAGGTCTGAGCCCGATTATTTTTTGCACGAGGAACTACTATTCCGGTTCCCAGCTCCATCGTCCCATGGAGTGCAGAACTCAGCACAACTTGTAATTCCCAAAGAAACAGTCCCCATACTATTATCCATGTACCACAAATCAGAAATAATGGCCCACTTAGGCCCCAGTAAAATGATACCAATACTAAGAAGGAAATACTTTTGGAAGTCTCTGTATAAAGATGTGCGTGAGTTCTGTGATTCCTGTGAAATATGCTGTCAAAAGAGGAGAATGACTAGACCAATACGAGCCCCTATGGTTATACGGGACCCGGCCACTCACCCGTGGGAGTCGGTGAACATGGACGCATTAGAGAATCTTCCTCAGACTAAAACAGGAATGAGACACATAATTAATGTGTGCGACTATTATAGCTGTTTCGTCGTCTCAATACCGGTGACAGACCTTACGGCGGACACCTTGATAAAGAATTTCTTCAATCACATCATATTAAAGTATGGGGCAGTAAGGAGGATCGTATCAGACAATGGTTCATTATTTATTAGCAAGGCATTCGCTGATTTCTGTCAGAGGGCAAGAATAAAACACTCGTTCATCACCTCACTTAACCCAAAAGCCTCGGGATTGGTCGAGAGATGTAACAAAAACGTGTTAGACAAATTAAGATTCCTGGTGTCAGATTCACAAGACAACTGGGATGAATGCTTGGCATTGATTAATTATATTATTAACATCTCACCAGCCCAGGCAAATGGGTGTAGCCCATTCCTGCTTCTATTTGGAAGGGAGGCTTTGTTGCCCTTGGAAACAAAATTAGTAGACCCGTTGGAAGATCCTAAGTCTAGAAGAGAGGTTTTTAGTGACATTTTACAGACTCAGGAAAAAGCAGAGATAGTGGCTAGGGAAATTCTGTTAAAAAATCAAGAGGCTACAAAGAAAAGGTATGATGAGAAAGCTTTCTGTCCAGATTTACAGATGACAGACATAGTATACCTCTACTGGCCCCGCGTACCCAAGCCAGGCAAACAGAAATTAAAATTGTATAGTATATATCAGGGTCCTTATGTAATAGTCTGTTTCGTAACAGAAAAAACAGTAATTTTAAAAAGAATTAAAGACGGCAAGATCCTGACAAAACCAGTTACAATAGACAGACTGAAGAGAGGAAAAGTCAGAAATCAGAATATTTGTAAATGGGATCCATTAACAGGACCATTTAGGGACCCAGAGATCTTGGAGGAAACAGATTTCCCGGAGCCGCCTCCGGACATAGAGGAAGAGGGCCCCCAAACGCAGGAGGAAATAGTTGGGGAAGCAGAATTCGCAGGGAATTCTGACTTATCAAATAGCGCCAGCCCGGTACCAAGAGCGACAAAGATCAGAGATAATGGAGATCCTGAATATTATGAGATAATTGATGTGCTAGATGTAGTGAAGGTTAGGGATCATGGATTAAGATTTCGGATAAAATTTAAAGATAAATCAGTCCAGTGGGTAGAGGAAGATTGCTTAAATAAAGCCGACAAAGAGAAATACCTAGACCGATCGATGGAGGCAAGGCCTGTCCCAAGGTTATTGAGGAACATGTAGATTTATAAACAGAATGGCAAGTTTTAGAATTATAAATAGGGTAGATTGCAAGGAGGAGAGTCCATAAAATAGGGTTAGAAAAAACTTAGAAGGAAACTGATTAGTGAGAGTAGAGACTCACGCGGTAGGATATGGCTGCAAAAGGGGACAATGGGAAAAATTAAAATTAGTGAGTGTAGAGCCTCACGCGGCAGTAGATGGCCGCCAAGTGGAAATGGAAAAAGAAAAAAAGAATTAAAAATATAAAAAATAAAGAGGAATAAAAACAAAAACAAAAACAAAAAAATAAAATAAAAAGTAAAAAATAAAAATAAAGAAAATTAAAAATTAAAAAGAAGAATAGGGAACCTCCAGCGGTAGAATATGGCCGATAAGAGGAAATGAAAAGAGAAGAATAGGGAACCTCCAGCGGTAGAATATGGCCGACAAGAGGAAATGGAAAGAAAAGAATAGGGAACCTCCAGCGGTAGAATATGGCCGATAAGAGGAAATGAGAAAAAAATAAGAATAGAGAACTTAGGGAAGAAAGTGAGGGAAGAATCTCACACGGTAGGATATGGCCGCTAAAAGAAGGGAATGGAATATGACGTCACATGGCAGGATATGGCCAAAAAAGAGAGAAGTTAGAATAAAAATTTCGGAAATAAATTATGATGTTCCACTGGCCAACTCTCGTAAAATCCTGAAAGGGTTGTCCTCACGGATCTGAACTAAGAATCATGGTCTATGAGGAATTAATCCATGTTGGAGCCTAGCTAACTCTGACAACTTCAGGACTGGGGTTGTGAAATTCCCCAGACGGGAGGTGTGGAGGATCGTGATCGTATAAATTAAGTCTTAACTTAGAAATGAAGTCACCAGTGGGTTGGTAGGATAGAACCAGAACACTTAACAAGCAGGCAAGGCATCAACGAGATGGAACTCTCCTCTTCATTGCACTATTGGTTGAAACTTAACGAGTTAATTAATTTGGACCTTATTTAGAAAAGGGGTTGGAAGTTAGGATAGAATAAATTAACCCAAAAGAGACATGATGTCATTAGAATAGGGACTAGTGGCGCCAAGGGGCAGGACCATCAGCAAAACCCAAAGCCTCTACAGGCAAATTTATTCGTGGGAAACTAATGAGTTAATTGTTTTTCGCCTTATATGAGACAAGGAAGAGACTATTTTTAGGAATTCGGTAAGGGAAATAGAAATCGCTATGCAGGCAGTTAAATTTCACTGGCTAGACAGAATTTGTGAGGGAAAATTGGGGTATATAAGGGGGACGAGGCTGGACAGTGGTCACCTTCGGGCAACATATCGCTGACCAAAACGACCACTGAATAGCCGAGGAAAACTCCAAGAATGTTGGCCGAAGTGCTTCTTAGGCTTTACGCCATAATAATTTGGGTGAGTGGAAAGAATTTTTATAGAGTTTAGGCACTAGAAGGATTACAAAGTTGGAATACCCAGGACACCATTATTATCTATAGTCATATGTTGCACTTGCATTTTCCGGTAAATTTGTGAATTGATTTAAAGGTTTGGCGTATTCAGAGACAAAAATTGTGATATGTTTCTTTTTAAGATCTTATGCACGAGCGCCACTTTTGAGTCATCAGAATACCTGATTCGACAGGGTGCTGGGGTTCTGCTGGAAAGAACCAAAAACGTGTTAGTGGGGAAAAACGAATATGTAGACTTGACATTTATTGTGGAGAAGCCACGAAATGGAGCAAAATTATACAAGTTTGAACCGTCTTTATGTATGAAGAGTTCAAACTGGGAAGGAGGGCGTCCTAACATAGAAACTAATAATACAGGGTTTACAGATTTTCAGAACAACGAAGCACATCACGCCCCTAGATTTGGACAGGCGGTGTGCAGTGCCCTCCAGCCCATGATAAATCAACTGGATAGAACTATAGAGAGGGTACGGGATAGGGTAGCAGTAAGTGAAGGGATTTTGCAAAAGATTTTGCCAGAATTATTAGAAAAAGGAAAAGACAGACGAGCCACAATGAAGATAGTAGGATACTCGCCTTTAACGGCGGTAGGAGCTATGCGGTAGGAGATATTTATTCGGTATGGCTACACTAAACGATATTGAAAGCTATCAACAAGCAATATTTCAGTTGTATAACTATTCAAACCATGTGTCATTAACTATGAATAATAATAGCAACGTTTTCATTAAATACATAAACGCCTCTTCTACCAAAATGCAGCAGCTGGCTGACAAATTTATACTTCAGGGAGGGGAAATTAAGGAATTAGAGGTGGCAGCGAGCAAACTATATCTGTCTTATGAGAGGGTCTTAAACCACGTAGAAAATCAAACAGCCGATCTAGTTTGGCTACAATATTTTCAGGCGGCATTAGCCCAGAGGCAACTAAAACTAGACCTTCTCACCCAGTATGACAATGCTCTGAGCCACTTTTCTTCGAGTGTGCAGGCTTTACAATCAGGGCGATTGACGGCTGTTTGGATACCGCCCACTGAGCTGGAATCAGCACTTGAAAGAATCACTGAATCCTTAGAGAAAAAAGGTTTGAAAGTGGTATTTAGTGACCTATCTATATACTACCAAGAGATGCTCGAATCATTTTTATATGCAGATTCAAAATTATATGTCCATTTGAGCATACCAGTCGCCACAAAACCGGCGGCCTATGAGCTTTTTGCCTTGAGAGCTTTCCAAATTCCATTACCAGGAATGGAGCAGGACGCTCTGGGATACTCACACACAGAGGACTTGCCCGAATACATAGCAATTAACAGCCAAACTTCAGAATATGCAGAAATTTCCTCTGAACTTTTAGAACGATGCAAACCCAAAAACATTGCCCTTTCTATCTATTCTATGCCCTTTTGCTATCCCTGTAAGAGCATTTACATCCCCATCTTGTTCCCTGGCCCTATATCTAAATAATGCTGTATTGGTCAGGGAAAAATGTAATATACGGGTACGGCCATTCGCACAAGTACAGACCTCTATAACGCCCCTGAATACCAACAAATACTTGATAATACAGATGGGAAATAATATTTCAGTTAATTGCAAAGAAGGACACCGGGAAGCACCTCCGTGCACCATTTGCACAATGGAAATACCTTGCGGATGCGACCTAACAGTGGGTCCATATTTAATCTCAGGGTCCAGTGGAGGATGCACAAACCTTTCTTTTATCAGAACCGTCCATAGCATTAACCTACCTGCTCTCCATGCCTTTGACGTTTCAAATCCTACAGAGCATTTGTCTTTTGAATCCGACCTCCATGTTAAGGTATTTGTGCCTAACATCTCCAGCCATCTAATTAAACTAAAGGAAAAATTTGGCAGAAATTATTCAGCAGGTCTAAACGAATTTGCAGAGGACATTAAATTTGTAACAGAAATGAAACACCCAACACTAAAAGAAGTACACTGGGGATGGTACACAGACATGCCAACCCCAGCTAAATTTTCAGGAACGGTTATTAATTTCTTGCTTTCAATATTTAGCACAGTCATGATTATTAGACTTTCTTGGAAGGTAAGATCAATCTCCCTGATAGTGATGGGCACAACAGGCACAAAAGCAGCTCCCCTTTTGGACTCATACATAACGTTAAGACCAGATATCAAATCACCGCATTTAGCTTCAGAAACAGAAGAGAATATTTTAGCAAATTTGACACATATGGACAAACTATTTGTAGCATGGATGTTTCTGGTAGCAGGAGTATTTACAGTGAAATTTGGCGGAAAGTGTGTCACAAAAATAGTAAGGCTACTCAAAAACGGAAACATTTGGCTCCCTAAAAAGTTAATGAACCGTTGTAAATCTTTGAATTCCGATGATAAAGAGTGTGGAAACACTGAGATTATACTTAGGTTTAGTAACATGGCTATGTCCGAATCCTTGGTAGTATCAGAAATATTCGATCTGCCACAGCATGTAACTTTCCTGTCAATACCACGCATACGTATAACCCATGTATCCAATGGTTGTAGGCGTTCTAAGGTCTTCCTCGATGTACCAGGAGAGTTCAGATACTCTAGGGGGAAGATGGAGATCTCATTGGATGCAGTCAAAACGGTGATCGTCCCACTGTATAAAGGCAGAAGAATTAGAAACTTAATTGAAACAGGTGATGTACATTACGCGTTAATGCTGAAACAGAATTGTGGTCTAACTCAAATAGTCCAGTCCAGGGTGGAAAAGATTAAAACCGGCTCGGACGCAACTCCTTATCCTCAGAGGAAGCAACCCCAGATGTATTTACAGGGAGAGATTCCACCGTTTACTAGAGCAATGGAGCCAGTAACGAGTGGAGCTCGATATACAGTAAACGGTTCACCGCTGGTGACGCAACAGGCGCCCTCTGTTTACTCCGGGTTCCATAGGCCTAGTTTAAATAATGACTCGGAGACCGAGCCTTTCTTGATGGGGGAGGATTTTGGGGAAAGAATGGGGAGGGTTCAATCCAGTAAGTTATCACCCTCAGCACCCGATCCAGCAAAATAGACCAACGATCAACTAAAAAAGATATAAGGTATTTCTGATGTAAAGACAATGAATCAAAGATAATAGATGTCATTAGCATCATTATTAAAAGATTATATATATATATATTATTAAAAGATTATGACGAGGATCAACAGTTACGGAGAACTTATCTTTATAAACAAAGAAAATCTTGAACAGAGTTAGAAATAGAAGCACAGACCCAAGGGATTAATAGTAGAATAAACAACAAATAACTTAAGTTACATAAGAACCAGCAACCAAATAATATTTGCCAGTCCCACGAATTTATATCCACACGCTTAACAGTAGGAAATCCTTAGACAGTTTGAAAACGTGATTAAAAGTTATCAAATTGAAGACTCAGGCCCCACAAGCTGACCTATGTCTAGGATCCAAATAGGCAACCTAAAGAAACGAACCTAGTCATCACTATATCACATTAATAATAGAGGTTGATACTTAGCTATTTAATGAAATAATTATAAATAAGTTATGATCTAATTAAGGGGCTAATTGGAAAAAACATCCAACTTAAGAAGGGGTCTAAAAAACAATGGAGTCGACACTTTATCTGAGACCTTATTTAGAATTGTTACAAGATGAAAACACAGTACTGAGGGTTAGTCTCGGGGGGGTGTTTGTTGTGAAATGCAATAAAATGTCTGTGTTTGTCTCACACGTTGCTCTTGTCCGTTTGCCAGATCCTCTGGGGAGAACTCCCTACGCTGATAAGGCAGAAAACAGGACAAAACAATGCAAGCTCTAGCGAACATAAAAAACAGCAGGAGGAAGAAGATGACGAACCTCAGACCGAAGATGATGAAGAACAACGAAGCCAGGAGATGCCACGAGGCAAGGATAGACCGAATACAAAACACGATATGGACGAGATAGACAACGTAGAAATGGTCCCCAACGAAAGGAAACAGTGGGCCTTAAGAATCCAGCCGGCCCCAAATGCCAGTATGAAGTTATTCGGCGTGTTCGGCAGGTTTGCCATTCTCCCTGTCAACTGCCACCATATCAGGCGGTTAAACTTCGTGGAGGCCCGACTCGCGGACGAACATGGGGAGTGGTATCACCTGATGCCGAACATGTTGACCAAGGAGACATACCGACGTATCATGATCATCCTCGCTACAGGAAATGATAAGAGGGCCATGTCGAGATTATCAAAATTAATGACCACTAGACAAGAAGGAAACCATTGGTCTATGTTCATAATGTACGTATTAAAAAGAAATTTCTTGCCAGAATTACTAAGACAGCTGGCAAGGAAAAATTTAGATCTCTTGGGACAGGTGTTGGTCACCTTGGCGGACACCTACACGCTTAGGCAACCCTGGGGTAACACCCCAGAGTCGAAAGGATGCCCCATAAAAATGATCGCCAGGGCTTTGAACAGTGTCTGCCACCTAACGATAAAAGATCTAACACAAGCCATAGTCGCCTCTGAAAAGCCTCTCCAGGCATTTAATCTCTCAAACCTTTTGCGAATCCTAGTGAAAGGAAGGAGGGCGACATTGGCTAACATCTATGGATACAGATTCCATTGCCACTTATGTAACAAACCTTTCTTTGCCCGACGAATTATGAGGCGAGAAAGGGGAAGCAGATGTATCAATCTCTACACAATGATATGTACCTTTGTTTGTAGTTAGGGTTTGAGTTACAGTACACCATTACATTCTTCGAATCGGTTCTTCAAAAATCTACACAATATTTAAATCCTTAGTGGGATATTAGGAAGAAAATCTGTTTTTAATCTATACAATAATAATTTCCTTAATGTAACATTACTGAGAAGATTTGCCTTAAAATAACTGAGAACATTTGTCTTATAACCATTTGTTATCATAGTAGTCTAATGTCTTTTTTTCAACCTTATGTTAAATTTTTAAAATCGTGTTATCAGAGTATTACATCGTTTACTAATTACCTTGGTTATGATACCTAAAGTTTATTCATATGAACTTTTTTATATCTTGCTTTTTTTGATGGCCATACAATATGTGCCAGTCTTCAGTGTCAATAATACTAGTGACATTTCACTTTCAATGACAATTACCTCAATAAGATTATTCGTACTGGACAATAAACTGCAAATTAAGGATCAAGAAACAGAGCAATACATTTTAAATCAATCCCCTTCTTCTCCCCCCTATCTATATTCTCAATCACTGATATTCCAATACAGTGCCCAAGAATATAAGTTGCAGCCTTCTATATAATCGATATATCGATCTTCTTTTATTCCTGGTTTTACATTCCAGTTTACAGTAATTATCCCCCCTTTATGCATTTTTTTATTTCCCAAAGATGACATTTTCAAGTAACAATTCTTGATGAGACAGTATCTGGGGACCTTAAGTAGGTATCGTATTCGCTATCGTATCTATGTTTCAGATATCCTCTAAATTCTTTTCTCGAAGGGATGTTTTGAATATCATCCTCTAAATTATTCCATAAATTTGGCAGTGTATACAGATATGATTTTCTAAATATTTCGTTTTGTGGGTGCGGAACAACAAGTTTTTTACCTTTTGTCAACCTTCTTAAGCATATTTTTCTATTATCAACATTCTTTTCATTTCTGGAGTAAATGTATGCCCTCTCCAATATGTGTTTTTCCCGTCTCGTTTGGAGACTTGGGATACTTAGTTCAGAGTGTATATCCTGAGTGCTAGAGAGCTTAGGTAAATGCAAAACAATTTTCAGCGCCGAATTTTGAAGAGTTTGTAGCTTTTTTAAATGATTCTGTGCTACCGAACTGTAAAATATATCCCCATAATCAATTATGGGCAGGATCATAGTTTTATAAATAGTCAGCAGTGTTTCCTTACTGCAGATTCTATAAAGTTTGGAGAGGGCCTTTATTTTGGCTCTTACAGTGTTCACCTTTTTTACCATAAATCTATTGAAATTGAGTTGTCTGTCTATCTCTATACCGAGATATTTGTAGTTGGATACATTTTCAAGTTCTTGTTCATTTATTACATACAGAGTGCTATTTTTTGGATCTTCTCTTGACCTAATCGTTAAACTTTTGCATTTCTTTATATTCAAAGAAATTTTGTTGTCCGCGCACCAATTAACTATTCTACTTAAATAATCCTGTAGTGAAACTATACTGTCACCTTTCAGTGTTCTATCTGCATACAAAACCGTATCGTCCGCAAATAATTGGACGTGGCTATTTTTTACAACATAGTCTAAGTCATTGATGTATAAACAGAAAAGAAGCGGTCCCAAAGAGGTCCCTTGTGGAACTCCACAGGTAACCGGTTTGAGAGTGGAACAGCATCCATTTGCTAATACATTTTGATATCGATTCCCTTGCTGTGGAACGCTGGTCCACAAAAGGTGCTATCTAACAATGCAAGTGCCAAGGCACTCATGCCTATTTTGCGCCACAGCTCTCCCTGGCGGGATAGCAGCCTTTACGTCGAAGGTGCTGTCCAGAGAGGAGCAGGTGAAAAAGGAAAGAATAAGATCCTTAAATGGGGTCCCCCGGTTTGCCCCCAATGGGCCCCGCCCAGTGCCCCTGGGCTGCGAGCTGGAGGACATCCCAAAGGAAACCCTACCACCTTTTAAATACAGGGAGCTTATCCCAATGGGGGCTCCTGCATTGGACATAAGGCCTGCATGGCGAAAAAGGTGTACCTGGAGACAAGCCCCTAATTGGTGCAACTAATTAGGTTCCATTAATAGATCCAGGTCACCCAAAATTCATAACTTAAGAAAAATCGTGTTGAAAGAAGATGTGAACATGATAACCTTCATATTCCAAATCATAATAGTAACACCACCCTAAGTGAAAAGAAGAAATTCAAGAAGAAGAAATTCTCGTGGCCCGAATTGATCCACTGTCAGGAACAACGAGAACAAAATTCGGGAAGACTTCCACGGCGTTGAACTCTTTAGACGTAAAACTCCTCGACTTGACACCAGTAACCACCGTTGCAGCACTCAGCACCCCAGATGAGGGACCAGCGCCTCTCGCCTTGAGGAGAAGAACTATGCAGTCTCAGCTCCATCCGCGTGAGCATATTGGAACGGCGACGTGTTCCTCGACTCTAATCCCTAACATAAATATATATCAATTAGCACCCGTCCGCAAGTGGTGTCAGTATCCAAGAATGGGGCTCCCGAAGTTTAGCTGTTGTTTGGGGGTCTCTGAGACATAGGAAAATCAGACACAAACTAATGTATATTCGTAACACTATGGTATATATAATGTTATGCCTACAAATGCCCTGTCACAATTTCGTTAACACCAAACAAAACATGACCCGCCTTTGTTGTTTCCTTTGTTGGTGCCAAGCTATAATTATTGCATAAACTAACGAGGATTCCTCAGTGGCTAATATTTATGTGAGCGAAAATATTTTACTTGTATACATTTCAATTTGCTTAATTGTGCCGTTTGAATAAAATACAATGAAATAAAACTGCCTAGAGATATAGGCGGACTTAGGAGGATCAGTGGATCAATGGGATGATTTTCATGCGGTGATAACGAATTATTTTGCTCAACAAAAGCGGACCAATCTGAAGAAAATGACACAACCATATCTCTAAACTTCTTATGGAGGTAAGTTCTTTAAATATTATAGATCAACCATGTATACGTGTGTATGAATGAACCTGTAATTAAAAAAGTACCTATACACAATATCTGCATATCATGTATGTATGCATACATATATATGATGTGTGTTTACATGAAACCTAGAGAAATGTTTTTCGGGTTGTCTTTTATAAATTGATGGTAGATGAGTGATGGTAGTGGATGCTGTGGGTAGAGGGTGGAAATAAAATTATACTTCTGTTTGCATCATGTACTCGTGGATGCAAGGCACTGACACTACCTCCTGAGGGAGAGGATTAGCAGCCACTCTGTCTCTGAACCACGTTTTCTCCAATACACACACAGACACTGATTGGGGTCAGTGCATTGAACATATGAGGGGTGAATGAGTGAGATGCTCTTGTTCAGTAGTTGTGTAACACCATGTTGTAGCAGAGCTTACTAATCTCATGAAATAATTCGTTAATTGGTACACAGAATATAGGTTTTTACATATTTCTAATCATGTTAATAAATATTCATTGTGTAAACAGTAGGGGTTACACCCCTTTATAATCAATGGGAGTGTCCAGTTAACCCGCATCCCATTGTCTTTCCTCTAGATGCCGGGGGGGGGGGGGGAGAGAGATTCTAATGAAAACGCCCTCCCCTCCCCTCTGCTTGGCATCTTTTGGAAGCTCACAGGAGCGGATTCGTTCGCCTACCTTCACACATCATGGTTGCCTGGGATTTCTCTGCTCTTTGACATATGAGAAGCAGTCGGTATGTACGTCATCTGCTATTGACTTTTTGTGTGTGTTTGTGTTTTCATGTGTTTTAATCAGAGACATGGATATATATATATATATTATATATATACATATTGTGACACCTCACTGGATTTTTCACACAGAGAGAAGGATGGGGGGAAGAGGAAGAGCTGGGAGAGGAGGGATGGAGGGGCGAGTGAGCGGGAATGGTGGAAAGAGGGAGTGAGGGAGAGGTGAAAGAGGAGGGAGAGGAAACATACTATCAGGATGCGATAACCTAAATTGATATCGTCACAAAAATGTGAAACGTCTAAATTGAATTGGTTTGCTATGATATAAGAGAGCAGCTACACAGAGTAAAATAAAATAAAGATGTTATGCGGACATAAGCCTAAATTTATACAATGTGCAGTGCAGTACTTAGTAATGCAATATAAATTGTTGCATCAGTAGTAGGTAGTAGGTTTACTTGAGAAACAAATTTAATTAAGGGAATAATTGATATTGAATGAGTTTGGCGCATATGGCGAGTAGTTTTGGCCAGGTATACTTCCTACCATTGTATTTAAATAAGATAAAATGTTTGTGATGACCCCCTTAATGGAAATTCTAAACAATGGGTTCGGGCCAAAGGTATGTGTACATTGTATGTATGTTGTATGCGTGTGTATATGGTCAATTCTATTTTTTGGCATCCAGTGGGGTGAAAAATGGTCAATTTTCAAACAGGTCTAAATCAGACGTTATTGATGTATCATGAAACTAGTTATACTGAAGGGTTTTTGTGCATAAATTGGTAAAGTTATCTCTGGATATTAGCTGAGCTATGGGAAATGTATCAAATGAAGCCCAAACTATCTATACCGTGTTTATGATTTATTCAAATTCCTGCGAAATTTACAAAATACATCAATACATTTCTTGATTTCTTCTTTCATAATATGATGAATATATATATGGTCGATTCCAGAAATTTTAGTGCGATTTTGACAATTTTGGCAAAAATAAAGAAATACTTTGATTGTTTTGATACTTATAAGGAAGAAAGGACTTTCATTGGGCTATATGACTGCCAATTTGCCACAACGTGGGTCAATTATTTCTCCAGATACAAGCCTCCAAATCATTGGAGCCTGGTCAAAGATTCCATACGAATACATGTATATGTATGGACCTTTTTTTCTTTATAACCCAATTTATTAATAATCCAGATATAAAGACGTAGACTTTTAATACCTTTCTGAATAAAATACCTATATTCGTATGGATTCTTTTCATAAAAGTATAATTTACTGATCAAGGAATGATGTTGGAATCATGAGATTTGTTCTGGATATTAAGCTAACAATTTTAAATGTAAATCAAAAAAAGAGTTGATCAAATATGAATTTTTTTTTCTTTTTATAGAAATTAAAATATGTATTCGTTGGAATGTTTTATTTTAGCAAAAATAACATTTCTCATCATAAGGAAGAAAAAATAAGCCAATCTGAAAATTTTAAAAATTGCCTTGATAGGGGCAGATATATTTTTAATATGTAATATCAAAGTCTATACAAAAGTTATTGGTTATTTCATTTTTTCTCACTTTTGTCTCTATTCCAATGGAATTGTGAAAATGAAAATGGTCATTGAATGATACAAAACTGTTACAAAAATTCAAGCGTTATCTAGTATTATGCGGCATTTCCATAAGTAATCCATACATACCAATTGTAAGTTTACCGACCAAAATTGAACCCCCGTAATAACCAGGGGTTGACTACCTGCCTGTAATCCCAGAGTTCTTCTACAATGAATGGTTGCAGTCAAAATATATAAAAACCTATATTAATTAAGGATATCAGTGAAAAGTACTATTTATATGGAATCTGTGGCGAAATAAACACATTTTTTTTTAAAAAATCAAATCAGTAAGCTACGATGCTAACAGCACAAATGAAATGACTTCTCCCACCCAAATATTTGGTTATATATTACTATCTACATTAATGATTAATGATGATCGCATATTGATATTGTGACCTACAAAGTGATGTAAATCATAGCCTCTGTAATTAATGTATGTGTAATCATTTTGCAATATGATCTACTTTCAGATGATCAATGGTCGTTTACCATGGCTTTATTTGAAAAGCATTTTGGAAAAGCATCGATTTTGGAACATGCAGAGCATGGAACCTTGATTAAATATTCTGCATTTTTAAAGTTGCTCCACAGTCATTCAATAGCACAAGATAAAACAAAATATCATAAGAGTCATGTTTACAAATACTTATCTCGACAACCCAGTAACTTGATTTCTATTGATGATGCCATAAATGGAAATTCTGAACAATGGGTTCTGGCTAAAGCGATACTGCAGTATGTTATGAATTATTCTTCAACTATTGCTGTGTGCAATAAACTAGCTAATGAGGTGACGTCAATTTTATGTTACTCTGGCTATACAAATTTAGCACCTGAGAAGTCTATGCCCGATTCTATTCTTGACATTTATAGATTAGTAGCTACTACCCAATTTCGAGATTAGAGCTTTAGAGGACATATACTTCAACCATGTATCTTTGGATGGAAGTTGCATGCCAACTCTTTACAGGGACCATTCAACCCATTTTACTGAGTTTGAATGGAGAAAGATTATGTACTTTGAACATCACTATGCCCTAACAAATGGCACTGAACCTGAAGATTCTCCAGATGCTGAAATGAGGAAGAGATATAAATACCTTCAGCAATTAAAAACGGGAATAGATCTACAAAAGGATTTGATTGAATCATTAAAACAGGCCATTAGGACACGCCATGTCAGGAGAGAAGCGGCGTCATGCAAGTCACAAATGCAAATAAAAGGTCATTACATCCACCGCTATGAGGCTTTAGATGAGGGCCTGAAGACTGAACTTAGTCGATACTTTCATTCATTGAGTAAAAAGAATATCGTTGTTCTCCCAGGAGTGGGCTGGAATAGTGTTGAAGTGTGCATGGAGGAGATTGATAGTTCTGACGCTGAGTACACCAACATGTACATTATCATTAATTCATGGTTGACAAAAAAACATGTTGTCCCAGGCTGTTGATAATAAAGCAACAAATACTTCAGAACTATTACAGGAGGGAAATGAAACGATTTGCACGTTTCATTTTAGCTGATGACATCAAAATGAAAAGAATTGCTGTCATGGTTCCATCTTGTCCTAGCATCCATGATGAATATACATCAGAACCAGGGGACATTTCACTGAGATGTGACACTTGTTTCAAGTCATATCTACACGATCCACTGGATTTAGACACATTCGACCTTCTGCATGAATGGGTTCTTGATGTCCCACTCATTTTTCAGCTTATTTTCGAGTCCTCAATTAATCCTCGATCCACTCAGGAATCAAAGGACATACAATCACTGATTCAGCCCAAAGTATATAAATCCTATATGTGCTTTGACATTCTTCTACATAACCTCAACAGGATGTATGCTGGGGTCCTACAGGAGGGAAACACCTTAGAATTATCAATGCATTCCAAATGCTTACAATCTGTATTCCAAATAGCATCTGACAGTGGTGTTGCAATGAGTCTGAGTAGTGCAAAGAAACTTTTGGACCGAAATGCTATTGATGATGTAGTCTATTACAACACATACCTCAAAGAATATGAGCTGTGTTTCAGTGCATGTGGGGTGAAATCTGATCATCATGTTTCCCTTCGCCAGTGTATTGTCATCCTTATGCTTGACAACTTAGTGCGTCTGAAATTCCGGGATGACCCCAACCCAGGAGAAAACAGGTCCAAGCAGATGAACACATTGCCAATCACATTACAAGGTGTTCCAATAGATTCTGATGAGGTACGATCATGGCATACACCTGCTTGTAATGGTTTAGAACCATGTGACTGCAAGGCGGATGTTGAGATACCACAAGAGGAACTGGTCCCATTGATGACAACTCTACTTCTGGAGGAAGAGGATGCAGCCAAAAGGTTCTCCCGACTGAGCACTTGGGGTCATTCAGGTGTATGGGAGCAACTTATTAAAGGTTTGTTAGATGTCATCTTTGTTAATTTCATTTTTATAAATACCAATATTATTGAAATTGGATATAAGTAACTGATTTTCTTTTCCAACATTGACTCGCCATATTTTTCCTCTGCAGCGAATTTTATTGATAAATTTGACATGCCTGCAGACAGTGAAAGTCCAGCTATCGTACAAGGAAATGATGAGGACAGTGACCTTTCTTACATCAGAGGTAATTGTTTTCCTCTATTCCAGGAATGCACAGAATAGGAGTATGTATAAGTAGTCAATTTCCATTTAGATTCAAGTTGTGAAGCACACATCTACGATTATTGGCAATATCTCCTTTTCAGGTACACCAGGAACTCCAAAAAACCCAACTTCAGAAGCTCGGTTATCATGGAGCGCTTCACTACAGAAAACACCTCTTAGCGTTGAAAAGGGACAATTAAAAGGTACTTACCATACATAATAATGTGGATGCTTTGTGAATAAAAGGATTAGTTTTGGTATGAAAATATAATCTCATTTTGGTTTATTGACAGATAACTGCAGTACACCCATACAACAAGATGGACGAGCATTGACATACAACATAATGTCTCCACTCCAGGGCAAAACAGTAAGTTATTTACCTAAAGTCAAAGGTCAATTATTTATTCAATGTTAACTAATTAGTATCACAGTTGCATAGATGTCTATAAGAAGTACACTATAGACCTATTGCCACTGATTTTCTTCCAACGTTAATATCAACAAGCTACAGTTATATCAGTCAGGTTGATTTGTTCAACTCTAGACACAGCCCTATATATGTATATAATATATATATATATATATGCACTGGCCTACACATAGATTGGTATCCATGAGTGTATACATAGGCCTACACATATACATAGGCCTATAGTCCTTGGGCTCATTAATTTATGAGTTATTTATTTTTAACGTTTAAAACTTTTGAGACAACCCTACAGTAATGAGATTATAAGAAGCCATGCTGCACCTACTGATTCTACCTGTATAGTGATAGTTAATACCGTTTGATGTTTATAAACATTACAATGCAGACTATCAGCTTAACATATCAACCCAATGAATAAATTTGTAAGCCTATCAATTCGAGTAATTTACATAGGTCTCATAGGAAATATCATTTAAAATCTATCAAAAAAAGATAGAAACATAACAATATTGAAATATATTTTCAGTATGCACTGTTGGAAGAAGTGGATAGCCCAGAATATCTTCAGGATTCAACTTGTGAGAATATTTCTCATACACAAGATGTCACATCTGATCTTTGCTTAGCTGATATCATTGGAAACGCTTTGCGAGATGGATATGGACTTAGCAATGACTTTGTAGAAGAAAACTTCCCGACAATGTCATTTTTGGACGAAAATGTTTCACAAGCCGGAGATGAATCATTCACTGCTATCAATCAGACCAACTCTGTTCATTTATATTCTAAAAATGAGCCTGAGAAATTTGGTTTTAAAAAACACATTTCAGTTCCTCTTTTGACCAGGCATCCTTTCCCCGCAACAGGCAAGGATGATGACCCTGACAAACTACAGGAAATTATGGATGATGTTCTTCTGAAAATGGGTTACCTTGACAGTGATTGCAGCACTAAGGAAAAAATACTTTTTGGCCCAGACCACAAAATCGGAATAAACTTGCTGAAACTTCGTAAAAAAAGGAAGGAATATGAAGTATTTCTGCCTGAATTTCCCCTTTTACATGTACGGAAGCATAAGATAACAATCTTGTTCAGTGCATACAAGGATGCAGGCCTTATCCATTTGCTCCAATACATGCGCGATGAGGAGGAACAAGATTGGCATAAATTAATTTCAGCAGTCCATATTGATGTTGCCACACTTCAAGTACGCCGCCTTGCAACCAGTTTTCACCTTGCGTTCCTGGTGAGGTTCATTAAAACACTTCCAGAAGAAGAGCGAAGGTCT
Organism: Sthenelais limicola; assembly: GCA_942159475.1. NCBI lineage: Eukaryota > Metazoa > Annelida > Polychaeta > Phyllodocida > Sigalionidae > Sthenelais > Sthenelais limicola. The sequence goes on from OW804095.1 coordinate 86,698,801, forward strand.
TTGTTGTTGTCACTGAAGGATAAAGATACAAACGATGTTTCAAATGAATGGGGTGCTCGATTTGAAGAATTTATTGAGCAAGGATGCAAAATCAATGCAACGTTTTGTTTGCATGCCGAAATTATGAAACATTTGGATGATGTTGTTGCAGTAGCACTTGCTGAAAGATTGGGTGGGGCATCGGGGTACAATTTGCTGCTATCTTCCCTTAAGTCATCACTGTTATTTGCTTTCCTGAATGGGGCAGTAGCCTATGCCCCTTTCACATTGCAGCTAATCTTAGAGCATTATCAGGCGAGCCCATTTCACAAGTCCATGAAAATGGCATTGTTTTCAACCCCTCGTCCAGGCAGTGCTGTGAATTTCTCTGGTGATACCAAGAGGGAAATGGACTACCTAGATGCCTTGAAAGGTTTTCGGTCTGGGTCCACCATGCAGAGTGTTTGTAAGAGAATGGCACAAATTGATATGTTTCAAAACGTTCATCAACATTACAGTAAAGGTCATGGTGTACAGGCAAATGATGAAGATTCCTTGGGATGGGGCCTGAAGTCAAAGGACTGGAAACACATTCTCCGGACTGTTGATGTTATATTGAGATGTGGTGCATTGTCATTGACAAAGGAAGAGAATCCAAGGAATGTTTACACAAAAGATCCCATAACATTGGATCCAATCATTCTAGATAGTGTTAGTGTCCCTGAAGCTGGTTTGCATTTGTTGAAGAAATGTGCTTGTAGTCTCGGCCTCCTTGGTCTTACCATGAAAGATATGCAGCATCCTCACAATATTGAAGGCCCAAGGCACCTTGTGAAAAGGGTAGTGAGTGCCAAGTCTACAACAATCAGGCGTACCACCATAAAAGTACCTGTTGCATCTAAGTCAAAGGAAGAAAATCGGGAAGCAACACGTCAGGCAATTGTGAACAAGGAGGTAAAGCAAATCAGGAGACTAACATCTAGAATGAACACATGTCAAGCTCTCCTCAATGATGACTGCTCCAAACCTAAAGTCGCAAAATCCCAGACTATGCCCTCTGCCTTGAAGGACTGCATAAGCCCTGCACTGGAGGGACTGGGGTCTCATTGCATGGATGATTTCATTGTAACTGATAAAACTCTGGGTCAAGTACTACAGAAGACTGAAAAAGAGAATGCTCAGGTTGCAGTTGTGGAATTTGCTGGCGTTAAATATAGAACACACAATGTAACATCAGGCAAGTACTACATTGACTTGATTCAAGAGGCAATATTCCAACGCTACATAAACCTGCTACCCAACCTTCAGTCCATGATTATCTGTGAAGAAAAATACCAGTTCACACCAGACATCATGAAGAGTGGGACACGTGAGCAACGGAAAAATCTCATCTCAACTTCCATAGCCCATCTTAAGACAGGAGAAGAGATAATCAGTGATACAACATTTGCAAAGAATGCAGCAGTTGCAACTAAAGAAGGGAAAACGCTGATTAGCACTTATCTTGCACAAAAGGCCCACACACTCAAGATAAGGAAAGACATTGAAGTCATCATTGATAGTGAGTACCAAGTTGAAGGATGCTGTTGTGGTGGTACTGACTGCTTGACCATCTGCTCCCGATATGCTGTGCCCATCCAGTTATCTTTTTCGCAAACAAAAGGATTACTGCAAAGCACTGAAATGGAAACCATCAAGCAACGTAAGGGAGAAGCTGAAATGAGCCAGGCTGACTGGGTGATGCACTGCAGTGATCATCTAGGTGTCAATCGCTCAGTCATTAGCATTGTTACATCTGGTGATATTGATGCTGTTGTAATACACTTACTCTTCATATCACTAAGATGGCCCAGACAATCAAATGGATCTTTCAAAAACCCTGTCTATGTTCTACTGTTAAAGCCCAATGGCAAGGTGGACAAGTACAATATAACTGGTATTCTATCTCTCCTAGAGAATTCAACAAAGGATCGTCACATTGGTGTCAAAGTTGCAGCAGGTCTATGTATTGGTGGAAATGATTTCCTTCCAAAGTACAATTTCTATGGCAGCCATCGACAGGTGTTGAAATTGATGATGGAAAACAAGTTGTTCAATGAAAAGATGATTTCGGTCTCTGGAGAAAATCAGGTTCTTGTCGACAAGGACTTATATGTGGAGTTTGTAAAACAATTGTACCACCAAAAGTTAGATACAATATCCATGACATTTGATGAGGTGAGAACATTGACTATTTTGGATGCAAATGGACATTTCAAACCAGCTGAGAAATGGATGCCACCTCTTGAATGTATCAAAAGAATGGTTGAACTTACTTCAGTTGTCCTCCAGTACATGTCAACCGCTGGAATTCATGAAGCTTTCCTGCCATCCATGGACCACTGCTTCAAGCAAACATCAAATGGAGAAATAGTGTTTGACTTTGGTCCTAATGCTTTTCAGGATGATGTTGATGAGTGGAAGAAAACGCTTACTGGTACACCTCAGAAGAAAACAGTGTATGGCACAGTGAAAAGGGCTAAACGATCACTTCCACTAGCCTCAAAGAAACGTCTCTTTCAAACAAAGCCTAACATATAATCACTGCTAAGAGGTTTATGAGCATTCCTTCGTTTGTTAGATGTACCTCAAAATAGGGGTATAAGATTTAATAGATTGTGTTTGGGTCATGCTATTGATGAGTAAGGGACGCCTTCCTTGTGTTTGTCACTTCACTTGTATGGTAAATTTGTACAGGAATATCCCCTCTTTACGATGTTCCAAAACAGGAAATGTACACAAATCATGAATAGATTATTGTATAAAAAGTACTGTGTAATTCTATTATAGTACAGCATGTAAAGACCGGTTCGATGTGATGAATAAATATCTAGGTATGAAACTTCATTCTACCATGAAATATGTTTTACTAGAAATGTACAATGATTAATTTTGCTTATCCCTGTACAAAGAAACTAACATTAAAGGTTTTGCAAAACAAACAACCAATATACACCTCTATTTTTTGTGTATCACCACCGTTCATCATGTTTCATTTTCACACCAACATGCAGGTCATGCTTACCCCATATTTAAAGTTCCATTTTCAGTTCAGCACTGATAATCGGCATATTTTACTAACTTTGGCTGATTCTATTTTTTGCATAGAAACTAATGGAAGAAATTGGCAGAAAATCTTTGGATCTGCTGGACATAAGACCTAAAATAAAATTATTTTCTTTAAATTATTTGTTTTCGACAAAAACATAATTCATGAGTCCCTACAGCTTGCTACATATGACATCTGTTTTCCATGTTTTCTAATTTAGATTAAAATTTCACATCAATTCGAAAACAGCTATAATTATGAAAAAAATGGAAAGAAATTATCTGCCTACCGAATAAAATTGTTACAATGATGTTTTATCAAAGTTTTTAGGCCTAAGGAAATTGACTGATTATTACAAAATTAGATCAGTCAACTTAGTTCAAATTAATCCTATTAGGTTCCCTTGATTGAAAATATTAAATACAGCAAAGGTATATGCAATACGTATTTCACCATTTACTGTGAGTAAAAGTGTAATAAGAATAAAATGGATATTTTTTAACATCAGTAACCATCAGTAAATTAACGACTGCCATCAAGGCATTGACTCAATGGAGGATTGTTTCCTTATTCTTATGTTAAAACCACCATGGTATTTCAAAATCTATCATTGGCGATTTGTGACTCAATTTCCTGAAACACATCACATATGACATGTATGGAATATGATGGGCAAGGATTTGCCGATGGTTCCTGGTGATTCTATTTGAGTGATTATTTAAATTTCGCCTATATGGCCTATACAGTACATCGTCGGATGCCTCAATGAAGAGACATATGGTTTTGCTTAGGCCTGGCCGACCCCTCGGTTGTGGTGCTGTAATAGCCTGTTATGTAATACCTAGCCGGCTCCTCAGCGCCGCCAAATCACGGTTCTGGCTCTCACTGTATGTTAACTAAAAAGGATTCTTATCGAATCGAAGAATGAAAAACATGTTTAATCAAAGAGTGAAAAAACATATCTATATCATAGAAGTAGGAAGAGATATCTAATCAATTAGTGAGATATAGTTAATCAATAATAATGAGATATAGTTACTCAAGAGAGATATCTAGTCAATAGTGTTAGAGATATCCAATCAATTAGTGAGATATAGTTAATCAATAATAATGAGATATAGTTACTCAAGAGAGATATCTAGTCAATAGTGTTAGAGATATCTAATCAGTTGGTGAGATATAGTTAATCAACAATAATGATATATAGTTACTCAGGAGGGATATCTAATCTATAGTGTTAATAAGGAAGGATACCTAGCCAAAAGTGAAATATAGTTAATCAAAATAATGAAATATAGTTAATCAGAAGGTATCCAATCAATAGTGAAATATAGTTAATCAAAATAATGAAATATAGTTAATCAGGAAATTAAAAGGTATCCAATCAAGAGTGAAATATAGTTACTCAAAATATTGAAATATAGTTAATCAAGAAGTGAAAGATTCTTATTCACAAGGGAAATATAGTTACTCAAAATATTGAAATATAGTTAATCAGGAAGTGGAAGATTCTTGTTCACAAAGTGAAATATAGTTAATCAAAGTATTGAAACATAGTTAATCAAGATTGGAAAGAAATAGTTATTCAAAAGCTGAAATACACCTAGCACAGAAATAAACGGCAGTGTAATTTCAGAGGGTTTTTAATAATAAAATTTAGGTCAGACGGGTAAAAACAAGACTTAACTAAAAGAACAAGGTCAAAATCTAGATGTGGACCAATTTATAGAGCATGAAATTAGGACACACAGTCAATATGTGGGTCAACTTGTGAGTACTAGAAACAATAGAAGTCTGACTAAATAAGTTATCCGAACCGGGACCACACAAGATCTGACCCCAACCGGATCTAAAAGGGCCAAATCGGCCTCAAAATTGTTTAAATATTCAATTTAACAGGTAAAAGGGTTTTTGAAAGTAACACCACTGTTCCAGCCAATAATGATAATTGGATCTAGATGTTTAAATACCTAAAAAGGAGGAAAAACACAACAAACCATATCCTCGCGTAGAGATCAACCAATTAAGCCACCTCTGGAATGCGCCTCTACCGGAAAGTACAACAAATACGGAACAAATATTTGTCTCCGACAGTTTCTGATAGCTGGCAGCACCAGTGATATTTCCTCAGGCAGGTTGATTGTCACTTTAATAACTTAGGATGGATATTCTCCAAAAAGAAAAAGTATCCAAAAACTCTGTATCTTGTTAAAAGGTGAAAAAGGGCTTATTAGCACTATCAAAAAGAAAATGTTTTCTGGCTGGGACAGCCATTCTTCTTGGTGGGGGAGGATGTTAATGTCCATTATGGATTTAACATATCTCATTACCCTAATCGATTTTTAATGTATGATTAATTACAGAGTTATTAATGTGTTACAACCCTAATGTTAAAAACATGCATTTGTTAATGAATTTATGTATTACTGTGAAATGTATCATTTGGATGTGTAAATTGTATTTGAGTAGTCTGGTGCAATGATTTATGCTGACGCGATGTTCTAAGCTGAAGCAATGATTTATATTGTGAAAGATGTAGGAGCTATTGCTCACAGAGAAACACAGCAGGGTTCCCAGGAATTGCACCTAAGGGTGTAACCAGGTTATAAAGGTATTATTTCACCATGTACTCTCACAATCCTGTAATATGTCAGCACTTATTCTGCTATCCAGGCAAACGTTTTCTGAACGAATTTATGTGAATCCAGTCAGGAATTCATGGTATAAAAGGGTCCTCCCTCCAGTCAGTCAGTACCATCTACTACCTGGACCTGGAAGCTGTACCACCACTATCTACTAAGGAGGACTGACTGGAACCTATACAAACTGAAACCCTGGGGAACCTCTGCTCTACTAAGGATATATATTGTAACCACTAAGGACTTATTGTAAACCTACCCCTTGTTACTCTACAACATTTGAATAAAAGCCAGCTATTCAGCACATCTCCAAGATCCCTCTCTACTTGAGTTATTCTTACAACTTGACTAGTTCATATAAGATAACTACACAACACTCCCATTTGGACTTAGCCAGTTATTGAACCTCACAAATCTCCCAACAGCTATTGAGTATCTTAGAGTAATTATCATTAAGTGTCCCCGCTCCCTAGACACTTACACTGGTAGGTTGACCTGGGTTGACCGGCCCGCATGCAAAAGTTTGGTTGTTGAAAGGTATCGTCAGAAGCAAAACGGAACCTTCCTTCACTGTACGCTAGCAACCGGCTTCCCCACAGTTACCGTATGTGTGTAAATCATTGTGATAACATGTTATTATTAATAGTATATTGATCAAAGCATGACTTTAAAGTGCGCGGTAGTTCTCTACGTACATTCCGTTTGGTTGTCTTTGCGATCCAGTGCATATTTTCTAGCGGGAGCGTGTGCTGCGGGTTTAGCCCAATGTTTAGTAGTTTGGTTTATTAAAGTTTGTGTTGCTTGCAAAGTGTCCAAAAGATCCAAAAAATTCGAGACTAAAACAATTAGACCCTTCGGTTGTGTTGGTTCTTGTTGTCTGCACGCTGACAACGAGAACCAACACAACCTTAGGGACTAATCGTTCATTGGGAACCATACTTTCAAAGTGAGGGAGGAGTGAGTAAGATTGGTTGCTTAACACCCTTATCAACACAAATATGCATGGTTATATCAAATATGGTTCTATCAAATATGGTTATATCAACTTTTTTTTCGACCCAACTTTTTTTACGACCCAACTTTTTTTTACGACCAAGTTTTTTTTCGACTTTTTTTCGACAATCTTTTTTTATGAGCAACTTTTTTTATGGCCAACTTTTTTTTTCGACCAACTTTTTTTCCGACCAACTTTTTTTCCCGAACAATTCTCTTTTACGAACAATTCTCTTTTACGACCAACTTTTTTTTTACCAGATTTTTTTATGAAAGAATGTACCTGTCCACACATTACTCATTATTATTAAGGAGGGGGAATAAAAGGGGAGGGAGAGCAAGGGAGGTTGTTATACGTAGTGTAACACAAATTGAGGGGGAGGAGAAGGAAAATTGATAGATGTATAGGTGTGTGTGGGGGGGGGGGGGGCGCTAGTTTTTTTCCCATGAAACCCTCTTATATCAGTCATTCTATGCATTCACATATTATCCTCTTTTATTACATAATTTGTGGTTTGCCTGGAAGACCTGCATGTCTTGGCACGCAGATGGTGTATTCATTTCTGATTGTATGTATGTCTATTCAGAATAAAAATCCTATATATATATATTCTCATCTCTCCTCTCCCTCTCTTCTCCTCCCCCTCTCTCTCTCTCTGTCCCTCTCTCTCTCTCCCTCCTACACCTTAGGTGTCCACACAATACTCATTATTATTAAGGAGGGGGAATAAAAGGGGAGGGAGAGCAAGGGAGGTAGTCGGGAAGGGGGAGGAGAAGGAAAATTGATAGATGTATAGGTGTGTGTTGGGGGGGCCGCAACTTTTTTTCCCCATGAAACCCTCTTTATCAGTCATTCTCTTCTCCCTCTCTTCTCCTCCCCCTCTCTCTATCTGTCCCTCTCTCTCTCTCTCCCTCCTACACCTTAGGCCTACTACCCCCTGTGATTTAAGCCATTTTTGGCAATCAAATTAATATCTCCAAATTAAAATAAACGTTCAGTAAATTGTTGGATTCCTATAAGAAGTAGAAACACAACTGCCTGTACAATCCAAGTGCCGAAGGCACTTGTGGACTACGAATGTGGGCATCGGGGTGGTTTAGATCTATAGGTGTGGCAAAGGTGCGCTCGTCATGCAAGCGCGTCACCTAACGGCACGCGCGGCATCAACACTTAGACCGGATGACAGCACATCACGCCACCTATATTCTGATAGAGTTATTGCAGCGTGCAGAGGGCGAGAGAGGCAGAGAGATCCATCTAATACCTAATGTGCCATGTGGTTCTCTACTGCATGTCTGTGAGTTTTGCATCAGATTCATTTGGCCATATATCTATCTAGCCTATTATTACAGGACCAGTCCGCGGTGGGTACAATCACAATAGACTGTACAAATTTATACTATTATTTTTAATATGTAACAGTTAAACTGAACGGGAACTGAACTGAATCAAAGAGCGTTACTAGGCCATATCTAAGCTCTTTATCTCTCTTTGACTGGTGAGAAATTAGTTGGCCTATCTACTAAAATGTACATAACAATGTCTATAACTGAGAGATAACTTAAACTACATGGTTCATGTGTTTTTCTTTGATAAGGAAACCCATCCTACAATGCCATCCATAACATCTGATCTCATCAACTCCTATCACACCTAGATTAAGTCATTCGATCATCAATATGAATAATTATGTTATAAATTGAGAAGACTAGACACACACCGACAGCCTGATACAGAAG